>OY294045.1:3239323-3708323 GCA_958510825.1 Brachypterus glaber | reverse complement strand
TGACGGCTGACCAATCAGAACGCAGCATTTTTAACTTAAACTCGGTTTAGGTGAGATAATCCCATACCAAAAGTTGGTGCAAGTGGCCCTTAGCCTACGAAAAAAATTTAAAATGAGCTAAAGAAGGTTTAAGTTTATTTTGATCGACTTTTACGCCCGTGTTAATCGTATAGGAAAATAACGTTAAAGGGGGGTCCAAAATGATCAAAATTTGCTTTACATAATACTTGAACGTTCCCAAAGGTACTCGTTTCAGCTTTTCATTTTAAATTGTTTAATTTATCACAGCGATCTAGTTGGCTATGAGCCATAGTCTATCTCTTTCTTTAATAGTGCATAAAAACGAGTTTTCCAGAAAAATTCAGAAGCCCAGTTTCCCTAGTGGTTCACGTATCACATATTTCATTTTATTTTTTTATCTCTCCGGGCCACCTTATTACACTCCCCGCTGCTTCACAGCAAACATTTTTGTGCCAAAGTCCGTTATATAGGGATGGAGGGGATGATTTTTTTGTAAAAAAATCATATATTTGACAGTCTGTGTCCGTCCGTATGTCACGTTTTCTTGTCAGCACGATAACTCAAGAAAGAACAATCCAATCGACTTCAAATTTCCAGGAAAAGTTAATGTTGGCAAAGACAAAAAGCCAATTAAAATTAAAAAAAAAATCCCCAAAAATAATGGATCCAAATGGAGAGTTAGTCTTCCGGGAAAAAAAAGTTTTTGTATGATTATGCATAATTATGCAAAATTTTGTATGATCATGTCTGGATTTTGACCATGTATGAATTTTGATCATAAGTAATAATTATGTATACCAGGTCATGCATAATTATTATGCATAAATATGTATAATTTTAGGTAAAATTACTTATAATTATGCATAATCATACAAAAACTTTCTCATGCATGGACAGATATGGTGCGCATTCGCCAAAATTTAAAATGTTATGCATGGTCATACATAATTAGGCATAGGTCTATGTATACTCATACATAATTATCCATAACTATGTATGATCATACCGGGTCAAAATTCATACAAAATCAAAATTAGACATAATTATGCATGAATATCTATGATGATACAAAAAATTTTCCTTGGGCATAGAAAATTTTAAAAATCAATTTAAAAAAAATGATTATGCATAATTATGCAAAGTTTTGTATGATCATGTCTGGATTTTGACCATGTATGAATTTTGATCATACATAATAATTATATATGATCATACCGGGTCATGCATAATTATTATGTATGAATATGCATAATTTTAGGTAAAATTTTGTATAATTATACTTAATTTTAGGTAAAATTAGACATAATTATGCATAATCATACAAAAACTTTCTCATGCATGGACAGATATGGTGCACCTTCGCCAAAATTTGTTATGCATGGTCATACATAATTAGGCATAGGTCTATGTATACTCATACATAATTATGCGTAACTATGTATGATCATACCGGGTCAAAATTCATACAAAATCAAAATTAGACATAATTATGCATGCTTATCTATGATCATACAAAAACTTTTTTCCTTGGGCATAGAAAATTTTAAAAATCAATTTAAAAAAAATGCATAATTATTATGCATGAATATGGGAGGCGTAGCGTAGTGGCTAGCGCGTATGTATAGCAAGTCTACTATCGTGAGTTCGATTCTCACTGGCGCCGATTTGCCTTTTTCAGTTAATTAATAATTGAAATTTGGCGAAGGCGATAAGTGAAACGGACAATCCCTAGAAACTGGTTCGAAAGTCAGTGTAAGCCGGTGGTTCCCTCTACTACTAGCCCACACAAGTCCTGGACTTAGGGGATGCTTAATTAAGTAGAATAGTACGAGGTTAAACAAAAACAAACAAACAAAACAAATATGCATAATTTTAGGTAAAATTTTGTATAATTATACTTAATTTTAGATAAAATTAGATATATTTATGCATAATCATACAAAAACTTTCTCATGCATGGACAGATATGGTGCGCCTTCGCCAAAATTTAAAATGTTATACATGGTCATACATAATCATGCATAATTATGTATGATACCGGGTCAAAATTCAAACAAAATCAAAATTAGACATAATTATGCATGACTATCTATGATCATACAATTTTTTTTTTTAATTTTAAAAATAAATTTAAAAACAAAAAAAAGTTATAAGGGCCACTTAAAAATTAGAAATATCCTAATACAGTTTAATTAAGTTTAACTTAAAAATTCGCCAGATAAAAGGTACTCGCAACTGCGAGGAGTATACTAGAGAATGCGAAGCTTTATATATCTTTACAGCTTGCTACATTATATGTTACGCTGTAAAATATGTCGATGATAACAAAGCTTTCCACACTTTTAGGCTCTCCCATACATTAAAAAGTATATTGAATGGAAAATTATATATTTAAGGCGTAGTATTTTTTGTAATAAACATTGGATGATTTATGGTAAATAACACAGCCACACAAAAAAAAGCGCTCAATAAATTTTAAGGAGACTATTGTATTCCTATGCATTTTGAGGCGCTGAATTCAAATTTAAGGTCAAAATGTCACAATTAAATTAGTTTTCGAGATAACCTCAAAAAACGTCATTTTCGAGTATGAAAATAAAGTTTTTTGAGATTATGTCCAAAATTTAGCAGATAAGGCGCTACTTTGAATTTTAAATTTACTTTCAGCGCCTCAAAATACATAGGAATCCAATGGTCTAGCAAACGTTACGCCGCGTTACAGATGGGGGTGGGATTAAGTAAAAAAATGGCATACATTAATAGTATATTAAAATACTAGTTTTATAACATACGTTTTTAGCGCACGACTACAAGTTTAGAAAACGAGCCGCTTGCGGTGAGTTTTCTAAAGTACTAGTGCGCTAAAAACGTGTTATGAAACGAGTGCTTTATACAATTTTTTCCATATTCCTCTAAAATTTTAAAAAACTTACATTTAAATTGATGACTGATTTAGGGATTTTTGTTTCGAATTGGCATTACAGTTTTAGCCATAGTTAAAATTCTAAGAACGAATATTATTTTGATATATTTTATAGTCATTTCTTCTCTTTTCCACTGCAAGTAACCAAGCAACAATTTTAACATGGTAAAACATAACCTAAACACAAAATTTTGCAGAAAATTAAACTTTAAACCGACGTTCACAATTGCACGGCAAACGTCAAGAGATAGACTTTTGTATGTTGCCAACCCAAAAGAAAAAAAAGTAGAGACCTCTTATGGGCCTATAAGAACACGCAAAATGCGTGTGATTATGAGCTTATAAGAGTCGCAAAATAGAAAAAAGTTAGTTATAGCAAAGTTATGACTATATAAAATCACATGTAGTTTTATATTCCAGTTAACCAACTTGACCTTATTCAGTTACAAATGGATAGGAAGATGATCCTTCACAAATGTACCTTAATTTTTGTTGAAAACACTATAATTCTAAAGTCACGTACTTTTATATCTACAGAGCGGTCCAAAAGTCACCCCCCCCTCTTAACTTTTGAACCAGTTGAGATATCGACTTCAAATTTGGAACTTTTAAATAAGACAACTTAAACTATCTTTTAGCATATATTTAATACTTTCAGCTCTTAAAATGTGGCAGGGGGGCATGGGGGCACATTTTTTTAAATGGAAAGGGGGGTCGTGTAATTTATCATTTTAAAGGTTATAAAATTTTCCATTTAACTCCATATTTTTAAATTAAAAAAAAAAGTTTTGGTTTAAAATGGGGTTGAAAATGGGTATTAATGTCAAAATTCCTCTAAAAGAAAAAACAAATAATTTTTTAAAAATGCCTAATTTCATCATAAAAAAATGTTAATTATACTTTTAAACTAATTTTAGTTGACATAAATAAAAATTTATAAAAAAAAACTTAAAAAATCGAATGTTTTAGCACAAAAAATTGAAAAATCAAAACCTTAAAAAACATTTTTAAAAAATTTAAAAATAATAGTTTAAATAGAGAATTTTATAAGCTTTAAAATGATGTATCACACGACCCCCCTTTCCATTTAAAAAAATGTCCCCCTATGCCCCCTGCCCACATTTTTTGAGCTGAAAATATCAAATATATGCTAAAAGATAGTTTAAGTTGTCTTATTTAAGAGTTCTGAATTTGAAATCGATATCTCAACTCGTTCAAAAGTTGGAAGGGGGGATGTGACTTTTGGACCGCACTGTATAGACGGACATGAAATGTAGCGTGTTTTTAACAAATATTAAAGTATAGTTTGACGCACGGATCTGTGGCTACGGGAAATATGTTTGGAATGTGTGTGCAAGTGTGAGGCCCGATGTAGGCACGCACGCCTTATAACGCCTTTGACGGAAAAGAGAGAGCAAATGATTCCTCCCCCTTACGTCGAAGACTTTCTTTCATGCGGAGAACTATTATAGTATAATACTGCATGGCGATTTTTGTGAATTTTTTAGTGAATTTTGGGATATGAAAATCAAGATTTATTAATATTTTCTGAACAAACTCAGTACAGCAGTATTCTGGTCTGCTGAATCTGACAAGGCTTATAGTAGCTTCCACAATAGACGAAGGCCGATTTTGATATCTACCTGTTCAAACTTAATTACCAGTAATGCCTGGAGTGACCTAAAGTAATCCGGGATATGTATCGTTTCCACTTGCACAGAGAGATTCTAAGAAGATTTATTGGGATCGTTATTCGACCTAATCAGATTAATTTAGTCTAAGAGCTCACGGCGAGCTTGGACTAACTTTCAATCGGGGATGCAATCACTATTAGTATTGAGATATGATTTCTTTGAGTAATATTTTCTGAAAATTTGAAGTTTATCAGACATTTCTTTATATAAACCATAGAAAAAATGTTATCTCCCCAAAATATAAATTTATTGTCTATTAAACAAACATTACATCGACAATTGTTTCGACTTTTTTAACATAAACTCATTTTCAAGTTACAAATAATGATAAATTAGGTTGAAAATGGTACAATTCCTTCTAGAAAAACTAGACGTGATACAGGATAATAACTTCCGAACCATATGTAACTGAATATTCAGTTTACTTTTTACGGTGTATTTCTTTGTCAAATTCGTTTTCGGTGCCCAAAAATACGTAAGAAAAATATAGTCAGGGGTAATATCATAAGTGATACTACGTTAGGTATCGGTGGTTTGGACTTTTTACATAAATTTCACGAATATTAATCCCAATGACGAAAATGCAACGACTGCTTTAGCAGGAGTTGCATTTTCCAAAAATTGGGATTACTATGAGTAAAATTAAAAAAAAAGCACCGGTACCATCGTTTTCATAATAAACGCTTACACCTAAAAATGTTACAGATTATATTGAACTTTATCAAGTTCTCTTTGACATTTATTTGTCAAATATTATTTTTTTATTTATTTATTTATTTATTTATTTATTTATTTTTTTAGTTACACAGTATCATGGAGAGCCCCAAATAAGCTTATTGCTTGTGCTAGGGGCTCCCCATTAATTTTGACAAATATAATCCAAAATTTCAGCAGTCTTCCAATTCATGTGGACTTGCTAGGTGTGGTACTCCATTTCTATAGTACTAAATCTTCTTCACTGGAATATTGGTTTGGACTTTTTCCTTTTTTTTTAGACTGGTCAAGTTAAAACTATGATAAAAATATGATTTACAAAAATACAATTGACTGACGTTACTCTGACATTTTAATACATTTTTATGACATTACTTGTCAAAATAATTCACATTAGTTATGCCGCAGCTTACAAATTATCAAAAATGTATTATAACAGCAAGAATAAATGACAGGATAAGTGTACGTGAAATAGCCACTGAATTAAATGTTGCAAACAGCACTATAATGCGAGCAAAGAAAAAACTTGAGGAAACTGGACAGATTAGCAGAAAGCGGGGTTCTGTTCGAAGTAGAATGAGTAGTGCAGAAGAAGATATGCAATTAATGAATTATCTGCGGGAAAACCCTTTCCATACCGGAGTCAGAGCGAGGGAAGAAACTAACTTTCCTGGGTCATAATGCTGAAGAATTACGACAGGCTTGGCACGCAAAAATTACACCAAATTACACAAACCAACTGTTAGAATTACAAAGAAGATTTTTTTATTTTTGATATCTTAAAATAAGTCACTCTTGATGATGTTTTTTTTTTCTTTATATTTTTGAAGACACTATTTTGAAGAAAAAAACATTATCCCATGAACCGTAAGAGTTGTACAAAAAGCGCTTAGTGTTTTGTGAGTTTAAAATCAAGCAGGGCAAGTTATAAAGAGTGAATTTCTTTGAGATCAAATCAAAAATAAAAAATAAATTCCTGTTTGTAACTCTGTCTGGAGACATACTGTATAAATATCATTTATAATAAAATTTGTTAACCTTTTTGCTTATAAGCATATATGCTTAAAGACAGTTATAGGACTTGCACTATATAATATAGACTGTACTTTAACCTTACTTAATTATTACGGAAAATGTCAGTGTCAATCTTAGTAAAGTACATATACCACAACTAATAATTTAAAATGTTGGGGACCTCAGGGTTCTGTGATGTGAGCGTTTTCTATGAAAATGATGGTACCTAACCTAGTATCACGAATTGATATTTAGGGAGAGAATATAATTTATATTTTATACTCATACCTCTTAATTATAACGTATTAATCCACAAATAAATTATATTTTATAAATTAAAAAGCAAACAATAAGCACGATTTTAGATTAGAGAAAATAGGGGTAAAAAAAAACATCTTAGGGGTTTTGATATATTGACAAATTTAACTTTCACTGTTGTTTTTTAATTTTTGTAATAATTGTTACAAAAATGCACGTTTCGCCAAACAAACACTCAGTCGCTTAGTGCAGAAACATTTGAAATAATCTACAAGTAAAACGCACTAAGTGCACTAAGTGACTTAGTGCCTATTGCCAGATAAAATTTTATTCAAAATCAAACTGGTGCGTTTTGTATAGTGGGTAACTCTCTTGGCAGTCCACCTAGAAGTTAGTTCGGTTTACCTGTACATAGATCATCAAAAATTAATTACAGTGCCATTAAAATCCCATTTTTGCAAAAAAGTGACTTAGTGCCTTTTACTTGTAAGCCGACGATATATAAAAATTATATTTTCTCATTAATATTAATTGAATTTTTTTTTTTGGTCTACGTAATTGGTTATATTAATAGAATCTATCCAAATAATACGAAAATGACAGGTACAATAAATTAAGTTACAAAATGATAAAAAAAACTTATGATTGTGGTTGGGTAGTTATAATTTATCATGCTGAATGTTTTGATTTTTTTTTTATTTTAAGATGATTTATCAAAAGTCTAGACTTTGTAGATAATATTTGATGTCTTATCTTTAAAAAAATGATGCCTGTAATAGGATTTTTAGAAAAAAACGTGTAAAGAACTGCGAATATTTATATACTATATAATATTATAATACACGGAAAAAAAAATTATAGCTAGGAGCGCTATAACACACATACCAAGCAAATTATAATCTCTTATTATATAAATACAAGGCTTTCTCTTACAATTATGGCAGTCAGTGTAAAAATTTATATGAAATACTTTAATTGTTTAGTGAATAATAAAATATAACAAATAGTATGGCATTTATAGCTTAAATAGATTTAATTATTGTCTGTGCTAATAATTTTTATAATATAATAACATTTCTGTAAATTTATAATAGTGCCTGTAATAAATATAATCGTGTCTGTAATATATATAATCGTTTCCAATTTATTTTTAACATTATTAGTTATTGTGTCCCTTATAATCTATAGCTTAAATCACTATAATTTGCCACTGTTACCAAATATCTTATAATGTATAGCGCAGAGCCCACTAATTTCTTTCCGTGTATATTATAGTATAACTGCAATACCTTACACTACACTCTAAATTTATCCGTCAATCTTTCAGTAGTATTAACTGTAATAATTAAACAAATTCACCATTTCAGAATGTGAATTTACAATCTTTATTAAATTAACCTCAATATTACTCGGTTTAGTAAAATCTCAGCTCTTTTCCTGTCGGTACAATAATTTTGCATTAAAATTCACGCATGTAGTCTAAAAACCCGGCACTTTTGCAATATTGTTTGAAAATTACCATAATTATAGCTTACATTTTACAAAAGATAGCAGTAAAATTACCAAAATAAAAATTCACATTTTTACAGATATCAGTGAATTTACAGTACTTATTTAAATTTACCACTTTCTTTGCTGGTAACATATGACCCACTTTATTTGCTGTGAAATTGCCATATTTTCATATACAGGGCGGTACAATAATTTTGCATTAAAATTCATCTATGTGGTCCAAGAACCCGGAACTTTTACAGAGAGTCCCGAAAATTACAAGAGCCCATAATACTGCTTAAAATACTCAATAAATTCGCTGCTTAAATTACTGTGAAATCACAGGTAAAAATTCAAATTTTTACAGATAACAGTGAATTTACAGTACTTATTTAAATTTACCACTTTCTTTGCTGGTAACATATGACCCACTTTATTTGCTGTGAAATTGCCATATTTTCATATACAGGGCGGTACAATAATTTTGCATTAAAATTCATCTATGTGGTCCAAGAACCCGGAACTTTTACAGAGAGTCCCGAAAATTACAAGAGCCCATAATACTGCTTAAAATACTCAATAAATTCGCTGCTTAAATTACTGTGAAATCACAGGTAAAAATTCAAATTTTTACAGATAACAGTGAATTTACAGTACTTATTTAAATTTACCACTTTCTTTGCTGGTAACATATGACCCACTTTATTTGCTGTGAAATTGCCATATTTTCATATACAGGGCGGTACAATAATTTTGCATTAAAATTAATCTATGTGGTCCAAGAACCCGGAACTTTTACAGAGAGTCCCGAAAATTACAAGAGCCCATAATACTGCTTAAAATACTCAATAAATTCGCTGCTTAAATTACTGTGAAATCACAGGTAAAAATTCACATTTTTACAGATAACAGTGAATTTACAGTACTGATTTAAATTTACCACTTTCTTTGCTGGTAACTTATGACCTACGTTATTTGCTGTGAAATTACCATATTTTCATTTACAGTGTAGGCTGTTCCAAAAAAGACTTTTATTTTTCTTTTTTAATATCCACCTAGATAAGCCTACGGCGCTAAACTTGATTACCAATGATGTATTACAATTTTAATTAATAGATTTATAAGATTATTTACATTTTAAATTTTGAGGTGTCTGGGAAATGTAAAGAAATAAGATGCCTGCGGCACTAAACAAGTTGACTTATAATTTAAGAGGTTTCCTCTACTAATTTGCAATTTTATAAAATATTTTGCTTTTTGAATTCTTGGAAATTGCTTATCCTGTAAAACTGTGAACTATAAAAAAAAATTATGTATTTTTTTTTACTCAAGGAATCCATATTTTTTACAAAAAATCCAAAAAAAAGTATACATAAAAAAGTTTGGGGCAATACATTTTTCCGTCTAGGGATACCTCTGGATAAATTTTAAAAAAAATAACAACTTATTGCCCTTATTAATACTAGTATACATGCAAAAGCTCGTCGCTCCAGCTTAAAGGGTGCCAGAGTTATTAATTAAAAACCATATTTTTATTACAATTTTTAAGGGCCATAGTTCCCTTAGGGCTCGTTTGCGGACCAACCCTTTATATGAACTTTTTTTATATTTTTGGATGCCGATCACCTCTTAAATTTTGGCATGCCAGTTAAAAAATAAACTTTAAACGCGTTTTTCTCAAGTGTCATTTTTCAAAACGGTTCCAGCGATTAAAAAAAAACTATTTAACATATTGACTTAAATCTTTCGGAAATTTGTCGAAAATGATGTTGACGAGTTAGGTACAATTTTTTTGCCAGTTTTTGGCCGGAAAATGGTATTTTTTTGTTTTTTTGTTCACTAAAATACGTGTGGATTTTTTTTTTGCTTTTGACTAATGTAGACATTAGCCAACTAAAGAACGTAATTTTTAACATGACTTTTTCTGGTTTCGGTGTTTCAGACTAAGCTATCGCTGGAACCATTTGCCATGTTATCTTTGAGGTGTCAACTTCAGCGCGTCTGCAGCACGGAACAAAAATTGTTTGTGAACTTTTATATCACATGTATCTTCTTTTTCTGGATTGCACATTAAGTTGTGCAAACGTGTGTAAAAATGTGTAAAATTTGTATATGTGTAAAATGTGTAAAAATGCCTAAAAATGTGTAAAAATGTGTAAAAATGCCTAAAAATGTGTAAAAATGTGTAAAATGTGTAAAAATGCCTAAAAATGTGTAAAAATTTGTAAAATATGTAAAAATGTGTAAACATGTGTAGAAATGCGATAAAGGTTTCTGAGTGTGGACGGTCTTCCGGTTATTATTTAATTGATAATGACTAATTATTATAATTATCTTTCGCCAGGATTTCCTTTAGTTTGCATTTTGTGGCAATAGTGGATTTAGTCTCATATAGTCTCATTAGTGTCCTTTGTAAACCTCCTGGAGGCGTCCAACTCTAATGATGCCAGTCGACCGTCACATAGCACACTGGTTCATTTATCAAGTAAATTGAGCGAAAAAATATTTTGTATACTTATTCTTCTAATTTTCCAAAGAATTCCCATAATTTACCAAAAAATCCTCGAATAATTAATAACACAGGGCCACAAAATAAAAAAAGTGGTCTGTGCTGTGGTTAAGACCACCTATTCTTATGTATTTTGGGATGCTGAATACGAATCTGTCATAAAAAAAGGCACTTCATGGGCTCATTTCTTTGCTACACTGAAAAAACTGTCTAAAATGGTAAAAATCTCATATTATTTCAGTGTAACAAAAAAATGAGCCATTGAAGTGCATTTTTTATGACAGATTCTTGTTCACCATCTCAAAATACATAAGAATAGGTGGGTCTAAACCCCAGCACAGACCACTCTTTTTTTTGTGGCCCCAGACAGATTTTCCAGTGTAGAAAAAAAATGAGCCGATGAGGTGCCTTTTTTATGACAGATTCGTGTTCAGCATCCCAAAATACATAAGAATAAGTGGATCTCAACCCCAGCACAGACCACTTTTGTTTTGTGGGCCCAGACAGTTTTTTCAGAGCAGATACAAAATAAGCCCATGAAGTGCCTTTTTTTATGGCAGATTCGTGTTCAGCATCCCAAAATACATAAGAATCCGTGGGTCTTAACCACAGCACAGACCACTTTTTTTGTGGGTCCAGACAGTTTTTTCAGTGTAGAAACAAAATAAGCCCATGAGGTGCCTTTTTTTATGGCAGATTCGTGTTCAGCATCCCAAAATACATAAGAATAGTTAGGTCTCAACCCCAGAACAGCCCACTTTTTTTCTTTTGTGTAATATTATAACACTGCGCAATACTCAAAAATTTGCCAACACCATTTTAGTTGCGTCTGGCTATATTCGATGCGCTGATTTCGGAACCTTTTTCCGTTTTTCTCGATCAGCTCGTTTTTTTGAGATTTTTGAGCGCACAGATTATTCGAACCTCACGTGTGTTAGTCTAAGGGGCTGTCCATATATTACGTAACGCAATTTATCAAAAAAATTGACCTCCTCCCCCCCCCCTGTGTAACAAACTGTCACATTTACCAACACCCCCCTATGTAACGCGTAACAATATAAAAATTTTGTTTCGCAATAAATTTAACTGTATTCTTACTATTGATTCGTTTTTCTCGACAAAACAAACATGATCCTAAAATATAGTATCACCTTAAAAAAAAATTACAAGAAAAAATAACTCAAACTTAAAAAAAAAATTCATAATCAATATCACACAGGGAAAAAATACTAGGTACCTCTTTTTACACTGAGTGTCACATATAACACGTATATTGTTTATGCACAAAATAGTACACACATTGGGTTCTGTGAGTACACATTCCGCGAGAAAATGTATCATTGCCCATGATTCATCGGCAAGATCATGCAAGAACAGGGCCGTAAGATTTTTTTTTAATATCAATGTCAACAGTTTTTTTACTGATTACAATATTATTTAAATATGCATAGTTTCGTCAATTTTTGTGTGAAAAAGGGAATTATGGGCCACTAAATAATAATTAATGTTGAAATAAAAATACATCCCCCCTAGGCGGGTTACGTAATATATGGACAGCCCCTAACAAACGTGAGATTTGTAAAAATAAAAAAGATTTTAGATTGAATCCAGTAACGGAGGTTTTAAGGAGAGTTATTGAAAGCAGAACAACAATATTTTGAATTATTTAATGTAAGGTACTGTTTTTTTTTTTAATAGTTACATTTGAATCAATCCAATAATTTTAAATAATGATGATTTTATCTTTGTTTAGAGAAAATAATAATATTTAATTTAAATAATGTTATTTTTGTTGGGGTCGTAAGAAAAATAGTGTACATAAATTCCTGACGTTTTCGCACTCGCAGCTACGCGGCCCATGCTAAACATTCGCTCGTGCGAAGCAAATCTCTTTCTGTATACGTTATGTAACGGGTCTTTCAATAAGAGTGATAGTTTTTTCAATAGAGATTTCTCGGTTCCTGATTATTTGTTTTACATCCAGTTGTCAAAATATTCAGTATAGTTTGCAGTTTTATCATGCTGCATTTGACGCTTCCCGACTGTTTAGAAATTATTAAAAAAATATTACCAAAGTTCGAGTTCAGTTTTGGGTCTGATGACGCCGCCACACAGTGAGTTTTTCGGAATGCAACGGCATTTTATGTGGGTTGTTCTCGCACCAGTAACGGAAATTTTGTTTGCTAACAAACAGCTAAAAATGCGCCTCATCTGAGAAGATTGCCAAATTTGTCGATTTTACGACGATCTCAACAATTGGAGCTTTCTCAGACGTCAACTTAGAGAATTTTGCGTAAATATTTTTGCATACATACAAGTCGTATTGACTCAAGAGCTGAAGCCTGGAAGAAAATCCTAACTTCGGCCAAAAAATCATCTTCTCATACAATGCCAATTTTTGCATGATTGGCTTTGTTAATAAACAAAATTGCCGTTATTAGTGAGATAACAACCCACAAGTGTTACATAAAATGCCGTTGCATCCCGAAAAACTCACTGCGTGGTGCGGTTTATGGCATGGCGGCGTCATCGGACCCACAACTGGGCACGAATTTTGATAATATTACATCGGCACTTAGTGCTACTAAGAGTGCTGACGTATTGAAATCTTCGCCGAAAAGTCAATATCTTTGACCACGTTTTTTTCACATTTCTCGACGTTATAGACCATTTCGAGTCGAAATCAGTAAAAAAAAATTTTGCGTCCGTCTCTCTGTCTGTCTGTCTGGATGTAAGTCTCTAACTCCATTTCTACATGAGATATCGACTTGCGGTTTTTTGCATATTGTTTCTTATCGTATTCCGAAGAGCTGATTAGATTTTTGGGGTAAACGATTGGGGGTAAGGGTGTAAAAATAGGGTAAAACTCCTATTTTTAGCGTTTTTTGTTTATAATTAAGGAAATTATTATTGTATTTGGTTAATTTAGCACTTATATAAAAGATAATTTTAACTTGGTCAAAAAATGTTATAAACAACGTTTTCCTAAAACGCATTGTTTTCGAGATATTGACGTTTAAAGCAGTAAAAGGTTTTTTAGCATATCTCACATATTTATAACCCGATTTCAAATAATTATACTTTAAATGAAAGCTCTTTTTAAGCCTATAAAAAATGTTATATACAGTTTTTTGCTAGAATATAATGTTTTAAAGATACAGAATTTAAAATCAAACAAAACACCTAGTTTGAAATTTGCAAACTAGATGGCTCTAGTGTAAAATAGTGCCGATACTATTCTACTTAATTAAGCATCCCCGAAGTCCAGTACTTGTGTGGGCTAGTAGTAGAGGGAACTACCGGCTTATACTGACTTTCGAACCAGTTTCTAGGGAGTGTTAGTTTCACTTATCGCATTCGCCAAATTTCAATTTTTAATTAACTCAAAAAGGCAAATCGGCGCCAGTGAGTAGTAGGCTTGCTATACATACGCGCTAGCCACTACGCTATGCCTCCCAGGAACCGAGAAATCTCTTTTTAAAATACTATCACTCCTATTGAAAGACCCGTTATTATATTATTACTAGCCGAATACCCGTGCATTGCACAGGGCATTAAGATTAACATTTTTAACCACCTTGGGGGTCGAACATCGAAAATTTCTGAAACACCTATCTTTTCGATTTTGATAAAGAACATTTTTGCCAAATATGAAGATTCTAGATTAAGGGACCTCTGAGATACGCACACTTTTTAAAAAACTTTTCAACCCCCTAAAGGGTTGAATTTCGAAAAATCCTTTCTTAGTGAGTGCTTACATCATAAAAGAAATAAACTTTCCAAATTTCAAGTTTCTAGCTCCAGGGGTTTGGGGTGGGCGTTGATTGCTGAAGTGAGTTAGCATTTTATAAAATAGATATTAAAGTTAGGGACTCTACGATGTACCACAGTGCTTTAACGCAATAGTGGATAGTGTATAGTCTCTAATAAGACCGAAGTGTAAGATTTTTTACTATTGTTTCTTTGAGAGGTTCAAGAATCTCTACAAAGATCTTAGCCGGATTATTAGTGGCTTTCTCAGCGGAAAATAATAGAGCTTAATTTGGGATTTATCCTTTAATGAACGAATAAATGGTTGTTGCCAAGGCAGGGATTGGAGGAGGAGGAGGAGGATTGGTGTAGTGGTCTACAGCGTCTGTACATTACAAGTCTACTAGCCAACTAGCGTGGACTTTTTTTGCCTTTTTCAGTTAATTAATAATTGAAATTTGGCGAAGGCGTAAGTGAAGCGGACACTATAAAAACTGTTTCGAAAGTCAGTATAAGCCGGTGGTTCCCTCTACTACTAGCCCACACAAGTCCTGGACTTTGAATGGGAAACAAAAAAAAAGAATCAATAAAATTTTAATGCTGCAGGGTGATTCTTTATTAAAAACTGAGCAAAAAGTATTCTTCACCAAAACACCTAAATTTAATATTAAAGAAGTAATAGCCTTTTAAAAAGTAACGTTTTTGGTGGCACAAAATGTTGCTTCCTCTTAATTCCATTTTTTTTAAACTACGATACTAAAAGAAGAACATATTTTTTATGTGTTTTTAACTTCATCATCAGAAGCGGAATGATTATTACAAGCTAATAGCCACAGCACTCAGCACTAAGATCCATTGTGCATCCCGCAGTCATCTAGGATGTTTTTACCTTAGAAGGAATAATATTTTAATAATAAAACTACAAAAAAGGTACACAAAAAAGTTTGGGACAAAAATGTGCTCAAAATAGAAACATGAGAATAAAGTACTATGATAGGCCTTAGATTAGATCACATAAAAAATCTAGTTGCTAAACCTCAAAAGGTTCCTAAGTTATAAAATTAAAAAAATACTTTTGGAGTCCCTTTCGAAGGAACGTAGTTCCCTAACAACCCGTTTTTGAACATATATAGTATTTATACGATTTTTTTTCGTATTTTTTTATCTAGAATCACTCCCTAAAAGGAAGTGCCTTAGTTCTGAGACACCCTGTACATAAAATATAGTCGGGAGAAAAGCTTTTCAACTATTATACGTAACTGGATAAGATGGCATCACCCTTTTTACTTTTTTTGAAACTTTTTTAGTGTAGTGTTTCTAAATCAAAGCCCTTTCTACAGAGGGATGTGAAGCTTTGATCAAGTGACCTTATTCCCTAGTTGAGAGCAAGGAGAGAAATAGTGGTGACTGTGGTAAAGTTCTATTTTTAGACGTAGAGTACAAGTCCAGTCAAATAATAAATGTAAATTGAATTAAATGTACACGGGCTGATATTTTAAAGGGTAGTAGTGGATGGTAACAGAACACTCCTGTTAGTTTTTCACCGGGTGAATTTCGTAAGGGGTGTCTGCTCTCTTGAACTTTAGGGGTGAGTTGCTTAATATGCATCTTACGATAAAAATGCATATAAAAATTTTTGTTAAGGAGGAAATTTCCAACAATTCTTGTTTGAATCATTTTTTAAATATATTAATAACAACAGAGTTAATTTAAAAATAGCCATGTAGGATTGGTATTGTTGGTATTTTTTTCATTTTTCAGCCAAATTATTAATCGGACGATAAAAGTTACAAGCAAACTTGTAGCTCTTAAGATTCTCTATAAGTTTCATATGTTATAAATTTTTGTAGGTACTCTGGTAAGCAGAGGGCGCAACTCGACTTTCAGCGCCCACTGTAACCGTAACAAAATACTTATGAAAATGCATAATGTATAAAACTATAAAGAATTTCAAGAGCATTAATCGGTCATAACCACTTTTATCCTCAGATGAGAAATTTGGCTGAAAAATCGAAAAAAACAATTTCACCCCCAACATAGCCATTTTTGAATATTTATAACTCGATTGTTATTAATATATTAAAAAATGATCCAAACAAAAATTGTTGGAACTTTTCTCCCTAACAAAATTGGTTATATGCATTCTTATCGTAAGATGTATATTTAGCGAGATTACCGCACTCACCACTAAAATTCAAGATAGCGGACACCCCTTAAGCAAATCACCCAGTGAAAAACTAACAGGAATGTTCTGTTACTATTCACTACTACCCTTTAAAATATCAGACCGTGTACATTTAATGCAATAGAGTACTCCAAAGTAAGGTATAATTAGCAGTAGTCGACGTAAACTCAGTTATGACTCATCAACGTTGAAAATAAACACAGAAACATAGGCTTACGAAATAATTTTGCCGAATTATGAGGTTAAAGACCAAGGTCACTAATTCGAAACATTTGACGACTAATTTGTTACACACAACAATATTGACTATACATATTAAATATACATATGTGTATATATCGGTGTTTTTCAAAGAAAAAACCGACATTAGATTTTTATCTTTTAAGAACACGAAAGTTTTTAATTTTTATTTATCGATAACTTTTTTCCCACCTTACTCGTTTAAATGGAATCATTTAAAAAAGTCAAGATAAAAAGAAATAAAAATTTAAATATTTAAAACCTCGCGTCAACGCTAGAGTCGACGTGGCGCCTATGCGAGTACTGGAAATTCGCCGAGTACTGATAATTAGATTTTTTTATCTTTCACTACAAACGAAACGGATGACAAAGGACCCCGCATATTTACTGAGGAAAATATCCGCGGATTTTGCTGAAGCTTTTATACAGTGCGTGTCTAAAGTCCGCCCCCACTTTAACTTTTGAACAGCTTAAGATATCAACTTGCAATTTGGTACACGTCAAATTCATAACCCAAATATTTTTTTGGTTTATATTTGACATGTTTAGGGGGCATATTGAAGGCAGAAGGGCAGGGGGATTTTTGTTTAATGAATTGGGGTTCGTGTGATACATCATTTTAAAGCTTATTAATTTTTTTTTGCCCATAAATATTTTAATCTTTTTAAAATGTTTTTAAAGGTTTTAGATTTTTATTTTTTGTTAAAAAAAGGCGATTTTTTTGGGTTTTCTTTTGAAATTTTTATTTATATCATTTAAAATTCGTTTAAAAGTATAATTTACTTTTTTATAATGAAATTAATTATTAACAAAAATTGTTTAATTTTTTAAAGAAATTTTGACCAAAAATTCCCATTTTCAATATTTTTTTACTAATGAAAAACTGAAAAATACATGGTTAAATTATTGTTTTAAAAACCAAAAACTATTTTTTAATTTTTTCCTATTAATTTTTGAATGCTTTTACCTAGAAATTACCTTTAAAATTACCTTTAAATAATATCTAGACGTGTACTAAATCTAAATTTACTAGGTCAATTCGTTCAAAAGTTATTGCCAAAATATTGAAAAAAAATATTGGTATAAAATTAAATATTATACACTGTATACTTACAAAATATACTATGTTGCAAATGAAACGTTTTATTATATATTTTATAATAAAAAAAGTCTCTTAGTACTTGCTCTTGTTTTTGTAAACAAATATTTGTCTACCAAGTTGATATTAAGAAAAGATTCTCCAAATCTTTACCTTTTTGTTTCTTTGTTTTATTGTTTACTTTTTGTTTAATAAAGTCAGTTACCGGTATACCATGAAAAAATTATAAGTAAAATAAGAAAATCCAAATTTTATTCAAAACACCGAGAAAAACGCTAAAATAATCTTATTTAAATTCAAAAAAAAATTCTAAATCTTTCGTCATTTTTTTAACACGTTCGCTGCCGATGACGCTAATAAAGTTTGGCAACGCTGTACTGGTACCAGCGCAGTCATTTGATCTTTTAATTTCCGTCATTTAAAAGAAGTAAATTATTTACTTCTTTACTGTAAATATATTTTTAATAAATAAGTGTTAAAATTAGTTTTGAGTGGCGTGTTTTTAATACCAAGATTCAATTAAATAAATTAAAATTTATGAATATCAGTGATTTAAAGCTTTTAAGATGGAAAGTGCATAAAATATAATATATTATCTGAAATTAATTAGGATTTATACCTAGGATGTTTTGGTAATAAAATAAGCATTTATATTGCTTATCATTAAAAATAAATCAACTAAAGGCTTCACAAATTAAAAACACATTTTGCAAAAATATAACATTTATTAAGATGTCAGTAACTTTCGGTTTCTTGTTTCCATAGAAACCAAGTGATAATTGCACATGTGCAAAAATTATCAGATTCATTTTGATCTGATTGGTCAAGAAACTAAAAATGCAAGGTTTTGATTGGCCTATATATTGTTTGTGAAATAGTCTTTATTATTACCACGTAAATTATGTTTGGTCGTGCAAAAAATAGTGTATACCTCACGACTAAACGAGTCTGTTTTAGTCCCTTGCATTTCCAAAACAGCCATTTTAGTCCCTTGGTATATAAATAACTATTATAGTACTTAAAAAGAGCTTACATTTGAAATATGTGTATTTTTTTTAATTGGTTTGGACCTTTTACATTACAATGAGTTATGCTAAAAAAACATTACAATGAGTTATGCTAAAAAAATATTTTACTGCTTTAAACGCCAATATCTCGAAAACCGTGTACATTATTTGAAGTGACCCTAATTTTATTTTTTTGAGCTGAAAGGCACAGTTTTTTGTTATGGTATTTTTCATAAAATGAAGAACGGGGGACTCAAAATTTTCAAATAACGTATTTTTTTTCAACAAAGGTCATTGACCAGAGACGAAATGCGTATCTGCGCCTTCGCCAAAATTGCAAATAAAATATTTTTTGCACGACCAAGACTAAAACCTAATTTTACGCTTTTATTTTCGGGACTAAACTTGCCGTTTTTCTCCCTAGGGAATAAAAATCACGGCAACCTTGATAATATTAAAATATTATACTAACTATGTACTTTGCTGGTTCAAAAATTAGGTTTGGTGATGTTTTGTAATAAATTAGCGATTCAAACCAATTTATTTGATTTTAACAAAGAAAACCTTTAAAAATAACATTGTTATAACAATTTATACATAACTTAAAATTTATCATCTTCATCTATTTTTTTGACGTTTGTGTCAACCATAATAAAAAACAATTGATATCGCGATAGCCATGAAACTGACTTTTCGCAATTTACAGGCATCTTGATTAAATTAAGAAAATAAAACAACCGATTTTAGACGCGTGGTTTTGAATTTTAGTTTTATCTGCCTACCTAAATTATGTTTGGTCCTGCAAAAAATAGTGTATATACCTCAGGACTAAACGTGGCTGTTTTAGTCCCTTGCATTTCTGTTTCCCTCGCTCGCTACGCTCGCTCAGGAAACACTCTTGCAGCGGGACTAAAACAGCCAGTTTAGTCCCTTGGTATATAAATAAATATTTTTGCAATTTTGGCGAAAGTGCCAACATTAATTTATAGAAGTTTCTTCTATTCACAAATGTTTTTCAAACAAAAATAAAAAAATTAAAGTGTTCCATAAATACCAAACAGACGGATACATTTTTTTTTTAATTATAGTATTCCATTGTTACCGTTATTGTTATTAACAAATAAAAATGTTTGTACGAACGATAAAATTAATGTTTGAGATTATATGTACCTAAAACAAAAGCTATTCATAAAATTTTACAGTTATTGTACATATTTGGCATGCTTTCATGCTGTCAAGTTCATATCAAGACCCTGAACCCTTTGTTGAAGGACGGTACTCTGAAGTACCGGTTTTTTGTTAAATCATATAAATTCCCTATTACCTTGAAAGCTTCTTATAGCCTACCGGTACTATCAAGTCCTCGTTGAATAGTTGATATAACCAGTCATCGGCGAATTTCCAGTGCTCGCATAGGCGCCGCGTCGATTCTATCGTTGACGCGAGGTTTTAAATATTTACATTTTTATTTTCTTCGAAAAACATCGATATATTTACATATTTATAGTTAATATGTATATTCAATATTGTTGTGTGTAACAAATTAGTCGTCAAATGTTTCGATTTAGTGACCTTTATAAAAATTTCCCCTTATAATTCGGCAAAATTATTCCGTAAGCCTATGTTTCTCTGTTTATTTTCAACGTTGATGAGTCATAACTGAGTTTATTCCGATTAATATCATGATTTTTATAGAGTCGTGTAGTGCCAGTTGGCGTTTTTATAGTGAGTTGGTTTGTTTTTTTTTGTATATATTTTTTATTTACTTGTGTGAAGTTTTTGGTAATTAAGGATTTATTGTTAACCTGTAGGGACGTTCATAAACCTACAAAAGGACTTGTTTTTTTTTTAAGGGGATAGACCGACTGCTTTAATTTGCCTACCTTCTTCAACGTACTCACCTCAAATTTTTTTGGAAAGCTTTTCCAAAAAAATCTCAAAAAATTAATGTATGCAAATTCACATACTCTAATCACTTGGAGCAAAAAAAATTGTGAAATGATCGTATTTTTGATTAGTCGGTCAACAAAGGGTTAAATATAAACTTGCCATTATGTCATACTAATGCATGTGCATTATTACAATGAATAGATCAACAGTTGAGCCTTACTTTCATAAGGGACCAATCATCAATTTATTAGTCCCATAAGTGGTTTGATGCAATTCTCTATACCACCCTATACACGGTGATAGACCTAACAAAAATTACTCGTTTTTTGACGTTGTAATTAAAGTTACCAAAATAAAATTAATACTTGTTTATACTAGACAGATCGACAGACAGTTTTTTTTTTGACGGATATATTTTTTGGATATAAAACGTCGAGAAACGTGAAAAAAAGCAATAAAAATTTTTCATTTTTTTTACTAGCGTCAGACTTTCTTTCGGGAAAGTAAAATTCATTTTTAAAAGGAAATTTAAAAATATTTATTTTTTATTTTTGAGTTGTTTTCCCTTTATCTTGTCAAATACTGATTTTTAGTTTAGAATTGCTAAAAATTTTGACTACGAGATACTAAACTAAAAAGCAGTAAGTGCCATATTTTTATTTAAATATATAATTAATGATTGCGTACTTGTGTTATAATAAAGGTACTTTAAAGCTAAAGTTAACTTTCTCGATTTTAGCTATAACACAAGGGGGTGGCTAAGACGATTTACGGTTTTTGCCATTATCTCAGTTTTATTCAACGAACTAATAACTCTTCTCTCTAGAATAGGCATTTCATTCGTTAAAACTGAAAAAAACGTCGGCAACATAAACATTCGTCTGTCTTACTCGCACGTCTTTGTTCTAACAGAGACAAAAATACCAGTTACTGGTAATTGTTATTGTTCAGGCCTGAAAATACCTACTTTTTGTTTACAAACAAACCGAGATGTTGGCGATACTTTATTTTAACGGTATGCGTATTCTAGAAAGAAGAGTTATTAGTTCGTTGGTTTTATTAAATATGGAGTTACTGCTTTTTGGGGTAGTAGGGCAGTGTTCAGCTGTAAAACTTTTTTTTTTTATTTTTTTGATTCTTTTATGTTCAACACTGATAATTAATTACTTAATTTACTATTCTTTCAAAGATTTTCTTTATTTTATTTGTGTAGGGTTAAGTGAATTTCGTAATCTAGCCTTTGTTTTCTCGAAATCAAAGAAAGAGTTGATAATTTTATTTTTAACAAAGAATGGGTAGTTTATGTCCTTTTTGCTAGTTGATCGATGTTAAATATACCGGGTGTTTTTTTTTAAACTGAAACTTTCAAATATCTCAAATACAGTTGGTACCAACAAAACTGGAAAAGTGGGGTTAAGTAAAATTTCATGTTTTCCATAAAATTTAGTTGTGTGAATGTGGATTATTTAAATGGGGTTATGCCTGTTTGAAAAATAAGGTTAGTTTAACCATGTCAAAAATCATATGTTATTCTATGCATTTGTGTTTAGTAAATACTATTTGGATTTTGAAGCGTATCTCTATTGTTAATTACTGTATTTCTGCTCTAAAATATCCCTATTCCAAAATGTCTATTATTAAATCCCCTTATCAATATATTTTGTATCTAATAAACTTGTTTTAAATACCTTTATTTTTAAAAAACACTACTGGTATATTGGTCTCCTACAACTAGGTATTCCTCATAGTTCCTTAATTTAAAAATTATAATTATGGGTTTTACACCAGTATTTTTTGAGTATTCTTGTTTTTCTGCTTTATCTCTCCCAATTTTAAAAAAATACTCCAACTTTTTTTGACTTTGACATTGATGTGGCAATAACAATATTGACACTAAATTTATTAACAAGTAAACAAATATTTGTCAAATGAATGATAGTTCACAATGTATTTTTTTTATAACCCCACTTTTCCAGTTTTGTTGGTACCAACTGTTGGTACTATGCATCTTAGAAAAAAAAAATGTCAGACAGTA
Source organism: Brachypterus glaber (assembly GCA_958510825.1). NCBI lineage: Eukaryota > Metazoa > Arthropoda > Insecta > Coleoptera > Kateretidae > Brachypterus > Brachypterus glaber. Next base: position 3,685,493 of record OY294045.1, on the reverse strand, counting down.
GTTGTTTTATTAGGGGAAACAAAATGGCTTATTTATTTTTTACGGATATTTACGGTTTCAAGGTCGTTTCAAGGTCAACTTTATTTTTTTAAATAGAAACATATATTTTTTTACTATTATTTAATTCTCCTCAAAAAAAAAACAAAAAAATAAAATCTTTTGTAAAAAACATTTTTGATCGGACTTTTGGTTCCAGAAATAACACATCCAAACAAAATTGAAAAAATTGGATCTCCGACGGACTCGACTAGTCAATTCATATGTATTTTGAGATGCTGAATCCGAATCTGAGGTCGTATTTTAAAAGTTAGCTCCCATTTTCAACATAACTCCAAAAAACATATTTTTCGCAATGATATGATAGGTTTTTTGAGGTAATGTTGAAAATGGGAACTAACTTTCAAACTCCGACCTCAAATTCGGATTATTTGACATATTATAAATCGTTGAAAAATAATCTTCTGAATTACACACGATTCTTCGAATTATCGGGAAAAATTTTCGTTTGGACTTTTTCAAATTTGCTGTCAACGGAAATAATTACTCCAGGGGCATCGTTCCGGTCGTAATTATTTCCAGACAACAAATTTTCATGAAAATAGCAAATTTTTCCCGCATAATTATCAGCCTCTTCTGTAATTATATATGAAAATAATCTCTTCCCCATCTGTTCTCCCTAAAGTAATGTTTCCCATTTATTTAACTGAACAAAATAAGAAAACTTTTAATTTATTAGTTTATAAAAAATAAAATTACCTTGTTTTGACCGTTTCTGTCCGAAACAGATGTTTAATAACTTTTTTAATTAAATATCGCATGTTACTTTTTTATTAAAGTAAATATTTAATTATACTGTCCAGTTTTTGATGGCAATATATTTTCATTTCTACTTATTAAAATTTCAGCTTAAATGTATGAGAAACTTAAAATTACTGTTTTTACTTTAAGGTCGATTCAGGCATAATTATCACTAAACTGAATTAAGAAATTAATAAATTAAGAAAATTAAGAAACATAACCTCAAATTCTAAAATAAATTTTCCGTGGTATGCAACAATTAAGATAAAATATGACATAAAATAATAATAGAATCTAAAAATTCACCATAGAAAAAGAAGAATTTCTGAAATACACAAACTTTAGTTCAAAACTTTATAAACAATCCTTATCCAAGTATCAAAATAAAAATGAAGATGGCGACACCTCTGTATTTTAAAAATTAATACACTTTCAGTGTTAAGGAAAAACGTTGTAGTTACATAAGAAAATAAAAGGTACTTTTGGAGATAAGTTGGTTTGAAAACACGATTTTTAGACCCGACAACTGCAAATATAGTTATAATCGTCCAACGCAATAGATATTTGTTTTTTTTTACTTATTCAGTCGTATTTACACATACTTATTATCTATTTGGCAGTTACCTTATTGTTGCATACCACGGAAAATTTATTATAGAATTTGAGGTTATGTTTCTTAATTTTCTTAATTTCGAAATTTCTTAATTCAGTTTAGTGTAGTTAGTGATAATTATGCCTGAATCGACCTTAATTCTCAAACAATTATAACTTGAAATATTTTTGACTAAATTCGTCTTAAAATTTAAGTATTTCTTTACTTTGGTAATATATATTTATTTTAAATCTATATTCTAAGTTTATACTATGTACATAAAATTAAATTGTAGTTTTAGATCAAATATAAAGCACTAAAACGAACGAGTAAACTTCGGCGAGAATTTCGAAACTTTAATATTTAATTAAGTTTTAAAACTCTAAATAAAGGTTTGAAATCTATATATCTTACATTTTAAGCCAGACGTGTAACATATTTTTTATCCAATACATACAGATAGTAAGACAATTACCAGCCTTATTTTAAATAGATAAACTCAATAATTACCCCCGCGTGGCTTTTACTTTATTGAGTGGATAATTATTTATTTTACCCACTCAACTGTCACTTGTTAAATTATTTTCTTGTAAATGTCATTAAATTTTTAATAAAAATATGAATTCCTAAGCTATTTATTGGATAAAACCTTGTATGGCACTCATGGGTAAACCGATATTGCCCTCTCGAAAATTAACCTGCTTGGCTGACGCCTCGCAGGTTAATTTTCTCATGGGCAATATCTTACTTTACCCACTAGTACCATAAATAACTATTACCTTTTTACTCTTTCCAGATATCTTTTACTTACCCCAAGGGAAGCCTTGAGTTAGTAAAAATTTTAGAATTTTTTTTAGGTTTACATGTATTACATTTCTCGCAAATTTCTCTCGCAGCATTTCAATACGCAAAAAAATATTTTCGCGAAAAATCTATCTGACGGTCTGTCTGTCTGTCGGTCTGTCGGGCAATTTCTGATGATAAACCGGGAACGTTTTGAGTGGAAGTTACAATTTAAAATTTCACTAAAATTCAAGAAATTAGCACCGTAGGCGAAAGCTTTTATTTTTAGGGGAAATTTATCTGTGGAAATCGGCCAAAAATATCGTATGGATCCACACAGGAATTTTTTTTTATTACTATTAATTCGCCAATGTTCTGACAGGCAGTCGCATATCTCGTTTCCTGTCTATATCTTTTTCGTTGTTCTCTGTTTACTTGAACGGCATTTTCTGGATAGGTTTAGTTTTTTTTTTTTAATTAAATGTACGTAAGAAAAATTTTTTAACTCTTGGGATTCTTGCCATCAAGATGTTTAGGTTTAATTTTTGTAACTTATTTCTGAATCACCTTGTATAATTAATAAATTTAAACATTTAAAGGTTGAAATAGGCGTAAGATGTAACATCGGCAATGCTGGATTAACTTTGGCAGATTGTTCGATTTAAAAATAAAATGTTTAGAACTCAGTGTACTTTTCTTAGCTTTTAACGAACGACTTTTTGTTTTTCGAGCTTTAAAACATTAAAACGAAGTTGTTCAGTTTATTTATAAATTAGCCAGTTGTATAAGCGAACTTTGTTCTTTGGTATTTCACTCTGAAAATATTATTTTAGTTTATACTTGCAGCATTTATTTAGTCGGGGATTTAAATTTTGTAATTGCTAAATTCTTAACAACATTAAGGGAAATATAATATTTATACTAAATCCAATGGCATCAAAATCATTTTTTTTCACCACCACATCTTTATTACTGCTCTTTTCGTTGATAGAAATATTATTTCTCTACCTATGACGTCAGAGGTTCTAAAAATAATGAAATTGCACCATGGTTAATAATGAATTTTTTTTCAGCTGTTTTGGTATCTGACGTTTCACTTAATTATTAAATCACATTGCTATTTACAAGTGTCTTTAGGCACCAAATTTATTTATTGCATGATAAATTAAAAAATATTAACTAAATTAGTACCTATAAAACATGTTTTACAAAAAACACTTCGAAAAGTGAAAATCATTGGTCCATCATATTCAAACATAGGTTATACAACCCATATATTACCGTAAGGATTATAGATTACTAGAGGTACAACCCCCATATATTGATTTTTGAGGCAATAGATTCTCCCTCATAGTTTTCGCCTGTCCCCTTATTTCTGGGGGAGTACCAAAATCATCACTTTGCATTTCACTTTCCATTTATATATATTTAATCACACTTAACACGGAAACTCTTTCTAACTTAATAATTTTAGCAGATCACCAGAAAATTTCTGCCAGAAATGTCAAGTTATTCATTTGTTTTTTTAATGGCCGCGAACGGCCAGCGTGATATTTTAAATTTATAAGCTTTTTCATTAAATTTTAGTAAAATAAATAAATAAATAGCTAATTAATTGTACTGGTAGTGAAAAAAATACTATATTTTCCACGTGAGTGAAGATTTAACATTTTAGACAGCGTCTTGCGGGCGTCGCGCTAGCGCGCTCATCCCGCAATTTGACGCAGGTCAAAAATGTTAAACTTCTCTCACTTGGTAAATAATATACTATTACACAAAAAATGTCAAAATAGTATATTAAAGTACTAGTTTCATAACATACGGTTTTAGCGCACTAGTACAAGTTTAGAAAATGAGCCGCTTGCGGCGAGTTTTCTAAAGTACTAGTTCGCTAAAAACGTAATATGAATAGAATAGAATAGAATAGTTTATTAGTCATGTATGGCTATATAAAATAGATATGACAAGTCATACTTAAAAGCTAAAATACATAATGTTACTTAAAAATAGTACAAAAAAAAATGTAAATTTAACTGTACATACATACATTAAGTATTAAAAATAAATAATGTTACATACACAAATAAATATAAAAATTAAGACAATACATATTCATTTACAGAATAAAAACATTTTTCCAGAAGAAATTTTTTAACTTCTTTTTTAAAATTGTTAGGATTAGGTATATCCCGTAAATTTTTTGGTAATTTATTATAAAATTGTATACAGTTGTATAACGGGGATTTTTTAAAAAAGCTAGTTTTGTGCTTTGGAATGCGCAAATCGAAACCAGATCTGGTAGGATAGAAATGCACGTCCGAATTAACTACAAACTTAGTATAATTACGTTTCACAAAAAGGACGCATCTGTAAACGAGTGCTTTATACAATTTTTTCTATTTTGTTCTAAAAGTTAAAAAAACTTACATTTAAATTGATGACTGATTTAGGGATTTTTGTTTTGGATTGGCATTACAGTTTTACCCTATTTTACCCCCTTCCCCCAATCGTTTACCCCCAAAATCTAATCAGCTCTTCAGAATACGATAAGAAACAATATGCAAAAAACCGCCAGTCGATATCTCATGTAGAAATGGAGTTAGAGAGTTTACACCCAGACAGACAGACAGACAGACAGACAGACGGACGCAAAAAATTTTTTTACTGATTTCGACTCAGAATGGTCTAAAACGTCGAGAAATGTGAAAAAAACGTGGTCAAAGATTTTGACTTTTCGGCGAAGATTTCAATACATCGGCACTCTTAGTAGCACTAAGTGCCGATGTAAAAATAATGAATGTACAAGTTTACAGAACGTTCCATAGAACAATAACTTAAGTTAACAATGATAATCCTGAGGTCAATCCCAATATTGTCATAAATTTGCCCAAAACAAAATTACCAGAGCGTGATGCTTTCAAGGGACATTACCCCGAAGACCAAGAGGCCAGAAAACAAAATAATAATAACTGTGATCGAGATCCATTCTCATATTGGAGTTTTGATAAATCAAAATTAAAAAATTATTATGTCTACTCCAAAGTTTTTTATTGAAGCATTTTATTTATAAAAAATAGCTGCAATTGTTTCAACCCTTGAATTTAGGGTCATCTTCAGGCTAAAATAGTCAAAAAATTTAAAAACAAACAACACGGACTACATTATAAACATACACATATATGTGTATGTTTATAATGTAGCCGGCAGGCGAGTATGACGGTCCCGCGAGCGAGGAATGACTATTCCATACGTGTTGTAGACTATAATTTTTCTTCGACTGCAAATATGAAACACTGTATGGCTTTAAACTGCGGACAAAGTTAAAAACAATGTTTTTTGTGACTCGACATTGTAAATGCAATAAAACACATATTTTTTAATAAAGCAATTAATGTTATTTAATAATTTTATCAAATTATTACTTAAAAAAGATTTTTATTTAATTTTAGCCTCGATTTTAGCACATATTTACAAATTATAGGGGAAAAGTACCTACCTTGATACGATTTTTTCTTTTTAATTTTTTATTCTTAATATAATTAAGATATTACCCTGCAACCGGTAGCAAGACTTAGCAAATTTATTGGGGATTCATATATAGTGCATATTAAAATAAAAAAACGTTATAAGACAAAATGATGTTGGGATTAGTTAAGTGTTGTAAACCATATCAAAGTTGAACCTGTTGCCAAGCCTTGATACAGCATGGGCCGTACATAGATACGATATATTTTTAGGTAGAAAATAAAATAGTCATAATCGAAAAAAAAATACTTTATTAAAATAATATTAAGTAAGGATATATAATAATATTGTATTATTATTTTTTTTAATATCAAAGATACGTTCTAAAGTACGTTATAATTTTTAAGCTTTTGCTTAAATGTGTACAACATGCCTGTACGCTTCGTACCACCTTCGTTACTTAAAAATAGTATTTTCATTATATCTTCGAAGTTAATGCTAGCTTCATCTTTAACTTCAGGGAAAACAAACGTATAAGTTCCTTGTTTACGTCGTAGAAAACTTACACGAAATTCAGTTTCAGAATAACATTCCAAAACTTTGGCAGCATAATGTACTACACGGCTTTTCTTTTCAAATTTTATTAAAACGAATGATTCGTCTGTTACATCTAGTGAGTTAAATTGATCCTCCAATTCAATTTCAAAATCTGAGTCATTAGTAAATTCATCAAGAAGATCTCCGTCACATGAACTATTCTCTGATACAAAACTTTCGTTGGATTCGCTGCTAGAAATAATATTATCAATTTTTTGTCTTTTAGTTTTCTTTTCAATATTTAGTTTTCTTTTAATCGATTTATTTTCTCTTAGCAATTTTTGTGCTTCTTTGTATCTTTTGGCTTGTGCAATTTCTTCTATCCTATTTTTTTCAGGCGTATCTGTATATATTCTTGATTTACCTGGTTGTCTGCCCCTTGAGGAAGACTTTCTTGCTGCAGCTTTTGGATAAGGCCTAATATCTTCTGGTGAAATAAATGGTGCTTCTTGATGGTCAAAAGAAGATGAAATATTTCTTTTTGGAGGTGTCGTCTCAAAAGAGGTAGAAGGTAAGTTTTGGCCACGTCCTGTTGAGGTAGAAGGCAAGTTTTGGTCATGTGCTGATGAGGTAGTAGGCAAATTTTGGTCAAGCTTTGGTAATGTAGCAGGTAATTCTTGCTCGGATAATATAGTTGGCAAGATTCTGTCAATTTCTGATGAGGTAGAAGGCAAATTTTGATCGCTCTCTAATGTAATGGTTGGCCCAGCAGGTTGTAAAGTGGGATTCTCTTTTAATTGATTATTGGGATTAACGTTTTCTCGGTCTGTAACATAAGATGGCATAAACGCCTCATCAGGAAAAATTCCTCTGTTGTATGGCCAAATTCCTGTGTTCTTAAAACCAGAACATATATTTTGAGCAGTAAAAGACTGATGAAAAGGAAGTTTTGTAAGATTTGCCAAATCATATATTGTGATTGTTTTTCCTGGGTTAGTTAACTGCCAGCAGTCAAAAGCAGTTTTGCACTTTTCTTTAAATGAAGAAAATACTCCCACATCCAGGGGCTGCATTTTATGTGACGTATGAGGATGCAATGACAAAAACACAATTCCATTATCCCTTTGATAATTAATGGCATCGATAGAAATATGCGATTCATGGTTATCCATTATTAATAAGATGGGACTATCCTTAGAACAACGAGTATGTGTTTTTATGTGTTTTAAAACATCCATAAATAGTTCGGCATTAATCCAACCACTTTTTGAGGCTAGCCCTAAACTACCTTCTGGAGCTCCAATAAGAAAAAAATTGTTATATTTTGCCCTAGGAAATATATAAACAGGTGGTATAAAAGTACCTATGGCAGATATAGTTGTCCCAATTGTAACCAACTGTCCCCTTTCTGCTGAAACAATCTGCCCCACTTGCTTCTGCTTTTTATCAGCTAAGACCTTCGGTGGATCTAATACAGTTGTAACACCTGTTTCGTCAAAATTATAGATTTGTTCGGGTTTGAATTTATATTTTTTCATTATGCTTTCATAATTATCAAAAAATAATTTCACCGTATGCTTATTAAAGCCAAATGCTCTTGCTGCGCTTGTCTTTTCCGGGACACGGAGGCTTAAAGCGGGATGTCTTCTTCGAAATGATTTTAGCCACGATGTGCTGGCCATTTTCTTCTCGTCCCAAACTGAATCGTATTTGCAGTCTGAAATAGCTTTGGCATACTCATAAGCAAGTCTTTTAGTTGCTTTTAGTGACAAACCGTGTAGCATCTTGGAACATGTAGTAATGTAATTTTCTAAAGCTTTTTCCTGATCAATAGTAAAAATTTGTTTGCTTGTATACTTGTTTTCAAACTTGCGTTTATTGTCTCCTAATTTACGCCACTTTTCAACCCTGTGTTGTAAGGTTGCCTTTTTAAAACCGTATTTAATAGCTGTTTTTCCTATCGTCATTTTATTCGTAATAACCTCATCAATTGCTAGTGCCATTCTTCTTTCGTCTATCATAGTCTCATTTTTTTTAACTCGCTTTTTCGGAGACATTTTTCTATAATAAACAATGTGTATGTTAGAATATGATAAGAGACTGTACCTTGATACGTATCAAAGTACGTACTTTTGCATCGTATCAATGTACGGCACATAACAACATTGAATATTTTGCTTGATAAAAAATTAATTATAGCCAAATATTAATATTTTACATGCATATATTATAAAATAGTATATAAACTTACCTAGGAGTTAAATTCCAGTTTAAAACTAACTAATATTTACACAAAAACCAAAAATTTTAAAAGCATAAAAAATACAGGTTCACGCACTAAAAACCTTTTCTCGACTGTTATGAACGTGACTTAGCGCATTGAATCGCAATTTTTTCCGAGGGGCAAAAGTGCGTTTCGAGACATCTTTTGGATTAGATTGGAACTTATAGCTTTAATAATTACAGAAATATGGCGATCGTATCAAGGTAAGGCCCGTATCAAGGTTGGTACTTTCCCCCTAATGCAAAAATTGAAGGTTATGTCAGATTGTTGTGACATATATCAGGTTTAAATATTTAACAATAGATGGAGCAGTTTTAACTTTTTTAACTAAATTGATAAAAAACTGGTCAAATATTAAGAAAAACTAATAAACTTTATTTAATTTTAACGCAAAACTTTAAATTGCATTAAATTATTCAATATTTCATGGTAAAATAAATATATTTTTGTTAATTTTGCTACAGTTTTCTTTACTTTTATAAACAAGAGATGGAACTATATGTGCTCATTCGAACACTTGATACGGAATATCCATACCGTATCTAGAGCTAGAATGGATTCATTCTGTGTTTGAAAAGTTTGTGTATTTGCTTACATTCTAAAGCAGTCGTAGAAAAATAAGTTACAAAATTTTAAGGGGCGATTCTAGGTCCAAAAATATGAAAAAAAGGTCCTATAAAGGTTGGTCCGGAAATGACCCTAAGGGAGCTACGACCCTCCTAAGGGTACATCTGGAAAGTAGATTTTATTTAATATCTCTGGAAACCCTTAAACTACAGTATCGATTTTTTGCACATGCCTTAACATTGATAAAGGTTATCATTTTCTGTAATTTTTATTTGGTAATTTTAACCAGGGATGTGCAAAATGGGGTGGCGATGTCATCCTTTTGCCCCAAACTTTTTTATCTGTAGATTTTTTGTTATTTTCTTAATAAAATAATACCCTTTGATTAAAAATACATAAAGAAGGCTTTATGTAATAACGTAGGGCCAACCGTTTTCCAGAAAATTAAAATTAAAGAGTTTATGTTCTGAGCATCAAAAATCAGAACTAAAAACTGCAGCAATAAAAATTTTAATACTACTGGGTGATTCCACATTAAATTCTATGAAATAAAGGTCCTATACAACTAAGATCGAAAGTCAGTTTTAAGAGTACTAAAGAATAACACTTTTTAAGAGACTGTAGCACTTTTGTTTGAATTTAAATTCTGTATCTTTAAAACATTATATTCTAGCAAAAAACTGTATGTAACATTTTTTATAGGGCTTAAAAAGAGCTTTTATTTAAAATATAATTTTTTGAAATCGGGTTATAAATATGTGAGATATGCTAAAAAAACCTTTTACTGCTTTAAACGCCAATATCACAAAAACAATGCATTTTAGGAAAACGTTGTTTATAACATTTTTTGACCAATTTAAAATTATCTTTTATATAAGTGCTAAATTAACCAAATACAATAATAATTGCCTTAATTATAAAGAAAAAACGCTAAAAATAGGAGTTTTATCCTATTTTTACCCCCTTACCCCCAATCGTTTACCACAAAATCTAATCAGCTCTTCCGAATACGATAAAAAACTCTCTGAAGCTGGTTAAAAAATTGTTTCTTCGAAAAAAGAAAGTTTTTCGTCCAAAAAAGCACGGTACATTAAGTAAAAACTGTAATTGTCCCTTTAAACACATAATTAATTTGTTCTATAAATTGGTAATTCGGGCGTACATTAATTAATATATCGTTACACAATATTTTATAAAAGAAAAGTCATTAATCTATGTTAAATATAACAAGGCATGAAGAAATTATATTGTTTTACATTACACAGTACACTCTTCACATAGACCTATTTTTTACATTTTTATATACAAGGCTTCGTGTCTACACTGAAAAAAAAGGATCCTTTGCGGTAATGGCATATAAAATTAGGCCAAATGCTTCGCACACTTGAATACTTCCAAATGCGCCTTCTCTTAACATGAAAATATAATTCACTTGCCAAGATCTTTCTGATTCTTTAACTTAAAATTATTCGATCTTGTGTGAAATACAAGTGGTCTTGTCTCAAAAGAAAAATTCTTGGGCCAAAGTATTTAAAATTATGTAATTTTTAACAATCTTAAAACAAGATAAATTGTTTTTGCCTCAAATACGCCAGATCCAAGAGAATTTTAAAAATATTTTAAAAGCGACACTTTTCTTGGGTCAGGATAAATACTTTTGTTTGAAGATACACATCTTTTAAGCTAAAAGAATAACTGCCATGAGTGTTGACTACTTTGAGCCAAGAACGTCATTTTTTTCAGTGTAAGGCACGGATAAACAGTGACGGGACTATGAGCCGTCACTTCATATCCATTCTTATTTGGTAACTTTTGTTTAAAAATGTTTCTCTAAATTTTCCAAAATTAAATGGAAATCATCAAATCTTATAGAAATTAGTATAGCAAATAAAGTGGGCCCCCAGTACCCTAAACTTCTAGTTACTGGGAGGTCTAGGTTTATTTGCAATAACTTTTTTACAAGTACAGATAATCTCTTCAAATTTGGAATAAAAGTCCCTTTCCAGATAGCAGAGGTTTATAAATATAATGGATATCTCCAGAATATCAGTTTAAGGAATTCCGACATACCAGGATATACGATTTCGTCTTTAGATATCCGTAGGACATCCTCAGGATATACTTTGTAACTGAACGGGAAGCCGAGTGACTTCCGAACCGTATAGCCCAAAGATATCCCGAAGGTATGTTCTGAGGATATACTGTACGTCTGTCCTAAAGATAGCTACTAATTATGTACAACTGTCTCCCACAAAAGTGGCTATCAAATAGATTTCCTTTTTTTTGTGAAATATTGCTACTAGCAACTTGCACCTAGGTGCAAGTTACATATATTAATTTAGGCTTAAGGTTTATAAAAAAAAAAATAATAAAATCATTACTATTTTTGATTTTAAGCTTTCACGGCCATTAAGATATAAAGAACTTTCACTTTCGGGTTTAGACCGTGTTAATGGATTTTCACTTTCCGACGTTTCGTCTCTTACTACTAGAGACATTTCAGATTAATCCCTGAAGATGTCTCTAGTAGTAAGAGACGAAACGTCGGAAAGTGAAAATCCATTAACACGGTCTAAACCCGAAAGTGAAAGTTCTTTATATCATTACTATTTGATAGCCACTTTTGTCGGAAACATTTGTACATAATTAGTAACTTATCTATAAAATACATTTTCTTTTTCATCCTAAAGTTTTTAAAAAGGCTCATGGGCTCATCCATAAAAAACGAAAAGCACTTAAGACGGAGGAAGTATTACCCCTGTCTCAAGGAGGAGTAATACTCACGAAATTGTCCAACAAAGGAAAACACAATATAAATATTTAATAATAATTATGAAAAAACTTACACACATAAACATACCACAAACACCGATATCCGCCATTAAAGTCACGAAAAACACGGTAAATTTAAAACAATGAAGGAAAAGCCATCGTAGGGTATCCCAGGGATATCCGAAAGGACATCTACGGGAAATCCCCTCGGGACTTCCCTGCGATATACAAAGTACTTACCGTATATCCTTGAGATATACAGCCAGTATATCCTCAGGACATACCTTTCGAAATATCCTTGGGATATACGACTAATGCCCCGGGACATGCGAAATTGAAAGGACATTGAGAGGATATCCGAGGGATATTGTTTGCTATATGGATTATTATATTATTTTTATATTATATAATAATCCATATATTATATTATTTTTATTTCCTTAAAAATACTCTTTACAGTGTGAAGAGTAAACAACACTGTATATTCGTATACAGCGCGCAAGTGCTCCAAAGCTCGTAAATCGTGTTTTACAGAACAGGCAGTTTTTATCGACTGATAACACCCAGTAATATTCGGTTTTATCATAAAAAATAAATCTAAAGAGACCGCAGTTGTGGTGACGCAACAGTACAAGGTAAGAGAAAATTAAATTATTCATCAAGTTCTTATTTCCAAGACCGGTTTTAGGCAGCTCTCCATTCCATTCTTTCATTTCTCTAAAATGTCTACACCCTACATCCTTGGTTAATTATTAGCAGTATTCCATTCTACACCTGTTTCTTACTTAAAGCCTGCTCTCCAGAATTTTTTTCCATGAATATCCTGGATATCCATGATGGCTATCCTGTGGATATACTTTAGGGAGGTTAAAAAAATAGATGTCCACTGGATATCTCGTGGATATCCAGTGGATATCCTGGATATAGGCGGACATTTGGATATCCATGGGATATCTAATGGTTATCCAGGCTATCCAATGGATATACCATGGGGTATATCCAGAAAGTATATCCCCTGGATATCTAATAGTTATTATGTGCTGTCTGGGCGGTAGTTTCGAATTTTCAAAAATTTTCAAAAATCATCGACGATTTGTCTAGGATGCGTCCTAGACAAAAAATTCTTGAATATAAATTTGTTTCATGAAAAAATATGTAACTTTTTTATGTCCGTCCCTCTGTCTGTCTGCCCGTCTGTCCGATGTCACGATTTTTGTAAACACAATAACTCAAGTACGAATAATCCGATTGACTTGAAAACCTCAGTAAAAATCAAGTTGTACGAGGAGAAGATCCCTATTGTTTTTAAAAGTAATCCCACAAAAACAAAAAAGTTATGGGGGGTTAAACTTTTAAAAAATCGATGAATATGAAAGAAATTTCCGATTAACGTAACGTTTTCAGGAAAAATTACTTTTATTATAAGGATCAATTCTACCAATTTTAAAATTAATCCCCCCAAAAACAAAAAAATTATGTGTGGTTAAACTTTTAACAAAATCGAAAAAGGCTGAAAGAAAATTAACGTAACTTTTTCAGGGAAGATTGATAATAACAAAAAAGTTATAATTATATGAATAAAAAAAAAATAATTTTTTATATTTTAGAGAAAAGTAATGAAAGAAAATTAAAATATGATTAAGGAAATTTGTATTTTTTATGCCAGATTATACATAAATTTATTTTTGTCAAATAACAATTTGCAAGTCTCATTATTTTCTACGTTCTATCTGGTTTTACGTTTCTCTTATTTTCCTTTATTAAAGTAGAAGAAAAATATTAGAAAATATATTTTTCTAAATAAAACTATAAAAATAAAATAAATATTAATACTAACGGTAAGATAAAGTATAAATATTTTCTTAACGTGTTTATGTTTTATGTTTATGTTGTGTTTTGACTGAAATGAGAAACTATAAGATGTTATGAGGAACATTATAAAAGTCAGTTATAAAATAAATAATACTTTATATTTTCTTATTATATTTTTTATTTTTATAATCAGTATTCGGCGTAAACTCAGTTATGACTCATCAACATTGAAAATAAACACAGGAACATAGGCTTACGGAATAATTTTGCCGAATTATGAGGGAAATTTTTATAAATCGAAACATTTGACGACTAATTTGTTACCCAAAACAATATTAACTATACATATTAAGTATACATACGTATATATATATATATATCGGTGTTTTTCAAAGAAAAAACCGACATTCGATTTTTATCTTTTAAGAATACGAAAGTGTTTAATTTTTATTTATCGATAACTTTTTTTCCCACCTTACTCGTTTAAATAGAATCATTAAAAAACATCAAGATAAAAAGAAATAAAAACGTAAATATTTAAAACCTTGCGTCAATGCTAGAGTCGACGCGGCGCCTATGCGAGTACTGGAAATTCGCCGAGTACTGATGATTATGCGAGCCTGTGGATAGAGCTTTAGTACACTGATAGAACACTAGCGTAATCAATAACGTAATTAGGTTAAAGTATACAACAATAAATAGTTGTATATGCGCCAAACCACTATATATTGCATAGTATCCTACAAAAAAAAAGTAAACGTGTTGGGTATTTACAAACGAGTGCAGTTGTTTGATTTACAACAACAAACTGTTAAGCGATCAGGTTTTTCTTTTTCGGGCAAAGAGCCAGGTAGGCGTGGCTTGCAAATCCGCAGGTTAGGATTGCCGCTCCTTCCTACGTCACGATCCTCGCTTCAAAATGCAGGCAATTCTCCTGACCTGTCCGCCCGACTGGTCCGACTCTCTACTGCGTTTGAAAATTTGGTGTAATGTATTTTAAATTCACATATTAATTACATTTATGTGCACATAGAAACTACATATCACATGTAATTACATGCTTATCGTTGGGTATAAGTCTTATGCACATAAAAACTTTAGCCCAAAATGCCTACATTCAATATTTTGGTAAAACATTTATTAAAGCCACTTTACACGGAGCAATTTGTGCGCAAGTTTGATGCTAAGCAAGTTTGTTGCAAGAATGATTCAGTCACTGCGCATGCATTCAGGCAAGTTTGATTTCATTTTCGTGCCATAAAATTATTTAGAAAATGTTCTATTTTTCGGCGATTTTCACGCAAGTTTTATGGTTATTTTCGTGGTACCAACCTGGAAAAAAAGTTACCAAATCGATTTCATTTTACTAATATAGTAGCAACTGCACATGTTAATAATTATTAACTGTCTAACTAAAAATCATCCTTAAAAAAGCAAATGCTAGGTTATGTTTTTGTCAAAACACGCAGAGACACGTCAAAATTGTCTGGTTGGCAGCACTGTTTACCTTGCAATATATAGCACCAAACTTGCGTACAACTTGCTCCGTGAAAAGGCAAATCAATGTCCAATTGTCCTCATGCTATATCTGGAAGCAAACTTGCGTACAAATTGCTCCGTGTAAAGTGGTCTTTAGAATCAGCTGATTGTCGTCATCTTTATTAATAATCCTTCCTCAAAAAACTCCTTCCTCCGGAGTTCCTCCGGAGTTCCTCGAAGTTCCTCCAGAGTTCCTCCTGTGTTCCTTAAGAGTTCCTCTCTGGAAGAGGTAATTTTTGGGGCAAATAAGCCACAGAAATTACCTCTATACAAGCACTACTGTCAATAGGGCACACTCAAAAAAAAGCTTTGTCCCTGACGATTTCTACCAAACTTGTCGCCCTTCATCAAAACAAAACAAAAATTGGCGCCCCAAAATTACCTTCAAGAAAAAAAGCTTTATCCCTGACGGTTTCTCAGTTTCTACCAAACTTGGCGCCCCTTCAAAACAAAAATTGGCGCCCTTTCAAAAAAAATAAAAAAATTGGCGCCGAAAGGTCCAAAGGTAGGATGTTTTGATAAGGTGTTTGTAACGGCTCATCTAGTTTGAAATTAAAAACGATAATCCGCATGGATAATAAATAATAATTGTTTCTGACCGCGTCTGAAATTTGTACAAAAGAGTTCCTTTTTGCAAAGTTCCTCTGAGTTCCTCCAGATTTCTACAAGTTCCTTAGAGTTCCTCGGAGTTCCTCGGAGTTTCTCCGGAGTTCCTCCAGAGTTCTTCAGAGTTCCTCCAGAGTTCCTCCAGAGTTCCTCCTGAGTTCCTTTGGCTTGTACAAAAGATTTCCTCGCGGTCAGCCCCTCGGTTGTTATACAACAACGTTTGGTTATGCTTTTTTTAGATTTTTCTATCAGTTTAGCATTTCATATGTTTTATACCGGACATTTTTAACAGGGTTGACCAGTTAAATCATAGCTTGTAAAAAGGCAATTCACTAAAAGATCCCGAACAAATGGATTATATTATAAGGGGGAGTGAAGGTTAGACTGAGGCATGTAGGATGAAAAGTTGATAAGTCCAAATATTTTAAAAAAGATTTTTATACCAATAAATTTATATTCCAAAGGCTATAAAATAGGAATAGTCTTTTTATAGTTTTGTTTTTTGGGGGCAAGGGGGGAAAAGGGGTAAAGGGATGAAAAGTTTTAAGCTTTTTTTTTAATTTTAAACAAAATTATAAAAATATTAATTTATTATTCCATCAATCTATTTTCTAATCATCGTACAGAGTGATATTGGTAGACTGACAGTTTCGGGCTGCTGGCCCTCTTCAGTACCAAGAGCCAACTCTGTAAGCTGATTAAGAAAACGTTTTTAGACTTTATTTTTATTTTTTTTTTATTTTTATAATTTTGTTTAAAACTAAAGATTTCTGTCCTTACTAATTCTACGTCTAACCACACGTTGGTGGTACTATGTGCTTGAGACACAAGTCTCTACCATTCAAAGTCTCCAGACTAGGAGAGGTATGAGTAGTTGTTTACATCTAGCAATAGATGGTGCACAAGTCTACATTAATCTAATGACTATATTCCTTTTGCGAATAAAGTCTAAAAACGTTTTCTTAATCATCGTGCAGAGTTGACTCTTGGTACTGAAGATGGCCAGTCTACCAATATCACTCTGTACGATGATTAGAAAATAGATTGATGGAATAATAAATTAATATTTTCTGGCAATTTTTGTACCATTTAAACTTCCCATTAAGCTCAATAAAATGCCTCAGTTTTCAAATTTATAAATCTCGTACAAAAAGAATGATGTCCAGTTTTTTGCTGGTTTCCAAAAGTTGGATAAGTTTGGACTTATCACCTTTTGATCCAACATGCCCCAAGTAACGTTGAAAAAGAATCAAACCCCAAATGACTACAGAATGGTTTTATAAGTTTTTCGTTTATACTAATACTACTATAAACTTTCCTTTGGTTAGCCTAATTTATTCATGCTACACGTATAATTTAACCTTTTTTTTTCTTTGTTATGCCACCATATCTCAGATCTTTAATAATAAAACAAGCCGTGAAGATATGTAATGCTTCGCATCCCATAGTGTACTGTTTACAGTGGATATACCCTGATATACAGGGTGATCACTTGAAACCGACCCACCTCAAATATCTCGCAAACTAAACAAAATATTACAATTCTAAAAAATGGGTCAATTTGTTTTTTTGAGGGGGAAATTTAGGTTTATTATATTGGGGGTTGTAACTTTCACCCCCTAACTTCAGTTACCCCAAAATTAGAATCTTAAATAGCAACTCCATCTTGTGATGCTTCATTTAACTTTTAGATCGTATTTTCATTATTCAAAAGAAAATTGTCAGAACGCTCTGTGGTGCAAAACACAGAAGTCACTGTAAACAATTATTTAAAGATAACAAACTAGATAAAACGTTGCAAGCACCCTGTCAAAACATCGGCACTATTGTACACTAGAGCCATCTAGTTTGCAAATTTCAAACTAGGTGTTTTGTTTGATTTTAAATTCTGTATCTTTAAAACATTATATTCTAGCAAAAAACTGTATATAACATTTTTTAAAGGGCTTAAAAAGAGCTTTTATTTAAAATATAATTTTTTGAAATCGGGTTATAAATATGTAAGATATGCTAAAAAAACCTTTTACTGCTTTAAACGCCAATATCTCGAAAACAATGCGTTTTAGGAAAACGTTGTTTATAACATTTTTTGACCAATTTAAAATTATCTTTTATATGTGCTAAATTAACCAAATACAATAATAATTGCCTTAATTATAAACAAAAAAACGCTAAAAATAGGAGTTTTACACTATTTTTACCCCCTTACCCCCACTCGTTTACCCCCAAAATCTAATCAGCTCTTCGGAATACGATAAGAAACAATATGCAAAAAACCGCAAGTCGATATCTCATGTAGAAATGGAGTTAGAGAGTTTAGACCCAGACAGGCAGACAGACAGAGACAGACGGACGCAAAAAATTTTTTTACTGATTTCGACTCAGAATGGTCTAGTAAAATAAATTTGTTTGTCATACATTACCTTAATGTTGGTTGAGTCTAAAAACCCTAACAGAAAATTTTTAAATAAAATAATGCGTCCTAGATCAAAGATTAAAAAATCGGAGAAATTTATATAACCATTATCTCGATATTTCCATAAAGTGAGATGGGCCACTCTTGCACTATACGCCTCATTTAAAAGTACTTCAAAGGATCCGTTGTCCGTTTTATCGTCAATTTTGTTCATCTTAATTTTCCTATATATACTATTATAACACTATTCAAGCCCTTTCGCGCTATGAAGAGTATACTAACAGCGTTACGGTTGACTATGGTAATTTTTTATGATTTATAAATAGCTTTGCAGGATAAATTTTAGATAGCGGGGTTAAACATTGTTATGTATTTACATCGGCACTTAGGGCTACTAAGAGTGCCGATGTATTGAAATCTTCGCCGAAAAGTCAAAATCTTTGACCACGTTTTTTTCACATTTCTCGACGTTTTAGACCATTCTGAGTCGAAATCAGTAAAAAAGATTTTTGCGTACGTCTGTCTGTCTGTCTCATTCTTCATTTCTACATGAGATATCGACTTGCGGTTTTTTGCATATTGTTCCTTATCGTATTCCGAAGAGCTGATTAGATTTTGGGGTAAACGATTGGGGGTAAGGGGGTAAAAATAGGGTAAAACTCCTATTTTTAGCGTTTTTTGTTTATAATAAAGGCAATTATTATTGTATTTGGTTAATTTAGCACTTATATAAAAGATAATTTTAAATTGGTCAAAATATGTTATATACAGTTTTTTTCTAGAACATAATGTTTTAAAGATACAGAATTTAAAATCAAACAAAACACCTAGTTTGAAATTTTCAAACTAGATGGCTCTAGTGTACAATAGTGCCGATGTTTTGACAAGGTGCTTGCAACGTTTCATCTAGTTTTTATTTAGGTATACAAGAATGTTTTAGTTACATTTAGAATACAATTGAATAAAATAGTAATATATAATAGTATTATTACATAACGGTAGTTGTAAATTAGCAAACGCACGCATAGAAGAGTTACGATATGGCGCAGCGGCTTTACAACTCTATTAAAGTACGATCATTTTTCTACGACCATGACAAAAAAAAACATCAAAACCAACTAAGCATATGTCTGAAAAAAAACATAAAATTAAAAATTGACTAAATGAAACGTTGCAAGCACCCTGTCAAAACATCGGCACTATTGTACACTAGAGCTATCTAGTTTGCAAATTTCAAACTAGGTGGTTTGTTTGATTTTAAATTCTGTATCTTTAAAACATTATATTCTAGCAAAACACTGTATATAACATTTTTTATATGGCTTAAAAAGAGCTTTTATTTAAAATATAATTTTTTGAAATCGGGTTATAAATATGTGAGATATGATAAAAAAACCTTTTACTGCTTTAAACGCCAATATCTCGAAAACAATGCGTTTTAGAAAAACGTTATTTATAAAATTTTTTGACCAATTTAAAATTATCTTTTATATAAGTGCTAAATTAACCAAATACAATAATAATTGCCTTAATTATAAACAAAAAACGCTAAAAATAGGAGTTTTACCCTATTTTTACCCCCTTACCCCCAATCGTTTACCCCCAAAATCTAATCAGCTCTTCGGAATACGATAAGAAACATTATGCAAATACGCAAATACGCAAGTCGATATCTTATGTAGAAATGGAGTTAGAGAGTTTACACCCAGACAGACCAACAGACAGTCAGAGACGGACGCAAAATTTTTTTTTACTGATTTCGAATGGTCTAAAACATCGAGAAATGTAAAAAAAAACGTGGTCAAAGATTTTGACTTTTCGGCGAAGATTTCAATACATCGGCACTCTTAGTAGCACTAAGTGCCGATGTAATTAAAAACCTTAGTTTTAGTACAATTCTCTTAGAGTTCGTTTCCGGACCTATGTTCCACTGCTGGTTTTTTCATGTTGTGTGATGTAGAATCATCCCCTTTATTTTCCGCCAAAAGACTGCAAACACCGTGTATACCAAGAGATTCAACTGATTAACACCTATCAAAATTAATTAATTAAAACTTGTTGTTTAAATTAAATTTTCTTTAGTGCACGTTTGTTACTAATCCGATGAGTTTCAAAAGCAGTTAACCCTTTTATTTCAATTTTAACCCTATAGGGGACCCCTATTATGGGTTGTAATTGATGAACTTATCGTAAAACGTTAAAAGGATTAATGGATCCTTGGATAGTATAATTTTTAAATTAAATGCCCTTGTGTGTAGTTGTATACAGCCTGTATAATACAGAGGGTTATTTCTATAAAAGTTGCATGCAGAACCTCAATTTTTTTTTCATCTTTTCTTGCTTTATTGGTTAAAGTTATAAAATAACTTACTTGCTGTTATGTTTTTTTTTGTGGAAAACTTTATAAAAGAATACTAGATACGTAAGAACTATATTTCTGGTTACTACAACCAGAAATCTGGTAAGTACAAGTACAGTACAGTATGCACAAGTATAGTTTTTATTATTAAAATTTTAAGGAAAAATGTTAATACATAATATATAATATTTTTTTAGCGCAAAGTAAGTGTATAAAAAAAAACTCAAAGGCTCAACCAAGAGGAACTAAGAGATCTCCCCTGGGCCAATATCCTGACCTTTATTGAAAGGACGGGCAGGTTCAAGGAGGACTCAAATTAGTAAATGGCTGGGATTCCCTGGGGTGACAAAAAGGGCCAGAAATGGCCTAGTTGTCCGGCTTTGGCCAACTCAAAAATTTACTACTACTTACTACTAAGTGTATAAAAAAATACGTTAAAAATAGAATAAATAATATAATCAGGACCGGATATAGGCATACAGAGTAAGAAAATACTGATGATTAAAAAAAAAGGTCCTCACACCAAAACAAATTTACCGAATGAATGAAAGATTTGCCGAATGGAAAAAGTTTCTTCAGGGCGGTAACCAAAAGTTGGCGCCCCTACAGGAAAAAAATGGCGCCCAAAAAAATACCCTTAAGAAAAATAGCTTTGTCCCTGACGATTTCTACCAAACTTGGCACCATTACAATTAAAAAATTGGCGCCCCAAAAATACCCTCCAGAAAAAAAGCTTTGCCTGTGACAGTTTCTACCTAACTTGGAGCTCCTACAATTAATACCCCTCACGGGAAGTTTTGATGACTAAAAAAAATTATATCCAAAAATTAATTATTTCCCCCTCTTAACCTATTTCGATTAGCCCTATTCTAATATTCTCAACAACTGGCAATGTTTTATTCAAGAGCACCCTCATTTACCAGGCCCGTACCCAGGATTTTAATTATAAGAGCAATGAAATTTAGTTTCCTTTAAATTCGACGGGTTAGACAATAAATAAATGTGGACATCAGCAAGCACCAACGAACTAATACCTCTTCTCTCTAGAATACGCATACCGTTAATATAAAGTATCGCCAACATCTCGGTTTGTTTGTAAATAAATAGTAGGTATATTTAGGCCTGAACAATAACAGTTACCAGTAACTGTTATTGTTGTCTCTGTTAGAACAAAGCTGTGCGAGTAAGACAGACAAATGTATATGTTGGCTACGTTTTTGTCAATTTTTACAAATGAAATGCCTATTCTAGAGAGAAGAGTTATTAGTTCGTTGACAAGCACCGCCAGAAAAGGACATATATTTATCGCAGACAGATTACGAGATATAAGTTAAAGATTTTATGAATTGATGTCAACATTAGTTATTTTTGTTTTTTTGTAGATGCCTAAATTTATCCATTGAAATACTTGTCTGTTAAAAGTTGAACAATTAGGACACATTGTCGCAAAAAAATATGTTTTTCTGTAATGTTTTAATCAGTTCCAGGTTATTACCAGAAACTGGAAATTTGTCATATAAATAAAACTTTAAAGATACAAATAATCTTCACAAAATAATCAAAAGGTTATCTCCAAATCAAGGGATATAAGGGCGCGAGGCTATAATGGTCTTCTCTATCTATATTATTTTTTTCACTACTATTCTACTTATACCTATAATTTTAACATTTTTTTATCAATATTAACGTAAAATGTTTGCTTAATTAACCGAATATCTAGTGGATATCTAGTGGATATACTTTAGGGAGGTCAAAAAAATAGATGTCCAATGCATATCTCGTGGATATCCAGTGGATATCCTGCCAGGATCTGGATATAGGCGGACATTTGGATGTCCATGGGACATCTAATGGCAATCCAGGCTATCCACTGGATATACTCTATATGCAGAAAGTATATCCCCTGCCTATCTAATATTTATCATGTGCTGTCTGGGTATAGTGGTTGGCGCGTATACAACTTTATTGTTGTATACTAAAGTTTATTTTTTTAAGGTATAGTTATTTTAAACCTTCCCGCTTGTAAACAATCTCGAAATTACCATAGCAACGTAAGATACGCATGCGTCGTAAGCGAAATGACTAGGCTCAATTTACACAACCGTAAAACGTTGACGTGCCATTAACGAGAACAAAACAATGGTTTATTCCTCTAAATTATTGGAATAAAAACGATTTTATAAGCAAATTTTGTTTCTACAGGAATACAAAAGTGTTTTTAGCAACAGCTTTATCAATCCTCTTTTTTTTTAATTAAAACATCATAAAAACAAAGTAAGTAAACAAAAATTATAAATTTTGGTTATGTTGACATTCAAAACAAGCCACATGCTTCAATGTAAATCGGACTTGGTGGAGTATTTAGCGGCAAATTTAAAATAACTATACCTTAAAAAAATAAACTTTATAACCTAATAACTTTATTAATTACGCTGTTGTTCTATCAGTGCATTATAAATATCTTGGCTACAGGCCTGCATTCATAACATTTAACTCGTTTCAGTCAAATGCCCCACAAGTGGTCGATACTTCAACTTTATTGACTAAAGTTATTTTATAGAGAGGCAATTATGTTGTCAGTGTTAAAATCTTATTTTATTTGTTGAGAGTAGTTTTATTCTATCTAATGGTTTTTCACTTTATTTTTTTTTTTTTGTAAGACCTCGATTAAACTAGATTATATTTTGTTGCAGTTTATACGAACTTATAACTCTTCCTTCTAGAATACGCATACCGTTAAAATAAAGTATCGCCTACATCTCGGTTTGTTTGTAAACAAATAGTAGGTATATTCAGGCCATAACAATAACAATTACCAGTAACTGGTATTGTTTGTCTCTCTTAGAACAAATATGTGCGAGTAAGACAGACGAATGTTTATGTTGCCGACGTTTTTGTCAGTTTTAACGAATGAAATGCCTATTCTAGAGAGAAGAGTTATTAGTTCGTTGATTTATGTTAGTAGATAGTCTAAGAGCTGGTTACCATTTTTATTTCATTATTTTCTCCCGGCTGTATTTTATATATGTCTTAAATTACATTCAAATTAAGCTATTTGCAAATCACTAGGTACTGAATCGGGTTCCTTTGAGTGCTAGGAGCTCCAAAAAGGTGGCGAAAAGGGGTCCCAAAAAATTTATTTTTAACTTACGGTGTCAAACACATTACATTTAGATTAGTCTATTTTCACAGTTTTACACAATTATTCATCAGGCCAAGGGGTAAAAAAGACTTTAGAAAGTTTATTTGACACATGTCAACACTTAAAAGTCTAAAGAATTTTTATTTAATCAAAATGTCATTTCATAAATTCTCATTTCTTTAAAAAATTCAGTATCACATTTGTCAAAGGTACTTTTTAAAGACTGTTCTCACCCCTTGGTCCCAGAATTATCGTGTATAACAATGAAAATAGCCTAATCTCAATGTATTAAATGTAATTTATATGAATCGGCAAGTTAAAAATATATTTTTTGGTAGCTCAGCTTTGGGAGCTAATAGAAACCAAAGGAACCGGATCCGGAGCCTAGCAATTAAAAAATAGCTTGATTTGGATGTACTTTAAGACATATATAAAATATAGCCGGGAGCAAATAATGAAATAAAAATGCTCACCAGAATTTAGACTAAAATGGATGAAACTTGTTTAAAGGTGGATACACCCGTTACTGAAATCGACCGAAAATTCATGTTTTTTTTTTAGATTAAGAATGTCAAGAAACGTCGAGAAATCATAAAACAGTGGATGTTAAAATGTCTGTCTGTCAGTTCGTCTCTTTTTAAACCATATATGTTTTTTAAAAAATATACAATTTAAACATTTCCTTATCAAACGGTTTATTATTTATTTATTAGGGCAGAGTTTACATCGCGTGAAAAAATATGGTTATCATTGGTGTAGGGTGGGGGTTACAAAAAGAAAAAAAATATGTGTCTTTTGTATAAAAGCGTAAGCGCTAGAATAGTAGACTACCCTGGTAGTACATAAATCTAACTTAACATAACATTAGATTAGTGACATTTTTATATTTAGTCTCAAACGTTATACAAAAACGTTATAAAATATATAAATCTAACCTTAAAAACTAACCTTTGACAAAAACGTTATAATCTATATAAATCTAACCTTAAAAACTAACGTTTGACAAAAACGTTATAAAATACATAAATCTAACGTTAGTTTTCTAACTAAATTCTTACCTTTTTCTAACCTTATTCTAACTTTAAATATTTTTTCAATTTCCATTAATACACAAGCTATAATAGAAATTACTCATTTCAGACAGCTATGTGCCTAGGTTTGATAATTATTTATTATTTCTATGTTAAGTTTAAAAAATATCCCCCAAAAGTCAAGATTATAGTAAGTCTGGCAACGCTGTACTAGAATTGAACAAATATTTTAAGATTCTGAATTAACTAAATATAAAGTTTTTTTGAGAGGTAAGCGTATTTATTGAAGTATAACAGCATATAACACGAAAAATATTTAGGGCCACCTAAAAAGATTACTATTTTAAAAATAAATGTAACGAAATTATGTTTAAAAATATTATGATTGCTAAAATATATTAAGATTTATTTATATGAATAAATTTGTCTCCAGCTGCCATTTTATGATGCAGGTAGAAATTTCCTAGTTGACCACGCCCCCTCCGAAAGTTAGAAATTAAACGTACTTATAACGTATTTCTAACTTAAACATCTAACGTTAGATTAACGTTTGTAACTGACGTTAGATTCTAAGGTTAAAAAGCGGGACATTTGCACATATTTTATAACGTACTTTTATAGAGTTTTCTAACATTAGAAAAACGTTATTCTAACGTTAAAATTCTACTAGAGTAGACAAAAAATTCTTGGATACAAGTGTATTTCATGAAAAAATAAGAAAGCTTGAAAACGCCCGTCTGTCCATCCTGTCCTTCCATCTGTTTTCTGTTCCTTCGTCTGTTTGTCTGTCCGTCCGTCCGTCCGATTTTTGTGGACACTAACAAATTATCCAATCGACTCGAATTTCTTAAAAAAAAAAAAAAAAAGAAATTCTTTTTAAAAAAAAAATTGCTGATTTTTTTTATTGTTTTTTTTTTTTGAAAAAATTACGGCTTTTGATCCGGCACTTCTTATTTCATTTTATACTAATTCAAAAACAAGCTTCTACATTTTAATATTAAAATACGAAAAAACGATTTTTCTGGTTGCAGTAACCAGAAATCTGGCAATTGTAAACAAAACTTTTTATTATCTGGTAAGGAAACGTTTAAGTATTACGTAACGCAAATTGTACCAAAATTCATACACTTCATACCCTAGTTCTCGCGTTATTATAGATTATAGAGATTTCATATTTTGGCCCCCACAGGGGGTAGCCAAAATATGAAATCTCTACAGCCTTGAACAACGCGAGAACCGGGGTATGAAGTGTATGAATTTTGGTACATTTTGCGTTACGTAATACTTGAACGTTCCCTAAGCACAACAAATTTCTTGTAGCCCTTACCAGATTTCATGTTGCAGCAACCAAAAAGTCCCGTATTTAACTATTAAGCTGGTTGCCCCAACAAAATCTTTTTTTTTTCAGTGTACATTTACAGATTATAATGAAGATAAATGTTATTCGACGAGGGCTAATAAACTTAACCAACATACCCAAATGGTTATCTGCAGTACGGTGCATTCTGTTCCATTATTGGCACAATTAATGACTACTGAATTCCGACATCCAAATTTACTACCAACTTGTAACGTAGAAGCTATTTGAAGTACTATCTGAGTATAAATTGTACAATCTAAATATACAGCATAATTTCTTTAGTATCTTTACTTATTTTAAGAAGTGGTGGTTCTACATACAAAAATATAAAAAAAGTTTTTATAAACACACGTGCGAAAATGGCAAGGGAGCTACGCCCCTTCAAAAGGAGTGCCAAAAATTGGATTTTTATTTAATAACTCAGAAACCCTTTTTGCTATAGCAACGAGGTTTTATATGTGATACACGGAAAAAAAAAATTATAGCTAGGAGCGCTATAACACACATACCAAGCAAATTATAATCGCTTATTATATAAATACAAGGCTTTCTCTTACAATTATGGCAGTCAGTGTAAAAATTTATATGAAATACTTTAATTGTTTAGTGAATAATAAAATATAACAAATAGTATGGCATTTATAGCTTAAATAGATTTAATTATTGTCCGTGCTAATAATTTTTATAATATAATAAAATTTCTGTAAATTTATAATAGTGCCTGTAATAAATATAATCGTGTCTGTAATATATATAATCATTTCCAATTTATTTTTAACATTATTAGTTATTGTGTCCCTTATAATCTATAGCTTAAATCACTATAATTTGCCACTGTTACCAAATATCTTATAATGTATAGCGCAGAGCCCACTAATTTCTTTCCGTGTATATCTTTACTAAAGCCTAAAAACCCTATGTTATATTCATGTAATTTTAACCAGGAGCGTACGATATGGGGAGGCTTTTAACTTGTTTCCCCCAAACTGTTTTCTGTTTATATTTTTTGTTGTTTTATTATCAGAATAGCATTCCTCAGGTAAAAATACAGAGAAAACTTAAAATACCGTAGGATAAACCGTTTTCGAGAAAAATGTAATAAAAAGTAAAATTACAATGACCAAAAATTAAACTAAAATCAAGATTAAAATGTTAAAAAGTAAATTTCAATTGTAATAAATGTTAAATATTCCCGAAATCTATTTACTGCCCAGGGCAAGAAGTGCAAAACTGCCCTGGTAGAAAAGTACATAAGTCTAACTTAACATAACATTAGATTAGTGACATTTTTATGTATAGTCCCAAACATATAAAAACGTTATAAAATATATAAATCTAACCTTAAAAACTAACGTTTGAAAAAAACGTTATAAAATACATAAATCTAACGTTAGTTTCCCAACTAAATTATTTTTCTAACCTTATTCTAACTTTAAATATTTTTTAAATTTCCATTATTAATACGTAAGCTATAGTTGAAAATACTTATTTTAGCTATGTGCCTAGGTTTGATAATTATTTATTATTTCTATAATAAGTTAAAAAAAAATATTCCTCAAAAGTCAAAACTGTTTTCTGTTTATATTTTTTGTTGTTTTATTATCAGAATAGCATTCCTCAGGTAAAAATACAGAGAAAACTTAAAATACCGTAGGATAAACCGTTTTCGAGAAAAATGTAATAAAAAGTAAAATTACAATGACCAAAAATTAAACTAAAATCAAGATTAAAATGTTAAAAAGTAAATTTCAATTGTAATAAATGTTAAATATTCCCGAAATCTATTTACTGCCCAGGGCAAGAAGTGCAAAACTGCCCTGGTAGAAAAGTACATAAATCTAACTTAACATAACATTAGATTAGTGACATTTTTATGTTTAGTCCCAAACATATAACAACGTTATAAAATATATAAATCTAACCTTAAAAACTAACGTTTGACAAAAACGTTATAAAATACATAAATCTAACGTTAGTTTCCCAACTAAATTCTAACTTTTTCTAACCTTATTCTAACTTTAAATATTTTTTAAATTTCCATTATTAATACGTAAGCTATAGTAGAAAATACTCATTTTAGAGAGCTATGTGCCTAGGTTTGATAATTATTTATTATTTCTATAATAAGTTAAAAAAAATATTCCTCAAAAGTCAAAATAATAGTAAGTCTGGCAACCCTGTACTATAATTGAAAAAATATTTTTAGATTCTGAATGTACAAATAAATATTAACTAAGTAGAAAGTTTTTCTGAGAGGTAAACGTATTTTTTCTTCAAGCGTACTAAAATGTTCATATTTTATAACTGAACACACTAGTTAGAAGTGATCTATTTTTTTACAGTAAAAAAATGAGTTCATTGTTGTACGCCGTAAAAAAAAGTTAGTTAGCTAGTAACCACTGGCGGCAGCACTCCTTGACTTTGATGAGAGCCATACTTCAAACTTGTTTGTGTATTATGTAAACATTGTTGACTCGAGATTCTGTGCAAAAAACCTTGTGTGAAATTAATTAAAAATGATTGAAGAAGAATATATGGTTTATACACCTACAAGTCTCTCCAAAATTGCAAATGCTACATTAGACAAGTTACCATCAAAATCGCGAAAAGTGTACGATTTAGCCTACGAAAAAAATTTAAAATGTGCTAAGGAAGGTTTAAGTTTATTTCGAAAGGATTTTATTGGCCTATTTTAATGAAAAAAACATACTTTATTACTGAATAAATTAAATTCAAAATTTAATATTAAAAATATATATATAGGATGCTTGAAGAAAAAATAGTATGTTTCACTCAGAGGAAAAGTGCTTTTTTTTACTCGTCTGTAGTTTCCGGACTCCGCTTCGCGTCGTCCGTAAATTCTACAGACTGGTAAAAAAAGCTTCACTTTTCCTCTTAGTAAAACAATATACTATTATCGAAGTATATTACACCAAAAATATTTAGGGCCGCCTAAAAAGGTGGCTATTTTATAAATAAATATAACAAAATTATGTTTAAAAATATTATGATTCTTAAAACATATTAAGATTTATTTATATGAATAAATTTGTTTCCAGATGCCATTTTATGATGCAGGTAGAAATTAAACGTACTTATAACGTATTTCTAACTTAAAAATCTAACGTTAGATTAACGTTTGTAACTAACATTTTATTCTTACCTTAAAAAGCGGGACATTTGCACATATTTTATAACGTGCTTTTATACAGTTTTCTAACATTAGAAAAACGTTATTCTAACGTTAAATTTCTACTAGGGTGTGCAGTTTACCAATATCACTATATGCGATAATTAAATAATAGATTGATGGAATATTTAATTGTATATTTGGAATAAGTTGCGAAAGTTTAGGGGTATTTTGAAGTCTAACGATTTCAAATTGATATTGAGCAGTTGCTGACGAGGGCTAATCTGTCAGAAGTTCTTGCTAATTTGAAGGGCCGTTAGTATTAGTTACTAGCTACTAGTTGACATGATTTTTGCTGTCCGTTAATTTTTTATTCAGTTTTAATGGTGTAATATGATGTGCCACATTTAAATCTGCCAAAATAGTAATTATATACCAAGGTAGAGAAGACATTTTTTATAGCCGAGCTCATTAAATCCAGAGCTGCGTAGCAGCAGGGGATTAAGGAGTGCGAGGCTATAATAGTCTTCTCTGCCGTGGTTTATATATTAGTTTTTTTACTACTAGCACTATTTAACTATTTTTATTCAAATAATAAAATAAATTATTAACAGAAATATTTCTTGAAACTTTCATAAAAATCAAGTAGCCTTGATCAATGACATTTGCTCAAATAATTACTTTGAACTGACGTTTAAAAATTTAGTTTTTTTTAACTTTTTTTTCATAATATTTAGCTAATTACACAGCCCCACAAAAAAAAAAGTCTGGATCTCTAGACCAGACATGTGTATCCTTATGTATTTTTGCCCGCTGAATCCGAATCCGAGGTCAGAAAAAGCCCTACACCCCAGGAATTGGCCCCAGAGGCCGAAAATGGCCGCTGAAAGGTGTGAAACGGGAATTCCGGCATGACGGATGCTCAGGGCAGGTTGAGATTGCATTCTCAAGGCAAAGTCGAATTAGTGGGTAACCGAGTTTGGATCCGACAGGCATCGCGGCCCCTGAGGCCGGAAAATGGGCCCCTGGGGGCCGAAAAATCGAGATTTTCACGTCGGGATCGCAGCACTTCGATTTTCTTGTAACTTCAAACTGCAGCAACGTAAAGAGGCTGGAACCTCTTCCAGGCCCATTGAAATTCACGCCCAGGGTCCGGAAAATGGGCCCTCAGGGCAGGAAAATCAAGATTTCCACGTCGTCATCACGGCATTGACGTTTCTATGGACTTTCAAACTCAGGAAACACTGACGAACCGTTCCACCATCTTGGGTGTTTCTCAAGTTTAAAAGTCCGTAGAAACCCGAGCGCCGTGATGCCGGCATGAAATTTTGATTTTCTGGTCCTAAGGGTCCATTTTCTGGGCCCGGGCATGAATTACAATGGGCCTCGAAATGTTGCTACATTGCCAGTGTTTCCGTGAGTTTTAGAGTCCATAGAAATTTGAGTGCCGTGATGACGACGTGGAAATCTTGATTTTCCCGCCCTGAGGGCCCGTTTTTCGGACCCTGGGTGTGAATTTCAATGGGCCTGGAAGAGGTTCCAGCCTCTTTACGTTGCTGCAGTTTGAAGTTACAAGAAAATCGAAGTGCTGCGATCCCGACGTGAAAATCTCGATTTTTCGGCCCCCAGGGGCCCATTTTCCGGCCTCAGGGGCCGCGATGCCTGTCGGATCTAAGCTCGGTTACCCACTAATTCGACTTTGCCTTGAGAATGCAATCTCAACCTGCCCTGAGCATCCGTCATGCCGGAATTCCCGTTTCACACCTTTCAGCGGCCATTTTCGGCCTCTGGGGCCAATTCCTGGGGTGTAGGGCTTTTTCTGACCTCGGATTCGGATTCAGCGGGCCAAAATACATAAGAATACACATGTCTGGTCTAGAGATCCGGACTTTTTTTTTTGTGGGGCTGTGTTATTAATTGTATTAATTGGTAATAATTAAATATATTTAATAAATAGAAAGTTATTTAAAGCTATTTTCTTGGGTTTAATTAGTAAAAATTGCACAAAGAACTGAAACATCTAAAGTGGCAGAAATCAATTGTTTATAAAATTTACTCCTACTAGGAGAGAAAAAAATATTATTGCTATAGGTGAAGAAAATTGATTTCACAGTCTGAAATCATGATAAATATTGGTATGTTCTAAAGCTAGTAGTGAAAAAAATAATTATGTTTCTGATATTTTATATATATTCATAGAGATCAAGATATGATTAAGATAAGATCATTTTGAATGAAAATTCCTATAGACAAAATTTATTTTTTTTGTAGGAACAATCTCCGTATAATTTTTAAAAAGGGTGTCATAATTTTTTAAAGTTAAAAGAACACCAAAAAACTATTGTTTTTACCTTCTTTGAGCTCCTTACCTCCACCCCGATTTTTAGCATGGAACAATGTTTGCCGGACAGACCGACCGATAGACCAACCGATGGACAGACCGACCAACCAAAACAAGGAATAATTTTTTTTCTCAGAAATGAGTTTATTTCAATAATTACATACAAAGCGTCAAAAAATGTAAAAAAAAACGACAAAAAAAAGTTTTTTGACTAACGCTTAACTTTCCTAAGGGAAGAAGGACGAAGAAACCAAAAATAATTTTGTCAACTAGTGTTATTAACCGTACCTTCCTTTTTTATAAAAACCCTTCCCAGACGAAAACTTTTGATAAGGAATCTGAGTATCAAATTTGCTTTAGCTCAAGCGTTTACAAGTTAGAATGGCCACAATGTTTGCCGGGCAGACCGACCGACCGACCAACCGATGGACAGACCGACCAATCAAAACTAGGAATAAATTTTTTTCGCAGAAATGAGTTTATTTAAATAATTACATATAAAACGTCAAAAAATGTAAAAAAAACGACAAAATAGTTATTTATGGTACTAGTGGGTAAAGTAAGATATTGCCCATGAGAAAATTGACCTGGCGTCAGCCAAGCAGGTTAATTTTCGAGAGGGCAATATCGGATTACCCATGAGTGCCATACAAGGTTTTATCCAATAAATAGCTTAGGAATTCATATTTTTATTAAAAATTTTAATGACATTTACAAGAAAATAATTTGACAAGTGACAGTTGAGTGGGTAAAATAAGTAATTATCTACTCAATAAAGTAAAAGCCACTCGGGGGTTATTATTGAGTTTATCTATTTAAAATAAAGCTGTTAATTGTCTTATTATCTATATTTATTGGATAAAATGTATTTTTTTGCTAACGCTGAACTTTCCTAAGGGAAGAAGGACGAAGAAACGAAAAATAATTTTGTCAACTAGTGTTATTAACCGTACTTTCCTTTGAAATAGGGTAGACCTTACTATTCACCGGAAAACATTTATGCTCATTCATCTTACTCAAGTTACTAACTATATACAAATAATAAATATTTATTAATCAGGGAGGATCCATGTTTTCAAATATCTACGGATAATAAATCATCTTCAAATTTATTCATTTAAAACTTTTTCTATATTCATAGTTGTTTAAAGGAGCAAAGGGGTGTCATGAAAATAAAGTGCAAAGTTTCTGATTTTTTGTTTTGCCCAGCATTTCAAAAACTGCGCTTAGCTTCGTTTCTCATCTTATTTTTGATCTCATCTCAGCCGTGACATTGGCAAGGCAACATTTTCTGATCAAGCTGAATTTTTTACAAAAATTAGTGATAAATTTGTGCTCTTTAGTGACTGATTTTTAGAATTTGTACCCGCCAAACAAAAAAGTAGTCAATGTCATGCTCTGAGGCCAATTCTTCCCATCGATTGAAAATTTTCAAAAAAATTAGTGCTATATCTGTGCTCTTTTGTGTCCAATATTTAGGATTTGTTCCTGCGAAAAAAAAAAGTTAATTAAAAAATTAAAAACACGAAAATGTATATAACTACTACAGTCACCAAAGGCAAAACAAAATCCTTAATCTCGAAATAATTCCCCCCTGGGTAAACTCTGGCTTACCATACTCAATTTGGGCGGGTAAAACGATAAAAAAAAGTTAAGGGCTGTGGTAAATTTTTTAGAGGACCCTAAACCCCCTAAAATAGAGTTTTTGGGGAATATATTACACGGAAAAAAAAAATTATAGCTAGGAGCGCTATAACACACATACCAAGCAAATTATAATCGCTTATTATATAAATACAAGGCTTTCTCTTACAATTATGGCAGTCAGTGTAAAAATTTATATGAAATACTTTAATTGTTTAGTGAATAATAAAATATAACAAATAGTATGGCATTTATAGCTTAAATAGATTTAATTATTGTCCGTGCTAATAATTTTTATAATATAATAAAATTTCTGTAAATTTATAATAGTGCCTGTAATAAATATAATCGTGTCTGTAATATATATAATCGTTTCCAATTTATTTTTAACATTATTAGTTATTGTGTCCCTTATAATCTATAGCTTAAATCACTATAATTTGCCACTGTTACCAAATATCTTATAATGTATAGCGCAGAGCCCACTAATTTCTTTCCGTGTAAAAACTCTTTATCATACGTAAATGAGAGTAATTTTAAATGATAGAGCAACAAAAAGCCCAAAAAGTGTATTTAAGACTTTCCATCTAACTGCATTTATTTAGTAGCTATAATTTTTCAACTGACATTTTCGTTAAAATTCCTAAAATTTGCTATTTGATTTAAAAAACAAAAAAAAATTTTTCTTGCAAAATAAATAAATCAAATTTCAAATATGAAATAATTCAATCATAAAGGTTTTTAGTGCATTTTTAAAATTGCTTTTGATAAGTTACAAGAAAATTAATTAAATTAAAAACATAAAATTTTTACGACTACTTTGAAAAATCTTTTTATTCAAGATAAAATTTATAAATTAAGTTAGGTATTCTTTACTTAGTATAAAATGTTTCCCGCTAAATAAAAAAATATGAAACGAGTACCCTTTCTAGACGGGTGGAAAAATGAGAATGTTTTAAAAATAAGATATCAAATGGACTTCGGCTTCTTTTCATCTAATTCAAATAAATAATAATAATAATAATAATAATAATAGATTTATTGCCCAACTGAAATCCAATTACAGGACAAAATTATAAGATAAAACTAAACAATATTATTTAACCTTAATACTAATATAACAAATTTATATACATCTAAATATAAAACTATTGAACTCTATCTAGGAGAATATTTATTACAATCCATTACTTGCCACGCTCAAAATAGATCTGAGACTCTCAAAAAATAGATCACAATTTGTACAATACTTGTTAACATTACTGGACATAATATAGATTGGTGACTTAATTAATATATTCGTCCTAGGAATAGGTAACATGAATGAATCAACATTTCTAGCACTAATACGGGGTAACAAAAAATTTAATTTCTCAAGTAAATGAGGACAGTCAATTAAGTTATTTATGATCCTAAAAGCAAAGGATAAGGACGATAGGATTCTTCTATGATCAAGTAACTGAACAGAAAACATTTTGCATAAAACTTTTTCATCGAAGCCCTGAGGAGGGTAGATACCAAAAATTTTAAAGTTTAAAATTTTTAAAAATTTACGTTGGACACTTTCAATGTCATTTAAAAGAGTAGCTGATTTAGGATACCAAATTAATGAACAATATTCCAGTTTAGACCTTACGAACGCAAAATACAGAGTTTTTAGGGGAGGTTCAGTTGTAAAATGTTGACAGTTACGCTTCAAAAATCCAAGCATTTTATTTGCAGCGTTGACCATGGTGGAAACGATCATTAAATGACAGTTTTGAATCAAATAAAATGCCCAAATCTCTAATGCTCTCGCATCTTTCTAATTCCTGATTATTAATCGAATAATTGAAGTCAACAGTGTAAATTATTCGAGTAAAAGTAATTACTTTGCATTTTTTTATGTTTAAAAATAAATTATTTAGTTGACACCATTCCATAAGGCGCGATAATTGATTTTGAAGAAAAAGGCAGTCAAACAATTTTAAATCATCGGCAAAGAGTAGCTTTAAACAGGATAAAAAAGTAGTTAAATCATTTATAAAATATAAAAAAAGCAAAGGACCTAA
This sequence comes from Brachypterus glaber, assembly GCA_958510825.1. Classification (NCBI taxonomy): domain Eukaryota; kingdom Metazoa; phylum Arthropoda; class Insecta; order Coleoptera; family Kateretidae; genus Brachypterus; species Brachypterus glaber. Next base: position 3,650,264 of record OY294045.1, on the reverse strand, counting down.
ATTTGAACCTTGAGGCACACCTGAAGTAACTGAAAACATTCTAGAAAAAAAACCATTGAAGGCAACAAACTGCTTCCGAAAAGACAGGTAAGAATATAGGAATTTTTTCATAGCTGGTGAAAAACCGAGTTGATTTAATTGTGATATTATTATTTTAGGGTCTATTTTGTCGAATGCTTTTTCAAAATCGGTTAGGATTACATCAACTTGGCCACATATATCAAGAGTTTCATGCATAAACTTGATTTAATGTCAAAACTGAACTTTAATGTAAAAAAATATAAAAATGCCTATATCTCGGAAACTAATAGTAATAACTAATGTTTTTGTAGGGAATTAAACATTATTTTTATTTCTGTAAAAATGTTTGTCCAACTATAAATAATAAGTGATATACCGCTAGATAGATAGATAGATAGATAGATCTTTATTGTCCAACTAGATTTTACAATATGGGACACGTCGTTTGTTAATTATAAATTATAAACTTAGATATTAAATAACAATAAATAGTATTATGAATATAACATATTTAATTAAAATTTGACTAGATTTAGTGTTTTATACGCATGTATATAAAAAAAGAAGTAAAAAAAAAAAAAACAAAGAGAAAAAAAAAAAAAAAAAAACTAAAAATATACTTATAGCGCATGTAAAGCACTAAGTTTTTTGTTAAAAATTACTGTGTGGACGGTGTTTCGAAAAACTCGTCTACACTATAAAAACATTTATTTAATAAAAATTCTTTTAACTTTGTTTTAAAAATATTTAAATTTTTACTACTCTTAAGTTTTACTGACAGGTGATTAAATACTTTTTGTGCAAAACAGTCAGGCAATTTTTTACCAATCTCCAATCTATGGAAATCTAAATGAAAACTACTACAAGATCGAGTTTCGTAACAGTGAATATCCTTATTTTTTATAAATTTTTCGTTGTTCTTAAAAGCATGTATTGAGAGTTCGAAGATAAATTGACTCGGTAAAGGCAAAATTTTATACCTTTTAAAGAGTGGTTTGCAGGATTCAATATTAGAGAAACCCTCAAAACTTCTAACAATCCTTTTTTGCGAAATAAATACTTTTCCTGAGTGTGATGAAGCGCCCCAAAATATGAGCCCATATAATATTCTTGAATGAATATTCGCATAGTAAAAGGATATCAATTGCTTTATAGTAAGTACTTGCCTAAGATTTTTAATTAGGTATGTATAGCTATTTATTTTGAAGATTACGTCATTACAATGAGGCCCCCAACTCAAAGTTTCATCCAGTCTAACTCCTAAAAATTTGACTGTATTACATCTTTGAACTTCATTAATATTTATGTTTAGATCTTTTTTGGTTTGGGCGGTATGAAATATAACAAAATTTGTTTTACTTATGTTTAGGTATAGTTTGATGTTGTTAAAAAATGTATGTACGTCTTTTAATGCGGTCAGGATAAGAGCCTCTAATAGACTAATATCCTTATGCGCTATTAGAAGTGAGCAATCGTCAGCGTAGAGTGTAATTAGGTAATGAAAAAGTGCGTTTGGCATTTCATTTATAACAAGCAAAAATAGGATTGGGCCTAGAATGGAGCCCTGAGGTACCCCTACGTTTATGTTTAATTTGTCAGAGCATACTCTGGTAAAAATATTTTCATCAGTTATAAAATTTATTTCAACAAATTGGGAGCGATTTTCTAAGTAAGACCTAAACCAATTGTGCGGTTCATTCCGGATTCCGTACTTATACAAAATATCCAAAAGGGCTTTAGGATCCACACAATCGAAGGCCTTACTTAGATCACAAAACAGCCCTGCCGGTAAAGTGCCGTCCTCAATTGCTTTTACGATATTAGAAAGAAACTCGTTTATAGCCGTGGTTGTATTTTTACTCGACCTAAAACCGTGTTGGTTTTTGTTCAATATTTTATTTTTTTGTAAAAATTCTATTAAATTTTGTAACATACAGTACTCGAAAATTTTTGACATACTTGAGCTCAAAGCAATAGGTCTATAATTATCTCGTTGTAGTTTACTATTTTTTTTATGTACCGGTATTACTTTGCATGTTTTTAACTTTTCCGGAAAAATTCCTTTGCTAAAAGACATATTTATTAGATAAGTTAAAGGGGTAATAATGTGTTTCGAGATTTTTTTAATTACATTTGTAGGTATCCCATCTGGCCCACTAGAATTTTTATTTTTTAGTTTTTTATTTATAATTTTTAAAATTTCATTTTCGGAGAGGCGTTTGATTTTCATGCTATTGGGGTTGTTTGTGATATTAATAGATTCACTATTTGTATTAGAATTTGGTAGGTTTCCAATTACCTTTAGAGGAGCCTCGATAAAAAAAGTATTAAATTTATTGGCTACCCGAGTTGGGTCCTTAATAATGACGTCATCGTCCTTAATTTTTAAGTTACTTGATTCCTTTGGTTTATTTGATATTTCAGAAATTACTGACCATGCAGTTTTACACGGATTGTCGGAAGAATTTATTTTATTTTGATAAAAATCCTTTTTAATATTTTTTACGAGTAAGGTATGTTTATTTTTTTCGGTTTGGTAGATTTGTTTAAGTTCAGGATTATTTCTTTGCATTTTAAACAAATTTTTAAGATTTCTGCTGGAGTTTTTAACTTCCTGGGACACCCAGTTTTTTTTAGAATAATTTAATATTGTCTTTCTAACAGGAAAGCAATTGTTAAAATGAAATAAGAGTTTATTATGGAATTTGTCATATTTTTCATTGAATTCACCATTGTCATAAACTTCATCCCAGCCCTCTAGCTGAAGGGTGGAAATGAATTTTTTCATGTTATATTCTGAATATTTTCTTTTATAGGTAATGCATTTATTAAATGTTTTCATTAGGCTGGTATTGAAATATAAGGTTTCGTGATCAGATATAGTATTATGTTCTGTTTTAACATTTTTACAATTTTCTATATTCGTATAAATATGGTCTATAGAGCTTTCACTAGTACTAGTTATTCTAGTTGGGGTGACAACTTTATTGACCATATTATATGTTAGTAGCATGTTTTTAAAAGAGTTGTAATTAATGTCATTAGTTTTAAAAGAATTTTTATTTATGTCCCCACACAAGATAATAGGGCGTTGCGGCTTAAATTTTTTTTCTAATATTTTGGAAATATTAGTTAAAAAATTATCAAAGTTACCATCAGGAGATCGATAGCATACTATTATGATAACACTTTTGTTTTTACTTAGTTTCCAGTTTATTGCACACATTTCAGCGTCATTTTCGATGCAAAACTCACTTAAGTCTAGTTTTGTGCATTGAATTTGGTTCTTGGCAAATATGCCCACACCTCCTCCCTTGGAGCTTTCTCTGAAGTAGCTAGTAACTAGTTTGAATCCATTAATATTTAAGTTCGTTCGATTTTCTTTATTCTCCCAAGTTTCTGTAACACATATAAAATTTATATGTGAGTCACTGTAGTCAATACATAACTGATTTGCTTTGTCAACATTTAAACTCCTAGTATTTATTACAATTAGATCAAATTTTCTGTCGTCATTGCTCATTAACAATGATTTGTCAGTTACTGTCCGTTTTTTGTATCTTGGTCGGTCTTTGTGCCTTCGTCAGTTTTATTCTGCTTAAATTTAAATCTGCGAACTGCAGCACCAGGTGGCCAGATTTCCGGGTTGTATACTTCTATACCGCTAAAAATTATAGTTTTTGTCCGTTTCGCCCGCCTTGTCCTACGCTAATATTAACCATATTTAATGTGACGCAAATAGACAAGGTTCTGAATCTTTTGGTGAAAGAAATTTTTAAATCGGACATTCCGTTAAAAAGTTATGTTTACATACAGACAAACATTTTTTTAACACCCACTTTTTTCACATTTTCTCGACGTGTTCGCACCCGTAAAAATATATTTGTCAGGAGCAACATAGGATATTTTTAACTCATCAACTAAAAAAGTACTAAAATACAGAAACTATGACTATTTAATGTAATTGATAAAATCTATCAAAAAAATATTCATATTGGCTATTTATACGTCCGACGTAACATAACCTAACTCTTTGGCTTAGGTCGGTTTTTCACCTTTTTGTTGTTTTTGATGCTAATTGGGGGTGTAGCACCCCTATTTAAACGGGGAAAATACAATTCCGACAAAAAATATACCTTAAAAGCTTTAAAAACCCTAAACATCAGCCAATAAGAGTACAGGACGTACACTTAGCTTTGTATACGTCGGACGTATAAAGAGTCAGTTCCAAAAATATTTTTCCTTCATAATAATCAGGTGTTAGAAAATACATTGTACTTGTTTTTTAGTCCAAAACTAACCCAATTTTTTTCGTGGTTAATATTTCACCTAATTAGGGTAAATATTCAAAAATTACAGATTAAACCAGAAATTTATTATTCCATCAGTCTATTTTCTAATCATCGTACAGAGTGATAATCGTAGACTGACAGTTTCGGGCTGCTGGCCCTCTTCAGTACCAACAGTCATCTCTGTACGCTGGAAAACAGTTTTTGCCTTTATTCGCAAAATAAGTAAAGTCATTAGATCGATGTATACTTGTGTGCCATCTATTGATAAATGAGTTCTTGGTACTAAAGAGGGCCAGCAGCCCGAAACTGTCACTCTACCAATATCACTGCATGATTATTAGAAAATTGATTGATGGAATAATAAATTAATATTTTTATAATTTGGTTTAAAACCACAGGTTAGTGGTACTATGTGCTTGAGACACACAAGTCTTCAACTTGCTACCATTCAAAGTCTCCAGACTAGGAGAAGTATGATTAGTTGTCTACATGTAGCAATAGATGGCGTACAAGTCTACATAAATCTAATGACTTTGCTTCTTTTGCGAAATAAGTCAAAAACTGTTTTCTTACATCAGCATACAGAGATGACTCTTGGCACTGAAGTGGGCCAGCAGCCCGAAACTGTCAGCCTACCAATATCAATCTATAAGATGATTAGAAAATAGATTGATGGAATAATAAATATTATATTTTTATAATTTGGTTTAAAATTAAAAATTTCTGGGTATGTATTCTCGGGATCGAGAGAACGCATTCCCGGGAGAAAGGTAGTGTGGGTTGCATATTCTTTCTCTCGAAACGCAAAACTACTTATTCTTGAACTTCACTTCGCACGAAAATCGAGGAACTTTACTTCTACTACTCGGGAGCCTGAGAAGCGAGCGTTCACGGATATTTTGACATATAAGTTAGACGCGCGCATTTAAATATAACCCTATTTTGGCTTTGGTTTTGTGTTATTATTTTGAATACCGTTTTATTTTATAATAGTTAATGAAAGAAGCTTTTTTATATTTAGAAATTATTATACATATAATAATAATAATAATAATAATAATAACATAACGATGGACGATTTGGAAATTGTGGGGGCTGTTGCCCTTTTGGGAGATCTGCAAGATGCGGAAGATCAAATGGAGAACTAAGAACGGGAAGTGTTGGCTAGGACCGACACTTTCCAAATTTCTAACAAAAAAATTGTAGTGAATTCAGGACTAAACAACCCACTAATAACAAGAGGGTTGTCCTGAATAAAATTTAAAACTATTTTTTTTGTTGACTGCTGGTTGGCGCAGATCTTTTTCTGTTTTTATTTTCATTTTCAGTCATTTCTTACTTTAATTTTTGGATATTAATTATAAAAAATATTCAAACCATAGCAACTTGCTTACAAATAATAAAAATAAAGACAGCCTGCGCACGCAAATTCGTGTCACATAATCTGATTGGTTAAAATCCGCTAAAATACTTGGCAACGCTGCATCCGGCTCCAGAGATCCCATCACGCTCACTACTGTTCAAGAATAGCATTTTTTAACTTTGGGGAACTTTGATATGATGTGATCAATTCCCTTCCTACGAAAATTGTTCACGTTCTCTCGAGCCCGAGAATAGATACCCTGTTGTTTTAAACCAGAAAATAAAAAATTTCTGTTGTTTTAAACCAGAAAATTAAAACTTTATTATTTTTAAAAACTTTAGCTAGCTTTTTAATAAAACGTTTGTAAGTAAGTAAGTAATTTATCGATTTAAAAAACTGAGTAAAGCTGTAGAGGATTTAGTCGCGTGTAAAAAGGTTAGTTTAAATATTTACGAATCGTGTGTGTTTCTGGCTTGTTATGAGAGTTGCAAACTAAAAGTTCCCCAGTTAAAACTATTTAGGTAGAATACGGATAGGGGATAGTGGGGTAACATGGGGTAGTATACTTTGTGGGGGGAAAATAAAAATTACAACTTTTTTAGCCTCGAGAAATAAGTTAATAACTAAAAAAAAGATCCTCACCTCCAAAAATATAAAACTTTTGTGTTGGAACAATAAAATATACAACTTTTCAAGATAGTGGGGGGGCACGAGCATAATACCAATGGTAAAGCAGAAACATCACGACGTTACTTTGGCCTTCACAACCACCGGATGCAAAATCCGATCGAAAACGTGTGGGGTCTTTTGAAGTCCAAACTTGAAGGAACAAAACTGCTGAATTTGAAGCAGCTCTCAGTGCTGCTCAGCAATTCGTGATAAATTGACAGTAAAATACGCAGAAAGTATGCCAAAAAGGTTTTAAGCCATTCTGGATAACAACGGAGATTTCACGGTGTACTTAGTAGGAGAGAAATAGAATTTTTTATCTACTTTAAATAAAAAAATGAATAAATAAATATATTTTTCTTCAAGCGTACTAAAATGTTCATTTTTATAACTGAACACACTAGTTAGAAGTGATCTATTTGTTTACAGTAAAAAAATGAGTTCATTGTTGTACGCCGTAAAAAAAAGTTAGTTAGCAAAACCACCACTGGCGGCAGCACTCATTGACTTTGATGACAGCCATACTTCAAACTTGTTTGTTTATTATGTAAACAGGTGGTTGACTCAAGATTCTTTGCAAAAACCTTGTGTGAAATTTATTAAAAATTATTGAAGAAAAAATATATGGTTTATACACCTACAAATCTCTCCGAAATTGCAAATTCTACATTAGACAAGTTACCATCGAAATCGGGAAAAGTGTACGATTTAGCCTACGAAAATAATTTAAAATGAGCTAAGGGAGGTTTAAGTTAATTTCGAAAGGGTTTTATTGGCCTATTTTAATAAAAAAAACATACTTTATTACTAAATAAATTAAATTCAAAAATTAATATTTAAAATATATAGGATGCTTGAAGAAAAAATAGTATGTTTCACTCAGAGGAAAAGTGTTTTTTTTAGTAGTCTGTAGAATTTACGGACGACGCGAAGCGGAGTACGGAAACTACAGACGAGTAAAAAAAGCTTCACTTTTCCTCTTAGTAAAATAATATACTATTTTTATCTACTTCAATGTAAAAAAATGAATAAATAAAGTATCTTTCATAGAAAAAAAATATATTGAAGACACGGTCTTGTTGAACAGACTGTATTTTGCACAAATATATTATTTTCAGTTTTATATTATAATAAACCCATGTCAACTCTACTTCATGAATCCATAATGAAAATTTTGAAAAGTTTAAATTAGGTGTTTAAAGATTCTCTTTCGAACAAAGGTACCCTAACAAATGGGTTAGAAAAGTTTTCCTACACTCAGAAAACTTCCTTGTATTTTTAATACTTGTGATATTAAATACTGCAATGTGTGTATTGTATATAAAATGTTGTCATACTTACATAGAGACCTTGCTGATACATTTAAATCCCCACTCCACATGTGTTTGGACTTTATTAATACTGTAACATTTGGTAAATTATATCACAGTTATAGTTTGGTATACTTTAAGTTGTAGTTGTTGTGTTATTGATCTAGTTTAAAGTATGTTACAGTATTAAGTAAAATAACAATCGGTAAATAATACCAAAATTTTGATTAGTAATAATACAGAGGAAAGTAAAAAAAAGATCGATTATTTTGTCAGTGTGTAATTGTGTGTGGTTGCAATCTTTATATTATTACTAATCAAAATGTTGGTATTATTTGCCGGTTGTTAATTTTTCTGAATACTGTTGTTGTGTGACGTCGAAAGGTCCCATTCGGTGATATGGGATTGCCTCCGTAACATCGCCTTTATGATATTAATTAAGTGGACTGCGAATAGGTATTAATGATTGAAAAGAATATTAAAGACAAAACGACAGTTCCAATAATATATATGGTAATCTTACCTTAGTTACAGCATTCAGCACGACAGGTCATGACCGCCATTTCTTCACAGGAGACACCACATAATTGGAAACTGATGTACGCGAATTAAAGTTTGTTTGACCAGTGTAGGTATACACTACTAATTATTTAAATACATATGTGTATATGGAACTTATTTCTATAGTTTGCAGCCGTAAATATGGTAAATTCTAACGAATGCCCGCGGCGTGGTATATTCGTCAGCTGATTTGAGTATATTTTTATTGACACGCATCGATCGTTCTCGAGTGTCAAATTGCTACTGTCCGGAAGGCAACCTACCCGAACTCGCGCAGAAAAGCTAGGAGGTTTTCAGCGCGTTACTTACAAAAATATTTAAAACAAAATATTATTTTTGAATTATAACTAAGTAAAGAAATTAAATGAAATTATGTATAATAAAACCCAAATTAAAAATAAATACAAACACCGAAATGTGGTTGTAACAACTGTAATATACTTTAAACTAGATCAGTAATACAACTTAACAACAACTCAAAGTATACCATACTATAAGTGTGATATGATTTACCAAATGTTACAGTAATTTTTACTATAACATGCTAGTATTAATAAACACATGTTGCGTGGGGATTCAAATGTACCAGCACGGTCTCTATGTTAGTATGACAACATTTTGTATACAATACACACATTGCAGTATTTAATATCACAAGTAAAGTATTAAATACCATTGTGGCGATATAAATAACAAATGTGTATTTAAAAATAAAATTTAGTATTAAAATTACAATGACATTTTCTGAGTGTAGTGTGAAAATAGCTTGGACTTTTCAAACTGATAAAAGGTTTGTGTCCCAAATGGAGTGAATTGTATTTTAAATGAACAAGAAATTATTTAGTATTATCATACTATTCACAGCACACAAGCGCTTAAGCGCTAGAAGGATATAGGTAGTTTCAATTTTTCCAAAATCGTCAAAAAACATTACATAGAAAAAACGGATTCCTTGAACCAAGGTCACGTGTCTTTGGATATGTTCAAAGCCATATTCCCTTGTTTCAAGGCTGGCATTTTCTTGAACCAAAGTCAATGTCCTTGAATAAAGAGCGCGGATTTTTATTCCAAAACCTGTGCTCTTTATTCAAGGACATTGACTTTGGTTCAAGAAAATGCCTTGAAACAAGAGAATATGGCTTTGAACATATACAAAGACACGGGTCCTTGGTTCAAGGGATCCGTTTTCTCTATGTACAGACAAAAAATGTTTGGATACAAAAGTGTATCATAAAAAAATGAGAAACTTTGAAAATTTCTGTCTTTTTGCCTGTGCATCCATCCTATGTCACGATTTTCGTGTACGATAATCGTATACATCATCCGATCGATTTTAGGAAAATTTAAGTTCTCGTTCTCGTTTTTAGAAATAATCCCCCAAAAACAAAAATATATGGGTGTTAAACTTTTTTGAAAAAAATCAATCCATAGATAAAAAATTTATAGGGGGAGCAAGAAAAATAAAGTATGCGCGCCGAGATCAAAGTATTTTGGAAAGTATATAGCGAAAAAACGCAATAAACGATCCACTGTGAAATTTAAAGCTGTGTGACACGTAGGTCCCGAAAGGATTGAACTTGAATTGAATTGAATTTTTTTTCTACTTTATGGCAAAAAAGTTAAGTTTTATACATTCCCAGGTAGCAAAATAACATGACATTCACGTGAAAGTCACGTTAATATGTGACATGTGATGTTAAGATTGTAGTCTCATTTAACAAGAATGTAGCATGGTGGGGATGTCCTAAGTCCGCCCCTAATAACATCACACAATGACATCCCGAAAATAACGTGTTTGTGACATCATAAATCCACATTCCTGTTATATCTAATATCTTATGGATGCCGTTACTGGTACTTTAATATTTAAATAATATTCTAGTATATTAGCTTTTTCTAAATTAAAACCATTAAAAGCGCTATAACCCTATAAAAAAATCGGATTTAAAATCAATCAGTAATTGAAACAATCACAGATTGAAACAGATAGATTCTAAATACGAAATTGCAGATTAAGCGGAGAATATATTCCTTTAATCCGTGTCTTGAGAAGCCCGGCAGAGCCCCCTATCCATTGGAAATCGTATAATGTGTATACAATTTCCTTATAATAATTTACTCTATCAACATCATCTTATATCGATTTTTTAGCTTCGAATGTCGGTGAGAAGCAAAATAACATGACATTCACGTGAAAGCCACGTTAATATGTGACATGAGATATATTCACAGCGTTGCTAAATATTTGTTATTAAATAACATGGTTGTCGCGTCACACGTGTTACGTTGCAAATGTGATGTTAAATACATGTTATTTTTCAATATTATGTGATGTTATGATTTAGTTTAAAACCGTAATAGTAGATTACAGGTTGAATCGGAAAATAGTACTTTTCAGGGAGACCTGTATACTATTTTATTCGCAACTATTTTTATTTAAAAATAAAGTATTTTTTTTAAACCTAGATTTTTGAATTCAAATGAAGAAAATAATACTATAATACTTAGTTTTTTAGTTCTTTTATATTTACCACAAATATTTTTTCCTGCATTTCACTAGCAACGCACAATTATATAAAACTGAAGTTCCACATACGCGTAACTCAAATAAACCACCACAAAAAACATTTGTTGATAGCTCACAATTGTGACATCGACATAAATGCATATATGTTGGTCACATACACTCAATATTGAAACGTTAACCTGTGATTCAAATTCGAGCACCACCATGGGGATCTTGGAAACGGTAGGGGGTACCCACCTACCGTTTCTGAGATATCCATGGTGGTCCTCTAATTTGAATCACCCTGTATAGGTTTAGGATTTAGAAGGTCACCCGGTATATTTTTTATTCATGGGATAACCTTTCATCCACGTCAAAAAGATCACGTTTCATCCACGTCGAAAAGAACACGTTTCATTCACGTCGAAAAAATCACGTTTCATCCACGTCGAAAAGATCACGTTTCATGCACGTCGAAAGATCACGTCATTGTGGTGGGACTTATTCACGTGATTTTAACGTCAATAAAACGTCATTTGGAAAGGTGATTCCAGGCATCGGGTGACGTTTTTTTCACGTTTCTGTAACGTGATTTGGTTGCCTGGGAAGGCACCGTTTATAAAATTTATTATCCTTCTCAGTTTTAAAAGTAAAAAAAAACTGACCAAAACTGTACATTGAAGTTTTTTAAACGAAATGTATTAGGTTATATTTGTGTTTATCATGACAACAGCAGTTCAGCCATCTTGCTTTAAGCATTAATAATGATATTTTAATTGGTCGCGCCATCTAGCGGAAATTAATGATTTAAATTGCAGACCAGTAATAATTAGTTTACTGGTCTCTATTTTTCATTACAGGTCAGGTCCAGGCGTGAAAACAGTGGGACAGGAAATCACGTACTTCCCAAACGTTATTAATTAATACATGTAATGTATGTATTACATATACAGTTGCGTATAAAATATTTTAAATAAGCGGTGTGGCGTGACTAATAAAAAATGCATTTTTTATTGATCCACCGATATTCGTGGATATCCTTTATAAACCCATGTTTCATATTTAAAAATAAATGTGTAGCCAGATTCAGGATTAATCCTTGTGTCCTTTTTTACTTGATTTTATTTTCTTCTATAGATAGTTCTATCCGTTATCATGTACACTGATAAAACAGTTCATTTGTGTCAACTAAATATTTGGTTGCATATGGCCAATTAAATTATTTGATTGTGACAAATAAATTTTATTTCTCTCAAATAAACTATTTTGTTCCCATTAAGAAATCATTTTTAAATTAAAATATTTGTTTACATGAACTAAATATTTATTTGACTCAAATAGAATTTGTTTCTCACAAACAAATAATTTAATTGGACATACACGGAAAGAAATTAGTGGGCTCTGCGCTATACATTATAAGATATTTGGTAACAGTGGCAAATTATAGTGATTTAAGCTATAGATTATAAGGGACACAATAACTAATAATGTTAAAAATAAATTGGAAACGATTATATATATTACAGACACGATTATATTTATTACAGGCACTATTATAAATTTACAGAAATTTTATTATATTATAAAAATTATTAGCACGGACAATAATTAAATCTATTTAAGCTATAAATGCCATACTATTTGTTATATTTTATTATTCACTAAACAATTAAAGTATTTCATATAAATTTTTACACTGACTGCCATAATTGTAAGAGAAAGCCTTGTATTTATATAATAAGCGATTATAATTTGCTTGGTATGTGTGTTATAGCGCTCCTAGCTATAATTTTTTTTTCCGTGTATTCAAATAAATTCTTTTTATCAGTGTATACATATTTATATTTGCAACAATTTTTTGTGACTTTTGTATTTATGCTGCGGTTTGCTAAAGGGTTTTTTCTCGACTAGCTTTAGAACATACCATTATTTATCATGTTTTCAGACTGTGAAATCAATTTTCTTCACTTATAGCAATAAAAATTAAACCCAAGAAAATAGCTTTAAATAACTTTCTATTTATTAAATATAATTAATTATAATTATTACCAATTAATACAATCAATAATTAGCTGAATATTATGAAAAAAAAAATAAAAAAAAACTAAATTTTTAAACGTCAGTTCAAAGTATTTATTTGAGCAAATGTCATTGATCAAGGCTACTTGATTTTTATGAAAATTTCAAGATATATCATTTCTGTTAATAATTTATTTTATTATTTGAATAAAAATAGTTAAATAGTGCTAGTAGTGAAAAAACTAATATATAAACCATGGTAGAGAAGACTATTATAGCCTCGCACTCTTATATATATATAATTACTATTAAATTGAAAGTTTTTGCCCGATTTGTATAATTTAGCTTTTTGATTTTTTGGGGAATAGGGCTTTGGATCTGACTGAAATTGTTATCTAATTTGCTGTGACGTTTCGACGATGGATTTTCGTCGTTTTCGAACCTTTATTGGAAATAAAAAAGTATATATAAGTATAAAAAAATACAATTGTATTGTATAATTACTATTAATACATATTAGTATAAGAATGCTTCTTTTATTTTTCTCATAAAAGCAATAAAAGTCCAAAAAACTACCTTTATATTTTCCATATTTATAATGACCCAATAATGCTATGTGGTGGTTAATTGTCAGAGTAATCCGATAAATTCCTGCCGTCTCACTAGCCCATAAACAGACCCATTTCATTCCCAGAAGGTTCCTGAAGTAAAGGAATTCGCTGCCGGGATACAGGCAAAAACGTTAAATTTCTCAGGAAATTCAACGCTACTCAATAGAAAATAATAATAATAATAATAATAATAATAATAATAATAATAATAATAATAATAATAATAATAATAATAATTTATTATCCAAAAGACCAAAATTACAAGGTATAGGACTAGTCAGTAGAAAGCTTACACTAAATACTAAGATCTAAAATAGTAATACTAATTTCCAGATAATAGAAATGAGTTATAAAAGGCTTACATATGAAAAAAATCAGACATATTATAGAAACTTTTTTCGAGTAAAAATTCATGTAATTTTTTTTTAAAGGTATTATTGTTTGAAATAGTTTTTAAATTATTTGGTAATTTATTAAAGCATTTTATAGCAACATATGTGGGTGATTCTTCATATTTCGTCAAAGTATGCCTGGGAATAATATAATTTTTGTATCTTACTTCTTGTGAGTGGTTAGAAATACTGTTTACAAACAAAGAAGGATTATTTTTCAAAAACAAAAGTGCCTCATAAATATAGATTCCCGCTAATGTTAATATTTTAAATTTCGAAAATAGGTTTTTCCATAACTCGTATGAATTTACACCAGCAATGTTGCGTAATGCTTTTTTCTGTAATTTAAAGACTTTTTCAAAATTTCCTAACGATGATGATCCCCAAAACAAAACTCCGTAAATAATGCGAGAGTAAAAATGTGCATAATAGTACGGTAATATAATTTCTGTAGAACTTACTTGCTTTAATCTATATATTACATAACAAACACTTGATAATTGAGAACTTAGATTATTAACATGATTATTCCAATTTAACTTCTGATCCAAGTAAACGCCTAGAAACTTTACCGATTGGACAAGCTGAACACTTTCACTATAAATTCTTAACAATTTACTTTGAGGATCACCTGTTGCTTTTAATTGAAATTGAATGAAATTTGATTTAGTTTTGTTAATAATTAGTTTATTATTTTTAAACCATTCATAAAAGGTATTCAAAATTATTTGACTTGTAAATAATGCCTCATTAAAATTACAACCGCTACTTAAGTATGAAGTATCGTCAGCAAACATGACCAAATTTTCCTCATTAAAACTCAGGGCTAAATCATTAATAAAAATTATGAAAAGGAGGGGCCCAAGAACAGATCCCTGTGGCACCCCGCATAAAATTCCTAACTTTCTAGACCTACGACCATTAACTTCCACAAATTGTTCCCTTTCGCACAAATAAGATTTCATCCAATCTAATATTTTGCCCCTAAAACCATACATTTCCAACTTTTTTAGTAATATTATGTGATCTACCAAATCAAAGGCCTTACTCAAATCAAGAAATAGACCTATACATTTACTTTTATCATTTAAATTTTCATATAATTTTAATAGGAAATTGGTTATTGCTGATTTTGTAGACTTTTTTTTACGAAATCCATGTTGAGCTAATGAAAGTATTTTATATTTATCTAGAAAGCTAACAATTCTACCAAAAATAACCCTTTCCAAAATTTTTGAAATTTTTTTTTTCCAACAGCTTCTAATTTAAACATTACACCGGTATTTTGGTTTTTATTGAGAATTCTATTTTACTTCAAAGGCTTTTTCAATTATACCCACTTTATTTTACATGTAAACTAGTAGTTATAGTCGGAGACAACGAACTAATAACTCTTCTCTCTAGAATAAGCATTTCATTCGTAAAAACTGACAAAAACGTCGGCAACATAAACATTCGTCTGTCTTATTCGCACATATTTGTTCTAACAGAGACAACAATACCAGTTACTGGTAATTGTTATTGTTCAGACCTGAATATACCTACTATTTGTTTACAAACAAACCGAGATGTCGGCGATACTTTATTTTAACGGTATGTCTATTCTAGAAAGAAGAGTTCTTAGTTCTTGGTCGAAGAGCTGGTGACCATTTGTTTTTCATTGTTTTCTCCCGGCTGTATTTTATATATTTCTTAACGTACATTCAAATTAAGCTATTTTCAAATTTCTAGGCGCCGAATCCGGTGCTAGAAGCTCCAAAAGCTCTGGCGATGAGCTACCAATAAATCTATTTTTAACTCCGTGTCACATAGATTACATTTACATTTACATATTTAGTTTTTTAAAAAATTTTTTAGAAAAAAGTTAAAATAATTTTAAAGCTTCACCAAATGAATCATTTTAGTTATTTCCAGACGGCATTCTGCGCCGCGCCGTAAATTTGGCGGCGGGGCACTAGTTATGCCCGCGGCGACGCACACGTACACCTCTAGTCGACTAAAGACTAGACTAGTCCAGTTTTGTCCAATTTTGTCCAGTTTTGTCCAATTTTGTCCAGTTTTGTCCAATTCGGTCCGATTTTGTCCACCGGCCTGGACATTTTCAAAAAAAGTGTACTTTTTCACAACCCTGCAAATAGACCTCCTAGCCCACTCAGATAAATCCCAAAAAGTAGTAAAAAAAAACATGTAATAATATCCCCATTAAAAAGTTATTGTTAAATATTAAGTGCTGAAATAAGCTACGTTTTAAAGCGTAAATAATTTACTATCCATCGTATTTTATTTTAGTCCATAATATTTTGCAATAACTTTGAATTACGGATAATAATAGTAGATTACAGGTCAACTGGGAAATTGTACTTTTCCGAGACCATTTATAGGTCGAGGAAAAGTACCTTTTTCCTGTATACTATTTTATTCGCAACTGTTTTTATTTAAAAATAAAGTTCTAATTTTTTTGAAACCTAGATGTTTGAATTTCAATGAAGAAAATAATACTATAGTAGGTACTTTTTTTAGTTCCTTTCATATTTACCGCAAATATTTTTCCTGCATTTCACAAGAAAAGCACAATTATATAAAACTGAAGTTACACATACGCGTAACCCAAATAAACAACCACAAAAAACATTTGTTGATATATCACAAGGCACAATTTATAACATTTGTTATCCTTCTAAGTCTCAAAAGTAAAAAACATTGACCAAAACTGTACATTTAAGTTTTTTAAACAAAACGTATTAGATTATATTTGTGTTTATCATGACAGCAGCAATTCAGCCATCTTGATTTAAGCATTAATAATGGTATTTAATCTTTTTCTTCGACTGCAACTATGAAACACTGTATGGCTTTAAACTGCGGACAAGGTTAAAAACAATTTTTTGTGACTCGACATTGTATATGCCACAAAACACATATTTTTAAATAAATCAATTAATGGTATTTAATAATTTTATCAAATCAGTACTTACAAAAGATTTTTATTTAATTTTAGCACATATTTACAAATTATAATGCAAAATTGAAGGTTATGTCAGATTGTTGTGACAGATATCAGGTTTAAATATTTAACAATAGATGGAGAAATTTTAATTTTTTGAACTAAATTGATAAAAAACTGGTCAAATTTTAGATTTTAAGCTTTCACGGCCATTAAGATATAAAGAACTTTCACTTTCGGGTTTAGACCGTGTTAATGGATTTTCACTTTCCGACGTTTCGTCTCTTACTACTAGAGACATCTTCAGGGATTAATCTGAAACTAAGTTTCGAATCAACTTGTGTCACTATTTATGACGAGTTGTGGTTATTCACCCGTGACGAGGTTTTTCCTATCAAAGACTTCCATATTGCAGGTAAGTGGTAACCAGTGTCCCGATTGATATTGTTAGGATGCTTGATGATTTCTATCGATTCCCGTATCTTCCTTGGCATTTTTTTGTTTTCTGTTAATATTTGTTTTGTTTCAGACAAATTGATTTTATGACCTGTTTCATGTACATGTTCGGCTACTGCCGATAAGGAAATTTGTTTCTTTCTTATATTGCGCTCATGCTCTTGAAGTCTTGTAGAAATTTTTTCTCTTAGGTGAAACTAAGAGAAAAATTTCTACAAGACTTCAAGAGCATGAGCGCAATATAAGAAAGAAACAAATTTCCTTATCGGCAGTAGCCGAACATGTACATGAAACAGGTCATAAAATCAATTTGTCTGAAACAAAACAAATATTAACAGAAAACAGAAAAATGCCAAGGAAGATACGGGAATCGATAGAAATCATCAAGCATCCTAACAATATCAATCGGGACACTGGTTACCACTTACCTGCAATATGGAAGTCTTTGATAGGAAAAACCTCGTCACGGGTGAATAACCACAACTCGTCATAAATAGTGACACAAGTTGATTCGAAACTTAGTTTCAGATTAATCCCTGAAGATGTCTCTAGTAGTAAGAGACGAAACGTCGGAAAGTGAAAATCCATTAACACGGTCTAAACCCGAAAGTGAAAGTTCTTTATAACTGGTCAAATATTAGGAAAAACTAATAAACTTTACGTAATTTTAACGCAAAACTTTAAAATGCATTAAATCATTCAATATTTCATGGTAAAATATATATTTTTGCTAATTTTGGTACAGTTTTCTTTACCTTTATAAACAAGAGATGGCACTACATGTGCTCATTCTAACACTTGATACGGAATATTCATACCGTATCTAGAGCTAGAATGGAGTCATTCTGTGTTTGAAAAGTGTGTGTATTTGCTTACATTCTAAAGCAGTCGTAGAAAAAGTTATTTTTATTTTCCAGAACAACCTATGTTGGCTAAGACCACATCATTACTTTACAAACTATACTATCTCAGTTTTAAATGCAAATAAAGCTGTCACTTTGTAAACCAACTATACTACCACTTACCTGCAATATTTCCAGATGGCACTACATGTGCTCATTCTAACACTTGATTTTTCGTTATTTTAACACCGCTGAACTCAAATTTGTAGAGATTTTTTTCACTTGTACTATTTTGGAGATACCCGCCAATACACTCATACATTAAACATACTTATACATACTAAATCACACTAAAACATACTAAAACATACTAAAATATACTAAAACATACATATATACATACTATGAAAGACCCGCTTATCTCCATTTGTCGCATAGCAACGTTTTCACGTCAACTCGGTGTAATATTTTGAAAACGCTGGTATTCTACAAATGGAGATACGCGGGTCTTTCATAGGACGGCAGTATAGGTTATAGAGATTTCATATTTTGGCTACCCCCCGCCCCAAAATATGATATCTCTACAGCCTTAAATAACGCAAGAACCGGGGTATGAAGTGTATGAATTTTGCTACAATTTGCGTTACGTAATACTTGAACGTTCACTTATATAAAACAAAGTGGTGCGATAAAGTTCTTGGCAAAGTTACATTGAAGGGGGATAATACCACAGTAATGCATGATAATATCACTTGCACGCAGGCCAAATGCCCATTGTGCATACTACCTTCTGTGGACCACCGGCTTATAGTGACTTCCGAACCACTGTTTGTAAGGCATAGATACAATTTTTGTCCAACAATTCTTTTTTTATAAAAATTGAACAAACTATTATTTCTGCCACCTAGTTCGATCTAAGGCAACTAATTCAACAATTCAGGATAAGATCACAAAGATAGCATCCTTACTGTATAGGAGTTAAAGAACTTGTGGACGCAAAAAAGTAAAAATTTGTAAACTAGTGTATATCATAAATAATTCATAAACTAATTGCGTTTGTTTATCATAAAATAGTTAATCAATATTAAAGCTATATTTCTATACCGGGTGTCCCAACTCTATTTACCCAACGATTTTCTCGAAAATTTAAAAGAGATAATAAAACTCTGCGAAAACAATCTTAAATAAGACAACTTAAACTATCTTTTAGCATATATTTGATACTTTCAGCTGTTAAAATGTGAGGAGGGGGGCATAGGGGGTCGTGTGATACATCATTTTAAATCCTATTAAATTCTCCATTTAGTTATATATTTTTTAATTTTTTTAAACATTTTTTTTGGGTTTAAAATAGGGTTGAAAATGGGTATTTTTGACAAAATTACTCTAAAAAAATTTTTTAAAAGTTACTAATTTCATGATGAAAAAACGTAAATTATACTTTTAAAATAATTTTAATTGACATAAATAAATATGTACAAAAAAAAAACTTTAAAAATCGCATTTTTTAGCACAAAAAAGTCCAAAATTATCAAAATTTGCGTTACGTAATACTTGAACGTTCCCTTGGTTATTAAAGGAATCTTTTTCAGAAACCCGAAAAACTTCTAAAAACTAATTTAGTTGAAAATATATAATCATTTAAAATTAATGATTAGAAAGTGACTTTTTTTTGGATGTTTCTGGTCTTATTCTAGGTGGAAAATAGTTATTTATGGTACTAGTGGGTCAAGTAAGATATTGCCCATGACGCCTCGCAGGTTAATTTTCGAGAGGGCAATATCGGTTTACCCATGAGTGCCATACAAGGTTTTAATGACAATTACAAGAAAATAATTTGACAAGTGACAGTTGAGTGGGTAAAATAAATAATTATCCACACAATAAAGTAAAAGCCACGCGGGGGTTATTATTGAGTTTATCTGTTTAAAATAAACCTGGTAATTGTCTTGTTATCTGTATGTATTGGATAAAACATTTTTTTCATGTGTTTTTCTAACGGTGATTTTTTTCATCCAGTCCTGTTTATTTGGCCCCCCTGATACAGGCCTGACTAGTCCTGGTCTAAACCACGTGACTTCATAGCTAAAATGTGTCACTAATAACCTGACAACACCCGGTGCCAAGAAATTAGGCATGGAATACTGGATGGAAGCAATTTCAATTAAGACTACACTGCCGCTCTAAGACTTTTGTCCGTATTATTCAACGTTTTAAGAATAAGAAATGAAGCCAATATTAACTTGGCCCTACAAAAAAATTAACGAAAACAGAAAAAAAAATTAAGAATTAAAAAAAAAAAAAACTAGATGAAACGTTGCAAGCACCCTGTCAAAACATCGGCACTATTGTACACTATCTAGCCATCTAGTTTGCAAATTTCAAACTAGGTGTTTTGTATATTCTAGCAAAAAACTGTATATAACATTTTTTGTAGGGCTTAAAAAGAGCTTTTATTTAAAATATAATTTTTTGAAATCGGGTTATAAATATGTGAGTTGCTAAAAAAACATTTTACTGCTTTAAACGCCAATATCTAGAAAACAATGCGTTTTAGGAAAACGTTTTATAACATTTTTTGACCAATTTAAAATTATCTTTTATATAAGTGCTAAATTAACCAAATACAATAATAATTGCCTTAATTATAAACAAAAAACGCTAAAAATAGGAGTTTTACCCTATTTTTACCCCCTTACCCCCAATCGTTTACCCCAAAATCTAATCAGCTCTTCGGAATACGATAAGAAACAATATGCAAAAAACCGCAAGTCGATATCTCATGTAGAAATGGAGTTAGAGAGTTTACACCCAGGCAGACAGACAGACAGACGGACGCAAATTTTTTTTTTACTGATTTCGACTCAGAATGGTATAAAACGTCGAGAAATGTGAAAAAAACGTGGTCAAAGATTTTGACTTTTCGGCGAAGATTTCAATACATCGGCACTCTTAGTGGCACTAAGTGCCGATGTAAAATACCCACATATTTTTTTTAATAAAATTTTTCAAAAATAGTAACTATTATTTAACTGTTATAACTGTTATTTGTGCTCTTGTAGAGATAGGTGATTTTTTCTGTGTGAGGTCGTATTTTGTGGACCGAAGCGGAGCTGAGGTCCATAAACACGACCGAAGAGTAGCGCATTACGTTTTTCTCACTACCAATGTGTTAAAATCTTATTTTATTAATAATATTTTTGACATTTATATGTGTGACAATTCAAGAAATCATTTTTTATGGGATCACTCTATATAATTAAAAATAGTAGTCTTGTGTCTAGATGTCCCCCTGCGGTAAGTGTTGGACACTTAGTGTCCATGCGCGGTAAATCGTTTTTTCTGTCTTTAGTTACGGTTTTGTTTGTATTGATTTGATCTATCACTAAGTGTGCTCGATATAGTACTTTCCATTACTGTCGACTTTTTGATTAAGTTTGGACTTTTTTACCTAGTTGGAAGTGATAAAAAGTTGTTGGCTTTTTAAAAAAAGAACAACAAGTTTAGATTGACAGTCTATAGAAATATATGCTGCACCCATATTATCCTGATTTTTACAGAAACTTAAGGGTAAATCTATGGTTTACATTTGCAGCCTTTACCTCAAAGGAATTTCAAGTTATCCTAATTACAAATTCTACTTACTCACCGCCAGAGTTTTTACCAGTGTCAGTTAAACTTCAGTGTAATCATTTTTAAGTTTGTCGGTTTTTTTACGCTTTGTGCTGTAGAACGTAGATAAAAAAGTATATGCAATTCGATTGCGACTGGGTTTTAGTGCACTCGAATGATTTTTCCTTCAATTCTCGTGTACTAAAACTTTAAGTCCTAAAGTAATTGCATAATATACTATTAAGAAACCCAGCTGATAGGCATATAAATTAAAAAAATATATAACTTTTATCCAATACATACAGATAATAAGACAATTACCAGCTTTATTTTAAATAGAGAAACTCAATAATAGCCCCCGCGTGGCTTTAACTTTATTGTGTGGATAATTATTTATTTTACCCACTCAACTGTCACTTGTCAAATTATTTTCTTGTAAATGTCATTCAAATTTTTAATAAAAATATTCCTAAGCTATTTATTGGATAAAACCTTGTATGGCACTCATGGTTAAACCGATATTGCCCTCTCGAAAATTAACCTGCTTGGCTGACGCCAATTTTCTCATGGGCAATATCTTACTTTACCCACTAAATTTGAACCAAATGTTTACTCTGAAAGTTTTAAATAAAAAAACAATGAATATTTTAATGAAAAAAATTGGATATAATGGCCAACAGCCTTCAGGTGGCAGCAAAAAGGGAGTTCCTTTCTGTGGCACATTGAACACCATTAGGAAAATTAGAACTGTCCTCTATTGGCCAATTGTTTCAAGTTATTTAACTGCAGATATGTTCATGAATATGTAACGCTTAATTTAATTTAGGGTAAACTGTAAAAGTATATTTAATTTATTTTCAAAACACAAAATTAAATTCGGTACACACAGAGAAAATACACTTCCCGATAAAAGAGCTTTCCAATTTTTCATCCGAGCGTTAAATTGATTTTTTATTATCAGATTCACTTTTAGGAACCTTAAAAAGCCATATTTCATTAAAACTACTCCCTGCCCCTCGGGGGGTGGATTTAGACAAAATGTACTTTTAGATTTAGTTTAAGCGATCTCAAAAATCCGAATATGTCAATTTTCAAGGCAACTACCCCCCCCCCCTTCTGGGGTGGAGTTAGATTCTTTTTATTATTAGATTCACTTTCAGCAACCTCAAAAACCCCAATATACAAATTTCCACGAGAACTAGCTCCCGCCCCTCAGGGGGTGGAGTTAGATTTTTTTTATTATCAGATTCACTTTTAGCAATCTCAAAAACCCCAATATAACAACTTTCACAAAAACTACCCTGGGCCCCTCAGAGAGCGAAATAAGAAAAATATTATTATCCGATTCAGATTCGTCGACCCCAATAAACCTACACGGAAAAAAAAATTATAGCTAGGAGCGCTATAACACACATACCAAGCAAATTATAATCGCTTATTATATAAATACAAGGCTTTCTCTTACAATTATGGCAGTCAGTGTAAAAATTTATATGAAATACTTTAATTGTTCAGTGAATTATAAAATATAACAAATAGTATGGCATTTATAGCTTAAATAGATTTAATTATTGTCCGTGCTAATAATTTTTATAATATAATAAAATTTCTGTAAATTTATAATAGTGCCTGTAATAAATATAATCGTGTCTGTAATATATATAATCGTTTCCAATTTATTTTTAACATTATTAGTTATTGTGTCCCTTATAATCTATAGCTTAAATCACTATAATTTGCCACTGTTACCAAATATCTTATAATATATAGCGCAGAGCCCACTAATTTCTTTCCGTGTATATATACCAATTTTGTCGAAAAGGGAACGTTCAAGTATTACGTAACGCAAATTTTGATCATTTTAGACCCCCCCCCCTGTAACGCTATTTTCCTATACCATTAACATGGGCGTAACACTCCAAAATGGCATTCGTACTCCCTAGATATATTGGTTCGAAAGTCAATTAAAGCCGGTGGTTCCCTCTACCACTAGCCCACACAAGTCCTGGACTTAGGGGATGCTTAATTAAGTAGAATAGTACGAGGTTAAAAACAAACATTAAAACAAACATCTATTGTTAAATATTTAAACCTGAAATCTGTCACAACAATCTGATATAACCTTCAATTTTTGCATTATATAGTCATTCCGGGCTCGCGGGACCGTCATACTCGCCTGCCGGCTCGGATGAAAAACTTTCCGCTCGCGCGGAATATTGTCTATTCCATACTATTTCGGTCGATTATAATAACGGGCCTTCCACCCGGAAAAAGTTCATTCTTTATGTTTTGTAGCGAGAAATATGAAATTGAAGTCATAAAGATATGTGATGCTACGCACTTAATTATATACTCTTCATAGTGTATGGTATATTGCATTTTTCAAAAAAAATTAATTAATTATTTAAAACGTGAAATATTGAAATTAATTTTTTTTAATCAATTTTTTTTTCAAAAATAAACAAAAAAAATAAATTTTGAGATACTTTTTTGATTTTTTTTTTAAGTTTAACCCTTAACTTTTTTGTTTTCTGGAGGACTTTTTTCAAAAACAGAAATTGATTGTTCTTGAAAATTTGGAGTTATTAGGATAATTCGTTTTTGAGTTATCGTGTTTACAAAAACCGTGTATCAGACGAACCGACAGACGGTCATTTTCAAAGTTACTTACTTATTTATTTATTTATTTGTTTGTTTGTTTATTTATTTGAGATACAAAATCCTTTTTATTATATATATATATATATATATATATATATATATATATATATATATATATATATATATACTCAGATAGCGGTTAAGGTGAGCTCCGTTATACATAGAGTGAAAGGTGGAGTCCTTGTGTATATTTCGTGTATACCACTATACACATAAAGTACAAGACGGGATCCCATACATGTAGCGGTTAGGTTGAGCTCCTTTGACGTGTATTACCATACCTATCGGCAAAGCAGGCTCCGTGTATTGGGTATTTTAAGCAACCTGGGCTCCTTGCGGTGTTGTCATGTTTTTTTAAATAAAATATTGATTAGGGCGACGGTGAGCAGCAATATGTTTAGTCTGAAATGATCGAGATTAGCGTTTCTCATTTTTGACAAATGGGTTTCAAATCCCAGATAGTCAAATTTACGACTGAAGACTTTTGGGTTACTGTGAGCCGTCTCGAATGAGCGAGAATACTTTCTTATAAAATAGATTATGTCCAGAAACATTATGGTACATTTTGGGGAGAGAGAGGTAATGACAAAAATTATAACCAAAAAATGATAATGACATATTTTTTGTAGTTTTATTTAAATTTTTCTTCTATTGTTAATAATAAAAAATACGAACAAAAAAATATAACCTCCCCTTTTACTCCCCTTCCCCAACCGATTTTGCTCAAATACGAATGGCCGCACAAAGTCGCCCTTTATTTGGTATTTTTAATAACGTTTATTTGATATGGGGACGACGGCGGGGGCGCCAAAAATTTTTTTTTGTGGGGATTCGATAGATGTTACGTGGCCCCACCTGCACTGAATGGCCTCACAAAATCGCCCTTTATTTGGCATTTTTAAGCCAATATGGCGGACGACTTTTATGATTTCTGGCCGATTTGAACCAAAATCGGTATCAGGGGGTTTTCGGGGTCGTGAATTACGAATTTATTGTTAAAATTAAAAAAAATCAAAATGGCGGCACCAATATGGCGGACGACTTTTGTGATTTCTGGCCGATTTTAACCAAAATCGGTATCAGGGGGTTTTCGAAGTCGTGAATTACGAATTTTTTTGTTAAAATTAAAAAAATCAAAATGGCGGCGCCAATATGGCGGACGACTTTAGTGATTTCTGGCCGATTTGAACCAAAATCGGTATCAGGGGGTTTTCGGGGTCGTAGATTACGAATTTTTTGTCAAAATTTAAAAAATCAAAATGGCGGCGCCAATATGGCGGACGATTTTTGTGATTTCTGGCCGATTTGAACCAAAATCGGTATCAGGGGGTTTTCGGGGTCGTAGGTTACGAATTTTTTGTTAAAATTAATAAAATCAAAATGGCGGCGCCAATATGGTGGACGACTTTTGTAATTTCTGGCCGATTCGAACCAAAATCGGTATCAGGGGGTTTTCGGGGTCGTAGATTACGAATTTTTGGTCAAAATAAAAAATCAAAATGGCGGCGCCAATATGGCGGACGACTTTTGTAATTTCTGGCCGATTCGAATCAAAATCGGTATCAGGGGGTTTTCGGGGTCATAGATTACCAATTTTTTGTTAAGATTAAAAAAATCAAAATGGCGGCGCCAATATGGCGGACGACTTTTGTGATTTCTGTCCGATTCGAACCAAAATCGGTATCAGGGGTTTTTCGGGGTAGTAGATTACGAATTTTTTGTCATAATTACAAAAAAATCAAAATGGCGGCATCAACATGGCGGATGATTTGTGTCATTAATTGCCAATTCGAACCAAAATCGGTATCTGGGGGTTTTCTGTGCCATATATTAAAAAATTTTGGTCAAAATGGCGGACGACTTTTGTGATTTCTGGCTGATTCGAACAATGGCGTTTATTGTATTTATTTGAAAGGTTTTTAAAAACAAAACAAAAATACTTTTTTTTAATCATTCTTACTACAAACAAAATTATCAAATGTTTAAGCGTTAAAACAAAAAAAGAATCAGTCAAAAGCATTAAGTAGTTTTCGAACATTTGAATTTAAAAAATGGCAATTTTTTAGGTGTCCCGAATTTATTATCCGGCAGTGTATCTTAAAATACAGATGTTTATAAAAACAGGGTATTAAATGTAGTTTTAAGTTTGATCATATCTTTATAAGTATAAAATTTTGAAATTGCAAATTTGAAGTTTTTAGCCCAAGGAGTTCTCACTTGATCGTGGTTACAAAGTTCCCGGACACACAGACAGACCAACAGACAGACCGACACGCGATTCGTCATATTGACTACGCCATTTTGAATTTTTAAGTTATGGACATTGCTACATCAACGTAATCAAAGGAAGCATTTGATACATTTTTAGAAAGATCAAAACGAAATAAATTTTTTGACCATCCTACGGGCGCGACTTTTTTTTAATTTTTTTGTTTTTTTATTTAAAATCAGCGGTATTGAAAATAGTCGTATGCAAAAATTAAGAATTGTGTCCCTGTTTTATTATGTGCTGGCCCATTGTGCTATGGGCCAAAGAAGTCTATAGCTCAAAATGTCCGCGAGTGATCGTGGTAACAAAGTCCCCAGACAAATAGACAGACCAACATACAGACCGACACGCGATTTTTTATTTGACATAATCATCTTTTTTGGATATAAAACTTCCAGAAACGTAAAAAAACAATGAAAGGTTTTCCTAGGGGAAAGTAATTGCATATTTTACTTTTTTAATAAAAAACAATCAGAAATCAAGTATCAATATCCGATTTTTAGCCGAACCGTGACCTTGAACCTCCTTCTCCCGCTTTTTTCTACTCTATGTTGTAATAATATTATGTAGATAATTATAATTTTGCTCAATATTTATTTATTTACTTCGTATTTGATTTAAAATATATAGTAACTTTTTAATACTTACATCTGGAAGCTTGACTTGTGGCCAAAAGCAATATTCTCTTACTTCTTTTCGACATATTTAAAAAATTTCTTTACGTTCTTAGACAATTTAACAACAAATAACAGAGAACCATTGCAATAGTCACGTGACTAAAAAGAGAATGTCGATGCATCGCTAGATCAAGCTCCATGGAGCTCAACTTAAACGCTAGAGCAATAGATTTTCCAAGATATACATTAACCACGTGACTAAGGAGCCGAACTTATCTGCTTAAGGTATTTAGATAGGTATTCAATATATTTTCGAAAGATATACATCAACCACGTGACTAAGGAGCCCAACTTATTTGCTATAGGTATTCAAAGTTACTGGGATCTCAATTCTTGGTTTATAAAAGCTTATTTGGGGCTCTCCATGCTTATGTAATACTTTTTGCAAGTAATAAACAATAATTTCAGTCAGCCTATTATATAAAATAGTTTTTTTCCTCCGAGCCGAGCCGAGAACTCAATGATCCCATCCGAGAACTCAATTATCCCATCCGAGAACTCAATGATCCCACCCGAGAACACAATGATGCACTAAATAGCAAAATAAATGATCCGTATTTTCATATTACTAGTTTAGGCAAATAAAATAGAGTGTTGTTTTCTTGTTGCATTATTATAAGCCGTCAAAGATTCACTTTTATTTATATGAGTTTACCATAACCGCTAGGTGTATAAAATATACATATGCTGCATTGCCAAGCGTAGTGGATTCCAGGTTGACCGCTGAAGGTATCCAAAGCTGTATATTAAGGTTTACAATTGCCGCCATCTAATAATATACACGCAAACTAAAAAAGTATACATATTCATGATAGCGACCAAAATGGAGTCCAGCTGAAACTTTAGAGAATGAATCTACACCTTAAAATAAGATGTTTGGCGATATTTTTAGCGTTTGGCAAAGTGGGCTCCGTGTATCGGAGCTCACCTTGCCGCGGAGCCCACTTTAGCCGCAACTTTAGCATGGGAGGAGCTCACTTGTACGCCATAAGAATATATATATATATATATATATATATATATATATATATAATAATAATATTTAATGTCAAACAAAAAAAAATTACAAGTGCTTAGGTAGGTAGGTATAAGGTGCAATAAATATGCTAGAAACACAGAAATGTATAAACATTTGTACGTGCTAGGTAAAAAAAATATACTTAATAATATTATAATACTTAAAACTAAAACTTATGAAATAAATAATATACAATAACTTGGTGGTAAGGCTGAAAATGCAATATATTAAAATTGTTGAAAATAGTAAAAAATTGTGAATTATTTGAAAAACTTTTTTGAAAAACTTGCCCCCGAAATCATATTTTTAATAATTTAAAATAAATAAATTTAAAAAAAAACAACAATAATAAAAAAAAATAAATAATAATAACTAGAATATAAATAGAATAAAATAAATGATTAAATACACAAACAGAAAAAACAAGAAAAAAACAAACATAAAAACTAACTTTATGAAGGACTGGTTAAAATAATTGTATAATTAAAATGACATAAAAGGACAAGCTAGTTAAAAAGTATGTAGAGATAAAATAGGTTATAAAAAATAGACAAGCACTGGTTAAAACTTTTGTAAAAAAAAAACATATATGTAAAAGACAAGCACTGGTTAAGATGTATGTACAAATAACATATACGTAAAAGAACAAGGACGGGTTAGAACAAAAATAGAAAGATATATTAATGACAAACACTATTTAAAACTATATATGATTAAAATTAATGTACAGATAAAATATATTTAAAGACACTCACTGGTTATAGTAAAAATACATGAAATAAAATATTTAGGACAAATTAAATAAAAACACAATTCAATAAGTTAAAAAATAAACAAAAACTAAACAAAAACGAACAAACAAATAAGTAGATTAATAAATAAATTAATTAATAAATAAATTAATAAATAAATAAATTAATTTAAATTAATAAATTAAATAAATAAAAAAATTATTAACAGAAAAAAGTTTATAAAAAAGTTAAAAAATAAAAAAGTTTATAAAAAAAAAAAAAAAAAAATATATATATATATATATATATATATATATATATATATATATATATATATATTATACGGTAGTACTGAATTTTCAAAAAAAATCAAAAATCGTCATAGACAAAACATTCTTGGATATAAATTTGTTTCATGAAAAAATAAGCAACTTTTTTTTTGAAATGTCAGTCCGTCTGTCTGTCCGTCTGTCTGATGTCACGATTTTTGTGAAAGTAATTCCCCAAAAAAAAAAAAAGCTGAAAAAAAAATCCTATTAACGTATTTTTTTTTTCAGGAAAAATTACTTTTATTATTATAAGGATCAATTCCACCAAAAGAAATTTCAATAAAAAAAAAATTGAAAAATGTTGAAATTTTTTTTAATTTTTATTTTTTTTTTTTAATTTTAAACTACTGTATTATATACTTTTCTAGCGCATGCTCACTAAACAGAGTATAATAACCAGAAAAATAATAAGATTTTATATACGATTTTATATAAGATAAAGTTAATACGATTAAGTTAATATCAACACAAGAAAACCTTATTACAGCTTTGAACGGTTTGAAAACATCACGAATTCCATTACGGAGTTAGTTACTAAGTATAAGCTGCAATAATAGAGTTTTAGGCCGGAAATAATGAGTGATAGGTGCTATTAAGGGGGTAAAAGGTAATAGAATCCACTTGTGTACTTTGGTCAGAAAAGGCTTTGTAAAAATGCTGTATAAAAAAACCTATAGAATTATTTCAAATATGTATAGAAACTTTTACGAGGATTTTTATTATAAAATACATAAAAACTTTTCGCAAAAAAAATGAATCGACTTCTGTCTTTAAAAAGTAAAAAATAAAAAATAAGCCGGTGCCAATTTCACCACTCCCTAAATTAAATACTAACAATTATTTTTGTTTTTAAATTGTTTGATGTGAAATTGGCACCGACTTATTTTTTATTTTTTACTTTTTAAAGACAGAAGTCGGTTCATTTTTTTTGCGAAAAGTTTTTATTTTTTACTTTTTAGAGACAGAACCTGTAGATTTGTAACTTCATCTAAGCTAAATTATAGTTGTCCTTCCATCTCGGCAAACTGCTGACGTTACAGCGCACTATTAGTGCGTTGTGACGTCATAATCTTAAAGATAAAATTCTAAAAAATAAATTTAGTAGTATTTTTATTTCAGCGCCCAAGACTCCAAACCAACCTTATTTTAAAGGAAATACTAAAGAAACTCTTATAATTTGAGTGACACCTTAATCAGGTTATCCGGCTTATCCGAGTTATTCGATCATTTTCTAAAAATTTAGTTGGTATTAGAACCAAATTAAGCCGGTTTTAAGTGAAATTGCGTTAAAACGATTAGATTTATCTTAATTATCCGGCTTACCCGGCATTATCCGAGCGTCAAATTAAAACGGGACCACCTCATGAATGTCCTCTTTAAGTTGCAAAAGGTTTCATTAAATTCCGTTCATCCGTTCCAAAGTTATGCGGAAACAAACATAAAAAAAAACAAAGTCACACTTCGAATTGACAACCTCCTCCTTTTTTTGGAAGTCGGTTAAAAAATTAAACACAAACGTAAAAAAAATTAAATTGTTTAAAATAAATATTATTTTTTGTAAATAAAAATGAATACAATTATCATTATTTAAAATTATTAGATTCATTAAAATTAAGTAACTTTCAAAAACACGAGTACTTCACAGAAAAATATTTTACCTGCAGTTTTGCTAAAATTCCTATCCTTGATCACTACAAGTTAACCTTGGTCGCTTCCGTTTGTTTTCTTGGATTAGACTTTGACAGTTAAAATTGGTTAGGTTTTATTCATTTAAAATGTAGTTATCTCATCAAAATTAAAACGATTTATAATTTATAATTATGGTGAGTAATAAAAAAATGGAAAAGTAGAAAAATATAACAGATAAATACAAATTTAATGGACTTTTTCACAAACAATATATAGGCCAATCAAAACCTTGCATTTTTAGTTTCTTGACCAATCAGATCAAAATGAATCTGATAATTTTTGCACAAGTGCAATTATCACTTGGTTACTATGGAAACAAGAAACTGACAGTTTCTGACATCTTAATAAATGTTATATTTTTGCAAAATGTGTTTTTAATTTGTGAAGCTTACTTTTAGTTGATTTATTTTTATTGATAAGCAATATAAATGCTTATTTTATTAACAAAACATCCTATAGGTATAAACCCTAATTAATTTCAGATAATATATTATATTTTATGCACTTTCTATCTTAAAAGCTTTAAATCACTGATATTCATAAATTTTTATTTATTTAATTGAATCTTGGTATTAAAAACAGGCCACTCAAAACTAATTTAAACATTTATTAAAAATATATTTGCAGAAAAGAAATAAATAATTTACTTCTTTTAAATGACGGAAATCAAAACATCAAATGACTGCGCTGGTACCAGTACAGCGTTCCTTGTCCAAAGTTCACAGCTGGGATTGATTTTGATGAAAATCGGGGTGGGGTAATATTATGAGCAAAAGAGGGTAAAAACTATTTAAAAAAGATTTATGTTTTAAGAAAAAATTTAAATGTTTGAAAAACAAAATTAATTGTTTCCAAAATTGCAATTTGGGTACTTTTCTTGTGTATCAGCAGCGTTTTCACGTACGTGTACAGATTAAGTAAACGTTTCATTAAATAAAAGGGCCTACGTAAAGTAGAATTAAGTACGTGCATTCAGTGTAATCAGTGATTACAACATATACTCGTGTCGATCTGTAAAAACTGCATGTAAAATAATGTAAAAATACATGAATTTACATAGTACGGAATAGTACATTTACTATTCTGGACTATGTATAATTCATGAATTTATGTAAAAGAATGTAAAATAATGTAAAATAATGTAAAAGAATGTAAAAGAATGTAAAAGAATGTAAAAGAATGTAAAAGAATGTAAAAGAATGTAAAATAAAGTAAAAAAATATATTTACATCGATTTACATATTTTTACATGATTTTAAAATGTCGGGCTATGTTATTTTAAGACGCGCGTGCGCTTTGGACAATAACCAAGAAGGCGTCGCATCATGAGACGGACCGTTTAATATTGTTATTGTTAGAGAGATAGCGACGCATGCTGCTAGGTTAAAGTGTTAAAAGTGTAAAAAAAGGTAAATATTATTTATGTACGATATTTAAATGCTTTATTTGTGGCCTAAAATTTACATTCATTATAAATTACGATCTTTATCAACCAATAGATCTTTAAAGAAAGATGTAAGCAGTTTATAGCAGTATTAAGGGTGCAAATCGTTTGGTTCATTAAACCAAAGGGACTTTACTCTATGATATTTCAAAAAAGCTTTGACACAGAGAAAAAACATTTTCTAAGTAGTAAATATTTTTTTTTTCAAATTTTAAGTCTATGCAAAATATTACCATTCTGGACTATGTAATTTTTACCGTTCCGGTCTATGCAAAATATTACCATTATGGACTATGTAATTTTTACTGTTCCGGTCTATGCAAAACATTACCATTACGGACTATGTAATTTTTACCATTCCGGTCTATGGCAACATATAACCATTTACGGACTATGTAATTTAATGTAATTTATTTTTACCGTGTAGGGTAATTAAAACTTATTTCTTAAGATTTAATAAATGGTTTTTGTTTATTAATATTTTCTATATAATAATTATGTATTAAGTCTTAATAAATAAGTTTCAGTTACACTACAGAGTGCTTTTTAATTTACGTGCTGTGACGTCAGAATCGCATTCTCAGACTGACACGAGTATAGTTATTTTTGGCACTAGTGAGTTAAATAATAAACTACACATGAGAAAATTTGGTCCACAAAACTCTGTTCAAATTCCCAAAATAAGTTTTTCTTTAAACATTCTTTTTTAATTCTCTTTCAGTTTTATAGGGGAAAGAATAGTTCTATTATCAGCAGTAGTATTTTTTTATTAAGACATAAAGGCATATAAAGGCAAATAAAGGCATAAGAGTCCCATGAGGAATACCTTTTACATTTTTTTTTCATTTTCTCATATTACTTATATAAGTTTTACAGCCTACAGCTTTACACTGTAACAAGAGTATGTTGATTTTCATTATTTATAATGTGATATTATAGTATTTTAAATGGTAATTTTTAATTTTATACAAAATATTACCATTTTTTATTTTTTTTTTTTAATAATCATATTACATGACACAAAGTCCGATTTACACTGAAGCATGTGGCTTGTTTTGAATGTCAACATAACCAAAATTTATATTTTTTTACTTACTTTGTTTTTATGATGTTTTGATGTAAAAAAAGAGAATTGATAAAGCTGTTGCTAAAAACACTTTTGTATTCCTGTAGAAACAAAATTTGCTTATAAAATCGCTTTTATTCCAATAATTTAGAGGAATAAACCATTGTTTTGTTCTCGTTAATGGCACGTCAACGTTTTACGGTTATGTAAATTGGTCCTAGTTATTTCACTTACGACGCATGCGTATCTTACGTTGCTATGGTAATTTCGATATTGTTTACAAGCGGGAAGGTTTAAAATAACTATACCTTAAAAAAATAAACTTTAGATGTGTCCGAAACGTCTCACCTAGCTTATTGTAAATATACTTCAATCCTTGTTACAGTGTAGGGATATGTGATTAGCAGTAAAATATTGGCCTCCCTATAGGCACATCTTTTACAAAAATATATCCCACATGGGATATAAAATTTTATTTTCTAATCAAAGAATATTTTGTTTAACAGAAACCTTATAAAGTAAGCTAACATAAAAGGATCCCACTGAGAAAAATGTATTTTCGTAGATTTGGCTAAAATTTGGATATCTCAAAAAATCAATTTTCGGTTCCTTGAACTTATCAACTCTGTACATGATGACTGCAGTCATCATGGTAACATATACTTACTACAGTCATCCATTCCAATTACTTTATAAGTTATATACCTCTTAAAATTTTACTAACTGGCACCTGTGCGATAAGGCAAGGAGAAGAGAAGAGGTAAAATATTGTGTGTATTCTATAGGCGACCTTGCATTCCAAACATTCCGGCGAGATGCCAGTTAGTAAAATTTTAACAGTACGTTATATAGGTACAGAAGGTCATAAATTGGAGTTTGTATTAGTTACAAGTCATCATGTAAAGAGTTGATAAGTACAAGGGGAGAATTATCTCAGCGGTCTAAGGCATCGATATAGCATTGACACTGAGTGAGTTCAAACCTCACTGGCGCCGATTGCTTTTTTCAGTTAATTAATAATTGAAATTTGGCGAAGGCGTACTCCCTAGATATATTGGTTCAAAGTCAATTAAAGCCGGTCTCTACTACTAGCCCACACAAGTCCTGGACTTAGGGGATGCTTAATTAAGTAGAATAGTACGAGGTTAAAAACAAACATTAACATTAAACATTTAAACAAGGAACCAAAAATATGTGTGTTCATATTTTTTTCACGTTTCTCGATATTTTGGACCATTTTGAGTCGAAATCTGCAAAAAAAATCGTATATCTGTATGTAAGCAAACTGTTTTTAATGTAGGTACAGGATATCAAGCTTAATCACTAGTAACATTGATTTGGACAATTTTCTTGACCAAAGTACTTGACAAAGTTCTTTGTAAAGAATTTGACAATTCTTGAGCAAGAGAATTAATCAAGATTTTGTATCTAGACTTGGGCAAGACTTTAGCAAGATTCTGGAAGCAGAGCGTTTAGCAATACTTTGTCAAGTCTGTACGTCAACTCTGTAGCAAGAATTTGACAAGATTCTTGGTCAAGAATCTTGACCTACTCTTGAGGAAAAACGCTATAAGCGTGCACGTCTCCCTTATCAAAATGGGGTAAAATCTCCAGCTTTGATTTTTTTTTTGCTTTATTTCTGTCATGTTTTTGCAATTTTGGCGAAGGCGCGTACATTGGGATCAACTAAGGAGTATTATTCAAAAGGCAACAAATCCATAACACAGGCCCACAAAAGAAAAAAAGTGGCCTGTGCTGGGGTTGAGACCTAACTATTCTTATGTATTTTGGGATGCTGAATACGAATCTGTCATAAAAAAAGACACTTCGTCTGCTTATTTTGTTTCAACACTGAACAAACTGTCTGGACCCACAAAAAAAAGTGGTATGTGCTGTGGTTAAGACCCACGGATTCAAATGTATTTTGGGATGCTGAACACGAATCTGCCATAAAAAAAAGCCACTTCATGGGCTTATTTTGTATCTACACTGAAAAAACTGTCTGGGCCCACAAAAAAAAAGTGGTCTGTGCTGGGGTTGAGATCCACTTATTCTTATGTATTTTGGGATGCTGAACACGAATCTGTCATAAAAAAGGCACTTCATCGGCTCATTTTTTTTCTACACTGAAAAAACATTATGGGCCCACAAAAAAAAATAGTCGTCTGTGCTGGGGTTGAAACCCACCTATTCTTATGTATTTTGGGATGCTGAACACAAATCTGTCATAAAAAAGGCACTTCAATGGCTCATTTTTTTGTTACACTGAAATAATATGAGATTTTTTACCATTTTAGACAGTTTTTTCAGTGTAGCAAAGAAATAAGCTGATGAAGTGCTTTTTTATGACAGATTCGTGTTCAGCATCCTAAAATACATAAGAGTAGGTGGGTCTCAACCGAAGCACATACCACTTTTTTTATTTTGTGGGCCTGTGTAATTTACAGTTTTTGAGTTAAGCATGAATTCAAGTACTTCGGGCTAAGAACTTCAAAGTAAAAATTTTGGGTCAAAAGTCGACAAATTACTGTTTTATACCCAGACAGATATCCAGGGGATATACTTTCTGGATATAGGGTATATCCAGTGGTTAGCCTGGATTGCCATTAGATATATATCCAGGATATACACTGGATATCCACGGGATATCCAGTGGACATCTATTTTTTTAATCTCCCTAAAGTATATCCAATGGATATCCATCAGAGATCCATCCTGGATATTCAGGATATGAGTATTTTAAATGGCACCCTAAGTCTTGTGATACGTCATTTTAAAGAGCTAAAATTCTCTATTTTAACCATGTAACTATTTATTCTATAGCTAGTATTGAATAGAAAATATTCCGCGCGAGCGGAATGTTTGTCATACGAGGCGGTAGGCGAGTATGACGGTCCCGCGAGTGCTAAATGACTATTACATACGTGTTGTAGACTATACTTTTTCTTCGACTGCAAATATGAAACACTGTAGGGTTTTAAACTGCGGACCAGGTTAAAAACAATGTTTTTTGTGACTCGGCATTGCAAATGCAACAAAACACATATTTTTTAATAAAGCAATTAATGTTATTTAATAATTTTATCAAATCAGTACTTAGAAAAGATTTTTATTTAATTTTAGCACATATTTACAAATTATAATGCAAACATTGAAGGTTATGTCAGATTGTTGTGATAGATATCAGGTTTGAATATTTAACAATAGATGGAGCAGTTTTAAATTTTTGAACTAAATTGATAAAAAACTGGTCAAATATTAAGAAAACTAATAAACTTTATGTAATTTTAACGCAAAACTTTAAATTGCATTAAACTATTCAATATTTCATCGTAAAATATATATATTTTTGCTAATTTTGCTACAGTTTTCTTTACTTTTATAAACAAGAAATGGCACTACCTGTGCTCATTCTAACACTGATACGGAATATTCATACCGTATCTAGAGCTAGAATGGATTCATTCTGTGTTTGAAAAGTGTGTGTATTTGCTTACATTCTAAAGCAGTCGTAGAAAAAGACCATTTTTAGGTACAAAATAGTATATTAAAGTACTATTTTCATAACACCAGTTTCTAGCGCACGAGTACAAGTTAAGAAAACGAGCCCCTTGCTGCGAGTTTTCTAAAGTACTAGTGCGCTAAAAACGTGCTATAAAACGAGTGCTTTATAATATTTTTTCTATTTTGCTCTAAAACTTAAAAAAAAAAAACTTATATTTAAATTGATGATCGATTTAGGGATTTTTTTTTTGGTTTGGTATTACAAATTTCGGCTATGTTTGAAATTCATAGAACAAACGATATTTTAATATCTTCTATAGTCAGCTCTTCTCTTTTTCACTGCAAGTAACCAATCCACAATTTTAACACGGTAAAAATTAACTTTTTAATTTAATTAACACAATTTCGTAGAAAACTAAACTTAAAAATGGTGTTGACATTTGCACGGAAAACGCCAAGCGATTGTCTTTTGTCCTGTATTACCAACCCAAAAAAAAAAAGAACAACCCTCTTATAGGCCTATAAGAACACGCAAAATGAGTGTGATTATGAGCTTATAAGAGTCGCAAAATATAAAAAATTAAATTACGAAACTTGGGACCGCTTATCGAACTCTTCTTTTTACAAAAAAAAAAAAATGAAGAAAAGTTGATATTTATCCCGATCGATTCATCCTTTGAGGTTGTGATAAAAAAATATCTAAGCGCGAGTTTGCAGCACTATTGTTAAGTCACGTTTGGCTTGATAAAACAAAGACCAACTGTACTTATAATTTAGGCAAAAAATTAACTTACCGCTCATCAAAATATTCTTTTTATTAGAACAAATAAAGAACAGTTAAGATTCAAACTATGAGCTTGTGACTAAAAATTAACTTAAGTCATTTTATCAAAAGCGCGTGTTTTAAACACGATTTTTTAAGTTATAATTTTCTCTGATATTATTATTTAAGTTAAACAAAGCCTTTTTATAAAGTTTAGGTAAAATTTAAGTTAATAAACTTACCGCTCGTCCACATAATCCTTTTTTGTCATGTAAAATGATGAACAGTTAATATTAAAACTATGAGTTTGTGATTAAAAAATTAATTTATGTCATTTTATCACAGGCGCGTGTTTTCAGCACGATTTTCACATACTACGACACTTCAGCTCCGGCGTCACCGCGCGACGCGAGACGTCTAACGCTTTTTCAGGCGTTGTAGTCTGAAAGCTTTCAATATTGTCTAGAGATAGCATTTCATCATAACTTTGCGCACGCATAAAAATTAACGTTAATTTTTTTTTGTCTTTTGCTCAGTCATTAAAAAAATGGCTAAGGATTTAAAATAAATCTGCAAAAAAAACTAATAAACACCTACAAAACTTGTAATACTTTTTAAATTACCTACAGAGCCAAACAAAAACAAAAAAAAATCATATTCCAGAGACTAGACTAATGCATTTTTATATTTTTGGGGTCGCTGAAACTGAATCTGACCTCAGAATTACTCCATCAGGTCAATTTTTTTTCTACTCACAAGAACGTCTGAATTTAAGGAATTTTCGCACCCTTTTTAAGTGTATAATAAATTGTGACCTGATAGAGCCATTCTGAGGTCAGATTCGGTTTCAGCGACCCCAAAAATATAAAAATGCATTGGTCTATCGATCGACCGATGGACTGACAATTTTTTTTTGCTCGAAATTGATTTATATCGACATAAAACGTCATAGAACGAAAAAATACGCAAAAAAAAATGAAAATTTTTGCACGACTACAAGGCTTTCCGAAATTTTGAAAATTTTCAAAATGGGAAAGAAAAATAAATTATTACCAAAGAAAAACGTTGACTCCTCTCAGATTTGGAGACTCCTCTGCTGGATTTGCCCCCTCGGAACATCCCTGGTTATGACCCTAGCACGATTTAAACGGAATGACGTCATAGCGTAGACCACATGATCAAATGCTGTGTATAGACAATAATTATTCTGAATCTTTTGCACTACTAGCGACTCCTAGTAGTTAGTAGTCGAACTAACGTAATACGTCACGGTCGGTGACATAGGAGGGAGTAATGTTGTTTAAAGAAAAAAAAAAAGAAAGTAGTATGTCATAGATTATACAAGTCCCATAGATAGGCATTTGCCCTGTTGCCTAATGAAACATTGTTGGCTACGACATCTAGCGGGCGTAGTCTAGTTTATTTCAAAAAATTTCACAGTGAATATTTTTAAAACAGATTCGAATATTGGATGTGCAATTTTTTGTAATTTTTTTAAAAATTGAAAAATCCCCAAAAAAAATATTGCTGTAAGTTCAAAAATATATAAAAATCTTTTTTTAAATCAAAAATACTTTGCTAAATACAAAATTAACAAGAAAAATATGCCTATATAATCTCTAAAAAGAAAAAGTCCTTAAATGAAAGCTGTTTTTAGGCCCTATAAAAAATGCTATGTACAGTTTTTTGCTAGAATATAACGTTTTGGAGATACAGACTTTCAAACTTTAATAAATTAGGCATGTGTATTAATGGTTGCCTACTTACGTGATCACACAACTTTCCTTTTCATAACGTTTCAAATTAGTGCCTAGTGCCGACGTTTTGACAAGGTACTTGCAACTGTTCAGCTGGTTTTAATTTAGAGAACTGCAATTCTAGAGGTAATCCAGCTGAGGGAAATTGTAGCTCGTAACGTTATTATGAAATACAAAAAGTTGTTTTTTTTACGTTTTTGTAAAAAATTTCGGTAATTTTTAGGTATCAGACAAAACTACTTATGGACAAAATGTTGGTTGATCAGCCAGGTATTGATGATGTTGAGGAGTATATTGAGGCCTACCGGGCTAACCGAGAAACATTAGATAAAGACATTAAAGAGGTAAGGGACAAATTTTCGGAATCTTGTAACAATCCAAATTAGTATTACTTTACTTTTTTTACATTTCTGAACGTTTTATATCCAAAAAATATGATTTCCGTCTGTCGGTCTGTGTGTCAGGAAAATTTATGAGCACGATAACTCAAGAACGCAGATAGGACAACTTGTCTTAGCAGGGCAGTATAAAAACTTTTTTTCTCAGTTTTTGATGTAGAATCACCCGATATCATTGAAATTTTGGTTTTCGACATTTTAGTATTTAATTTTTAGTCCTTGAACCGTAAAATTGCATCTTCAAATGGTTAAAATAAGTACAAGAAAATAACATACGAAAATGGGCCTTTTTAAGGTTAGTTCACAAAACCTCGTCGCTCTATCTCAAAGGGTACCAGAGTTAATAATTCAAAACCTTATTTTGATTAAAATTTTAAAGGGTAGTAACTCCCGGACCTAGTAGTTTTTCATGCTTATTGATGTAGAATCATCTCCTTTAGTATGTGACTGCAAACACCATGTATAGTTATTTTTTTGATAATTCCTTAAAAAAATACTCATGTGTGATTTGTTTTTTGTAAATAGACACTATAAAATTAAAAACCGTCAACAATGTATGACGAATAAGATAATGTTATGCAATTTTTAAATAAAGTCAGTGATTGAAATCTTTTACTCATTCGCTTGTAGACTGCCAAATGTGGTGCATCACTCGTGATATTTTTTGTTTTAAGTTTTAAGAAGTGTGTTGGACTAGAGGCTTTTTAAAATAATTCTGTTTTAAATGTAAGTACCCGATTCTTTCATAAATATTTATATACTTTTTTTTCTAAATATACCGAAACTTTTTGAAATAGATCTGTGGGTCCCAGTTTATGGGACATCAGAGGCCTGTGCTGTACAAATGTTTGGGGACAGAATTGTTTACATAGAGGGTTGATTCAGTAACCTCAAATGCGAATTTGTTTTCATAAGGAGGGTGTATACACTCACCTTATGAAATACGGAGGCCAGCAGGGATATAAACCCCCATTTTGGGGCAGTACTCTTTTTAAAATTTATTCTGATAAAAAACAAACTTGAATAATTTAAAACCGGCAACTCTCTGTATGTTACGTAATTTTAAAATAAAAGTAATAGTGCTTTAAATATTTTACTCATTCTTATACAGATAGCTTAAGTTGGTAGGTTGCTCCTGATTTTTTCTTTGTTTTAAGTTTTGAGAAGTGTATTGCACGTGTATTAATACAAGACTAGGTGTTTTGTGTGTATTGTGTATTTTTACACTATAGTGTATCGCACTCGAGGCTTTTGGAAATATATATATATATATATATATATATATATATATATATATATATATATATATATATATATATATATATATTTAATGTAAGTACATTAAATGTAAATTTAACTTTTTTTCTAAATACTGAAACTTTTTGCAGCAGTTACATATCCAACTCTGATAACATAGAACCTCAAAAAAAAGTTGTCTGTGCTGGGGTCGGGACCCACCTATTCTTATGTATTTTGACATGCTGAACACGAGTCTATCATAAAAAAGGCACTTCATGGACTCATTTTTTTGCTACACTGAAATTGCAGATGATATTTTTTCAATTTTAGACACTTTTGTCAGTGTAGCAAAAAAATGAGCCCATGAATTTCCTTTTTCATGGCAGATTCGTGTTCAGCATCCCAAAACACATAAGAATAGGTGGGTCTCACCCCAGCACGAAAAGGTCTGTGCTGGGGCTGAGACCCACCTTTTCTGATGAATTTTGGGATGGTGAACACGAATCTGTCATAAAAAAAGGTATTTTATGCGCTCATTTTTTCGCTACACTAAAATAATATAAGTTTTTTACCATTTTAGACAGTTTTTTCAGTGTATCAAAAAAATGAAGTGCCTTTTTTATGACAGATTCGTGTTCAGCATCCCAAAATACATAAGAATAGGTGGGTCCAAACCCCAGCACAGACAACGCTTTTTTGTTTTGTGGCCCTGTGTAATTATAAATTTAACTTTTAAAAAATTAAAGCAGCCCCGCACAGAAAAAATTGAGACTCAGCATAGTAAAGTAAAATTATTGAAATACTTTTTAAAATTTGATATTAACATTTTAAAAATAGTTTTTTATATGTCTGTGGGTCTCAGTTTATGGGACCTCAGAGGCCTGTGCTGTAAAAATATTTGGGGCCAGAATTTTTTACATAGAGGGTTGATTCAGTAACCTCAAACGTTTGACAGGGCACGCGCGCGCGAATTTGTTTTCATAATGTGGGTGTACGGAGGCCATCAGGGATATTAGCCCCCATTCTGGGGCGCCACTCTTTTTAAAATTTATTATGCTAAAAAAACAAAGTTGTAAAATTTAAAACCGCCAACTGTATGTTGTTATTATTTTATTAAACATATGTTACGTAATTTTCAAATAAAAGTATTAGTGATTTAGATCTTTTAGTCATTCTTATACAGACTGCTAAAGGTGGTAGATCGCTCGTGGTTTTTTCTTTGTTTTAAGTTTTGAAAAGTGTATTGTGAGAGTATTAATACAAATGTGTGAGTGTGTATTATGTATTTTTACACTACTCTGCCCTGCTTAGTTAAAACGTCCTAAATAACTTTTTAATTTCCGCTTATCTGCATATAGCGATTGTTCTATGCCATATTTATTTATTCTCCAGGGTCCCCACCAATCAGGGAAGTCTGGAAAAGGGGGAATTTGGCCATTTATTCGAATAAGTCAGGGAAAATAGGAAATTTAGGACTTTTTAAGTAACGAGGGCAGTACTTTTGAAAATAGTTACTTTTTTACACATTTTTGTACAAGTACAGGCAGAGCCGGATTAACAGCCCAGGTAGCAAAATAACATGACATTCACGTGAAAGTCACGTTAATATGTGACATGTGATGTTAAGATTGTAGTCTCATTTAACAAGAATGTAGCATGGTGGGGATGTCCTAAGTCCGCCCCTAATAACATTACACAATGACATCCCGAAAATAACGTGTTTGTAACATTATAAATCCACATTCCTGTTATATCTAATATCTTATGGATGCCCTTTACTGGTACTTTAATATTTAAATAATATTTTAGGATATTAGCTTTTTCTAAATTAAAACCATTAAAAACGCTATAAAAAAATCGGATTTAAAATCAATCAGTAATTGAAACAATCACAGATTGAAAAAGATTCTAAATACGAAATTGTAGATTAAGCGGAGAATATATTCCTTTAATCCGTGTCCGTGGTCTTGAGAAGCCCGGCAGAGCCCCCTATCCATTGGAAATCGTATAATGTGTATACAATTTCCTTATAATAATTTACTCTATCAACATCATCTTATATCGATTTTTTTGCTTCGAACGTCGGTGAGAAGCAAAATAACATGACATTCACGTGAAAGCCACGTTAATATGTGACATGCTATATATTTACAGCGTTGCTAAATATTTGTTATTAAATAACATGGTTGTCACGTCACACGTGTTACGTTGCAAATGTGATGTTAAATACATGTTATTTTTCAATATTATGTGATGTTATGATTTAGTTTAAAAATACACCCAAAAGTGATGTTAATTTCTTGTAATATAACATCCCTTGTTACCTGGGTAGTCATTCTTATACAGACTGCTAAAGGTGGTAGATCGCTCGTGGTTTTTTCTTTGTTTTAAGTTTTGAAAAGTGTATTGTGAGAGTATTAATACAATTGTGTGAGTGTGTATTATGTATTTTTACACTACTCTGCCCTGCTTAGTTAAAACATCCTAAATAACTTTTTAATTTCCGCTTATCTGCATATAGCGATTGTTCTATGCCATATTTATTTATTCTCCAGGGTCCCCACCAATCAGGGAAGTCTGGAAAATGGGGAATTTGGCCATTTATTCAAATAAGTCAGGGAAAATAGGAAATTTAGGACTTTTTAAGTAACGAGGGCAGTACTTTTGAAAATAGTTACTTTTTCAATTGTTAGTACACGTTTTTGTACAAGTACAGGCAGAGCCGGATTAACAGTGCAGTGGGCCCTGAGCCGCATAATTTCTGGGTGCCCCCTATTATCAACTTTTAAACCTAGATTATATGCCTATTGTAGTTGTTACTACTTCCATTTGGAAAAGGCACTTCTCGTTTTGGTGCCCTTGTCGTTCTTGGGGGATTATAAATAAATAAAGTAAAAACTATTGTCTGAGGCTTTTCTATAGTTGGGGGCCTATAGATGGTATGTTTTGTTTAAGATTTTGTGCACAAGAATGGTTAAAATAGGTATAATTTCCGAGTAAAAAAATAACAAATGCTATTTTGGATACATTGGAAGGCTTAGTCTCCATATTTCTTTGAATCTTTAAGGGTATTTTCTAAGCGTCGATGTTCATGATGATTTTATGCATTATTACTATTTTTTAAATATTTAAATTTTTACCCAAATAGTCTTAGGTGGGCCCCCAGTCGGTGGGCCCTGGGCCTCCGGCCCAACCGGCCAATAGGTTAATCCGGCCCTGAGTACAGGGAGGCCACAGTATATTATTTGGAAAATTCCCCGAAATTTCTCTGACCTTTCCCTGATTTTGATAAATTTTTCCTGACTTTTTTGGTTTTTGGGTAAAAAATATATATATATAGCCCGTACTAGAAGACAAAAATTTGGCCAAAAAATAACAAAATGGCGGACGTTTTTCATAAATTATTTTAAAGCCTTTAAAATTCTCTATATAACCATACATTTTTAAATTTTTGTTTTTTAAGGTTTTGATTTTTCAGTTTTTTGTGCTAAAAAAAT
Organism: Brachypterus glaber; assembly: GCA_958510825.1. Classification (NCBI taxonomy): domain Eukaryota; kingdom Metazoa; phylum Arthropoda; class Insecta; order Coleoptera; family Kateretidae; genus Brachypterus; species Brachypterus glaber. The sequence continues at coordinate 3,605,624 of OY294045.1, read as the reverse complement.
TAATTTTTATTTTTTTTTGATAATTTTTATTTATGTCAACTAAAATTAGTTGAAAAGAATAATTTACTTTTTTTCATTATAAAATTAGGCATTTTTAAAAAATTGTTTGGATTTTTTAGGGTAATTTTGACAAAAATACCCATTTTCAACCCTATTTTAAACCCAAAAAAAAAATGTTTAAAAAAAATAAAAAATATACAGTTAAAGAGAATTTTATAAGCTTTAAAATGATGTATCACACGACCCACCTTTCTATTTAAAAAAATGTCTCCCCATGCCCCCCTGCCCACACTTTAAGAGCTAAAAGTATCAAATATATGCTTAAATATAGTTTAAGTTGTCTTATGTAAGAGTTCTAAATTTGAAGTCGATATCTAAACTCGTTCAAAAGTTAAGAGGGGCGGGGGGGGGGTGACTTTTGGACCGCTCTGTATGAAAATTTGTCAAAAATAATTTTTGAGATGTAAACTGTTATAATATTGAAAGACTCTGGATTTTTTAACTTTATTGTAATAATTTGTGATTTTTTTTTTAGTTTTAGGTCGATAACTATTACACTGCTCAACACTCAAAAATTTGCCGACCATTTTACAACATTTTAGTTGCATCTGGCTATATTTGATCCGCTGATCGGGAAATGTGAAAAAACGACCTCAACTTTAAGTGACTTGCCAAACAAAAATCCAAAAAAAAATGGCAAAATCCAATATATTTTTACAGTGTTCTTTTTTAATACATAATTTTTTTTCAGATTCATGCGTAAGTAAATATTTTTACTCTGTTTTTTTGTAATATTCTTTTTTTTTTTCAGGTTTATGTGTAAATAAATAATTTTGGTATTTAATTATAATTTGTTTCAGGTATCTTACTGTTTTAATAATTTTTGTTTATTTTAAATTTTTTATGTTCCTAATTTTAACATGTTTTTTTTTTCTATTTTTATTTTTTTTTTTAATATGGGTTTTTTTAGGTTTATGTGTAAATAAACAATTATTGTATTTAATTATTATTTCTTTCAGGTATTTCACTGTTTTTATTATTTTGTTTTATGTTCCTAATTTTAACATGTTTTTTTTGAGGTATTTTTACTGTTTTTTTTTTAATACAGGTTTTTTTTCAGGTTTATGTGTAAATAAACAATTATTGTATTTAATTATTATGTCTTTCAGGTATTTCACTGTTTTTATAATTTTGGTTTATTTCAAATTTTTTATGTTCCTAATTTTAACATGTTTTTTTTCAGGTATTTTTACTGTTTTTCTTTTAATATAGGTTTTTTTCAGGTTTATGTGTAAATAAACAATTATTGTATTTAATTATTATGTCTTTCAGGTATTTCACTGTTTTTATAATTTTGGTTTATTTCAAATTTTTTATGTTCCTAATTTTAACATGTTTTTTTTTCAGGTATTTTTCCTGTTTTTCTTTTAATATAGGTTTTTTTCAGGTTTATGTGTAAATAAACAATTATTGTATTTAATTATTATGTCTTTCAGGTATTTCACTGTTTTTATAATTTTGGTTTATTTCAAATTTTTTATGTTCCTAATTTTAACATGTTTTTTTTTTCAGGTATTTTTCCTGTTTTTCTTTTAATATAGGTTTTTTTTAGGTTTATGTGTAAATAAACAATTATTGTATTTAATTATTATGTCTTTCAGGTATTTCACTGTTTTTATAATTTTGGTTTATTTCAAATTTTTTATGTTCCTAATTTTAACATGTTTTTTTTTCAGGTATTTTTCCTGTTTTTCTTTTAATATAGGTTTTTTTCAGGTTTATGTGTAAATAAACAATTATTGTATTTAATTATTATGTCTTTCAGGTATTTCACTGTTTTTATAATTTTGGTTTATTTCAAATTTTTTATGTTCCTAATTTTAACATGTTTTTTTTTCAGGTATTTTTACTGTTTTTCTTTTAATATAGGTTTTTTTCAGGTTTATGTGTAAATAAACAATTATTGTATTTAATTATTATGTCTTTCAGGTATTTCACTGTTTTTATAATTTTGGTTTATTTCAAATTTTTTATGTTCCTAATTTTAACATGTTTTTTTTTTCAGGTATTTTTCCTGTTTTTCTTTTAATATAGGTTTTTTTTAGGTTTATGTGTAAATAAACAATTATTGTATTTAATTATTATGTCTTTCAGGTATTTCACTGTTTTTATAATTTTGGTTTATTTCAAATTTTTTATGTTCCTAATTTTAACATGTTTTTTTTTCAGGTATTTTTACTGTTTTTCTTTTAATATAGGTTTTTTTTAGGTTTATGTGTAAATAAACAATTATTGTATTTAATTATTATGTCTTTCAGGTATTTCACTGTTTTTATAATTTTGGTTTATTTCAAATTTTTTATGTTCCTAATTTTAACATGTTTTTTTTTTCAGGTATTTTTCCTGTTTTTCTTTTAATATAGGTTTTTTTTAGGTTTATGTGTAAATAAACAATTATTGTATTTAATTATTATGTCTTTCAGGTATTTCACTGTTTTTATAATTTTGGTTTATTTCAAATTTTTTATATTCCTAATTTTAACATGTTTTTTTTTTAGGTATTTTTCCTGTTTTTCTTTTAATATAGGTTTTTTTCAGGTTTATGTGTAAATAAACAATTATTGTATTTAATTATTATGTCTTTCAGGTATTTCACTGTTTTTATAATTTTGGTTTATTTCAAATTTTTTATGTTCCTAATTTTAACATGTTTTTTTTTCAGGTATTTTTACTGTTTTTCTTTTAATATAGGTTTTTTTCAGGTTTATGTGTAAATAAACAATTATTGTATTTAATTATTATGTCTTTCAGGTATTTCACTGTTTTTATAATTTTGGTTTATTTCAAATTTTTTATGTTCCTAATTTTAACATGTTTTTTTTTCAGGTATTTTTCCTGTTTTTCTTTTAATATAGGTTTTTTTCAGGTTTATGTGTAAATAAACAATTATTGTATTTAATTATTATGTCTTTCAGGTATTTCACTGTTTTTATAATTTTGGTTTATTTCAAATTTTTTATGTTCCTAATTTTAACATGTTTTTTTTTTCAGGTATTTTTCCTGTTTTTCTTTTAATATAGGTTTTTTTTAGGTTTATGTGTAAATAAACAATTATTGTATTTAATTATTATGTCTTTCAGGTATTTCACTGTTTTTATAATTTTGGTTTATTTCAAATTTTTTATATTCCTAATTTTAACATGTTTTTTTTTTAGGTATTTTTCCTGTTTTTCTTTTAATATAGGTTTTTTTCAGGTTTATGTGTAAATAAACAATTATTGTATTTAATTATTATGTCTTTCAGGTATTTCACTGTTTTTATAATTTTGGTTTATTTCAAATTTTTTATGTTCCTAATTTTAACATGTTTTTTTTTCAGGTATTTTTACTGTTTTTCTTTTAATATAGGTTTTTTTCAGGTTTATGTGTAAATAAACAATTATTGTATTTAATTATTATGTCTTTCAGGTATTTCACTGTTTTTATAATTTTGGTTTATTTCAAATTTTTTATATTCCTAATTTTAACATGTTTTTTTTTCAGGTATTTTTCCTGTTTTTCTTTTAATATAGGTTTTTTTCAGGTTTATGTGTAAATAAACAATTATTGTATTTAATTATTATGTCTTTCAGGTATTTCACTGTTTTTATAATTTTGGTTTATTTCAAATTTTTTATATTCCTAATTTTAACATGTTTTTTTTCAGGTATTTTTCCTGTTTTTCTTTTAATATAGTTTTTTTTCAGGTTTATGTGTAAATAAACAATTATTGTATTTAATTATTATTTCTTTCAGATATTTCACTGTTTTTATAATTTTGTTTTATGTTCCTAATTTTAACATGTTTTTTTTTTCAGGTATTTTTAGTGTTTTTTTTTAATATAGGTTTTTGTGTAAATAAATAATTGTTGTATATAATTATTATTTCTTTCAGGTATTTCATGCAAACCTTAAGTGCATGAAATATTTTATTTCTAGACCTGTATTATACATTATATTTACGTTTTAGATTTCTGAAGGACAATTTTTATGGATACGTTTGTTTCGAGCAACATTTATATGTAAAAAAAGAAGTTTCATCAAGTTAAAATTGACAACCAGTATTGGAAAGGTTTACTTACAGTCATACCAAAGAAAATGATATACATTTATATTTCTTTATATTTTTTTATGTTTTAGGTTTCTGAAGGATAATTTTAGAAGTACATGACTCATAGATCCCAACTGCCCGGGCTCTGCACATGACAGACAAACAGACGGCTGCCAGTTTTGGTTGTAGGAATCAGGGCTTCTGCTTGCTCTCTTGATTTCCATAGAGACGACTCTGGTCCTAGGACTAGACAGTCAATTGAGGGCCTTCGTGCCATTCTCGCTTGCCAGGTTTTCTTTAGAGAAAAATTAAGCTGTACGAGTCCTACAACCATTTGTAAAAAAGAACTTTCATCAAGCTAAAGTTGACAACCAGTATTGGATATTTTTACTTACAGTCATACTAAAGAAAATGATAGACATTTATATTTCTTTATATTTTTTTATGTTTTAGGTTTCTGAAGGATAATTTTAGAAGTACATGACTCATAGATCCCAACTGCCCGGGCTCTGCACATGACAGACAAACAGACGGCTGCCAGTTTTGGTTGTAGGAATCATGGCTTCTGCTTGCTCTCTTGATTTCCATAGAGACGACTCTGGTCCTAGGACTAGACAGTCAATTGAGGGCCTTCGTGCCATTCTCGCTCGCCAGGTTTTCTTTAGAGAAAAATTAAGCTGTACGAGTCCTACAACCATTTGTAAAAAAGAAGTTCCATCAAGCTAAAATTGGTAAGTATTACTTTTTTCTTACAGTCATACTGAAGAAGAATAATAGCCATGTATATTTCTTTATATTTTTGTATGTTTTAGGTTTCCGAAGGACAATTTTAGAAGTACATGTGTTTGTAAAAAAGAAGTTTCCTAGAGAATAGATTACCGCAACATACACATAACCATACCTCTGGGATAAGGTAGCTGTTCTTTCATTCATGAGCGTAGAATAAATTCAGCACTGATTAGAAGCGACCGCAATACGTCTGTCCCCACTCTACAACAACGCAACGCGAGTGTATCTATGATAAAAGCTAAAAAAGATGACAAAAGAAGACTCAAATGGCTGCGGATTTTGGTTGTAGGTCATCAGGGCTTCTGCTTGCTCTCTTGATTTCCATAGAGATGACTCTGGTCCTAGGACTAGACAGTCAATTGAGTGCCATAGAGCTATCCTCGCTCTTCAGGTTTTCTTTAGGGCAAAATTAAGCTGTATGAGTCCTACAGCCACGTGTATAGGCCTACTGGGGTTTCCTCAGTGGGGAACGGCACGTTAACCGTAACGCGCCTGGTGCTATACCTCCTGGGTGGCGTGGAAAAGAGCACAAACTGCAGCTCTATTCTTGACCATAACATAAAATATTTCGCATACGCAGTTGCTATGGTACAACCAATCACATATTAGCTTTCTTAGCAACAGCGTATGCGAATTATTTTTGCGAATGGTCAAGAATAGAGACCCTGATTGTTTTATAAAAATACGACATTGTTCTGCTGATTTTTTACTTTTATAAAGCTTTCTAACGTTAGAAAAACTTTATTCTAAATTTCTACTATGGCCTGTTTCATCAAGCAAGAGAGTAAATTTAAAATCGCACAGTAAATATTTTTACAACAGGTTTGTATAGAATATAGTTGTTTTATAAAATAAACTACGCAGTATATTCGCACATCCAATATTCGAATCTGTTTTGAAAATATTCACTGTGCGATTTTTAATTTACTCTCTTGCTTGATGAAACGGATCATAGGGTAAAACATTATATGATTGTGATATGATTACTGATATTAAATAGTTATTTTTTATGTGATATTGTGTATTATTTTTATTGTGATATTCTGTATTAGCAAGAATGTATTAGGTTACCTATTTGGAATAAATACTATTATTATTATTTCCATTTAGTATTTTACTTCTCAGCTAATAGCTGGAATACACCTATTCCTTATAGTTCTCAAGGGAATCAGGTTATTAGGAGTGGGAAGGGATTTCACCCTATCCCACCCATTTATTTAGGTAATTGTATTGTTTAAGAACTTTCTAACAATGTGGCATGTTTGTAAGATTGCTATTCTTTGCAAGTTACAAACAATATGTTCTTCAATATCCAATTTTCCTAGATGTTTAACTAAATTTTTTGACACTCCAATAGCAGATATAATAACTGGTACTATTAAGGTTTCCCGAACTTTCCATATATGCTGTAATTCAAGCGCCAGATTAATATATTTGTTAATTTTCTCTGTTTCTGTTTTAATTAGGTTTTGTGACAGTGGGCATCCTACGTCAATAATAAATGCTTTTCCATTGGATTTCTCAATCACCACAATGTCTGGCCGATTATGATCAACTGTATGGTCAGTTATGATAGGTATGTCCCAATATATGAGGGTTTCGTTAGACTCGAGTACTGCAGCAGGTTGATACTTATAATATGGCGCTGGATTCTCAATAAGTCTATATTTTTTTGCCAGAATTATATGTATCAATTTTGCTATCTGATTGTGCCTACTTAGATATTCATTGCTGGCTAATTTTGAGCATCCAGCTACAATATGGTCTATTGTCTCCCCTCGTCGATGACATTTTCTACACACATCTACTATGTTTTCTTTCAGAATGTGCTTTTCGTAATTTCGAGTTCTTATTACCCCATCATGTATAGCAATCATAAAACCTTCGGTTTCAGTATGGAGGTGTCCCTGTTTTAACCACTGAAGTGACAACTCTTTATTTATTTCATCCATCTCTAATATTTTGGGATATTTACCATGTAAACTTTTTTCTTTCCATGATATACGTAGGTCTTGCTCGTTACTACCAATATTATTTTCCATACTTCCCAAATTAAGTTGGCTATAGTTATTATCAGCTTGGCAAATTCAATTATTATTATTATTATTATTATTATTATTATCATTATTATTATTACTACAGTCAAACCTCTATAACTCGAACATCCACAACTCGAAATTCTTCATAAGTCGAACTTTACTGATATTTAGGCCTATTCACATGTACCATTGAAATCTATTCAATATTGACAAAAATTACAATCCCATGCAGTTTTAATACAGTTGACTTAAATGACCTTGCAATTTTCGTCAATATTGCCACAAATCTCAATATCAATGGTACATGTGAATAGGCCTGATTCCCCGCACATTTTATATTGTATTGTTTCTATTTCTGTATTATAAAGATGGTACCACGGCGCGATTTTTTGGGTCGATAATAAAAAAAATGGCCCAACGCGGAACTAGGCTTAAACGATTCCTTATAAGTCTGGCTTTTATTTCAGATTAAATTTAAAATAATCCATCGACGAAAAAAAAAATATATATTCAACTTTTTATTGTTTCAGTGTATTTTTTTGGACCAAATGTATTAAACTGGCCAATAATATTAAACTTTTGTCATAGAGCCTAGATATTTTAACTGTTTTTAACTAATTTGGGTCGCTGATTTCAAAAATATTTATACATTGTATAATATACATACTTTAAGATTGCAACAGGTTCGAATAGTATATTTTTGTGTATAGAATATAGTTATGTTTTGAAAATATTCACTGTGCGATTTTTAATTTACTATCTTGCTTGATGAAACAGACCATAAATACTGTAAAGCACCTTAGCCAAAAATAAACCAGACTACACCCTCTAGATGTCGCGGCCAACAATGTTTCATTAGGCAACACGGCAAATGCCTATCTATGGGAGTTGTATAATCTATGGCGTAGACCACATAGTCAAATATTAGATCATATATACATAGATGCGCCTTGAGTCCACGTCAAACCGAAATGTTTTCATTGCTATATCCAGGTAGATTTCACCTTCCCGCTTCTGGTCACCACCCTCCGCTATAGTGGTTTGTTGACAAATATGTTATACTTCACCTCCTCGCAACCTCACCGCTATAGTGGTTTGTTTACAATTGGCTTTATATATGTTCTACATAAAACAAATCAACATTAATGCCATATCTATGTATATATGATCTAATGGTTAAATGCTGGCTATCAAAGAAAATATATATATGCTGTCTATAGACAATAATTATACTAAATCTTTTTGCACTACTAGCGACACCTGGTAGTGAGTAGTCGAATTAACGTAATACGTCACTGTCGGTAACACAGGAGGGAGTACTGTTGTTTAAAGAAAAAAAAGAAAGTAGTCTGTCAAATTATATTAATTTCATGTTCATTTTATACAAAAACAATAAATAGGTGCACTAAATAGTATTTAGTTTGTAAAATAAACAAATAATGTAATAAAGTTCTGTGATAAGTAAAGTTAGAAGTGTTAGTTGATATTACGCGAAATTTGGTACGTTAGATGCAAGTTACAAAGGTCGATATTTCGGTTCAAATGAGGTTTCCCGTACGTCACCGTTTAATTTAGATACTGTTGTTTTTATTGTTGCAATATGACGTAAATTCTGACGTGTTGTTGCGGCTGGTAGTTCCCTTTATACTCGAAAAGGTAAAAACCATTCATATCTGCTGTTTTATTGTTATCCCAACTGTTTGTGCTTGTACATTGTTATTTAATTGCTTAAACAATTAACACTGTCAGTGAATGTTCATTGAAGAATTGTGTTTTTTTTAGTCATTGACAATGACACCTCCAGTAGAAGAGAACGTAAGAAAAAGATCCGCAGATGATTATGTTTTTGGAAAGTTGATTGGCGAAGGCAGCTTTAGTTCGGTTTATCTTGCTAGGGATGTGATAACTTCGAAAGAATATGCAAGTAAGAATTTTTAATCGTTTATTATGTACAATGACTGTTAATATGTTGAAAAAATAAAGGGTGATTTATTTTTTTAATTTTAGACCCCTTGTAAGGTTTTGTATAGGGATTTCTGTTTCTGGGATCCCAAACCTGAAATAACGAAAATTTTGAAAAGTTTGGGATCCCAATCTTAAAGTTATAAAGTTTAAAATTTAAATCTACAATTACTACATAAAAAGTATTAATAAATAAATAAACTCATTATTATTATTACAAATTACAAAAAACATTTGAAAAATTAAAAAAAAATTAAGTTAAGTTAAAGAGGTTTTATATAAACAAAAATATTAATTTATTTTTTTTTAATGTTAAAAACCTAAACATAAAATTTTAGAACAAAAATATTATTAAAAATAAACTATTCTCTTGAAATTGTTAAGGTGGGATCCCGAATTTCTAGTTTGGAATCCCTGTTTTTGTAAAAATTTAAATTGTAGCCTCCAGGGTGGGCTCCCCTATTGTGGGGGAGGTATGGCCTACCTTAAGTAAGGTGCAAAAATTATTTGATATGTATATTATATTTTTTATTTATTAAATTTATATAAAATTATTTAAAAATCTTACAAACAAGACCTATTATCTCTAGGGGCACTAAATCTAGGGCTTAAGTAAGCAAGGCAACAGTTGCCTTGCTACTTAAGATCTAGGTCTAGTGCATAGAGAACAAATCACCCTTATTTTTAAAACCCTTACGCAATTTATGGACAGCCTTTTGGAAAAAAAAAATTAAAAAGTCAAGGGGGCTCTATTAAATATTTTTACACTGACTTTCAAGATTTTCATAATAATATATGGATACCGCTTATCTAAAAAGAACCAAGTGACATTTTTAACAAAATTTTGTTAGGCTTCTTAGGCTTAGTACAACCTATTCCCATGCATAAGAAAATTTCATTAAAAATGCCGCTTGGTTGCTTTTAGATAAGCCGTATCTATATACAGGGTGATCAGTAACTGCCATGCCAAAATTTAAGAGGTGATTCTACATCCAAAAATATGAAAAAAAGTTTCTAGAAAGGTTGGTCTGGAAATGAGCTCTAAGGGAGCTACGGCCATTCAAAGATGACATATTGAATGGGGAACAAAAAAAGGCATCAATAAAATTTTAATGCTGCAGGCTGATTCTTCATTTAAAACTAAGCAAAAAAGTATTCTTCACCAAAACATGAAGCTATCCTGGATATCCATGATGGATCTCTAATGGATATCCAGTGGATATACTCTTTGTCCAGAAAGTATATCCCCTGGATATCTAATAGTTATTATGTGCTGTCTGGGTCATTTTCCGAAGAAAAATATTATTTTTTATTAATACAAGTGGTAGCGTAAGATAACAGTAAATATTTAATTTATTATATTTGTTATTCAGAATTTGACATTAATTGTCGTAGAAGTAAAATATGTTTTTCATTAATTTTTGTTTACATTATGACTAAAATTAAGCATAAATCACGCAAAATAAACATGTTTTCAGAGATGAGTGAATCAGTTTTATTGACTCCTTCTAGAAGAGTACAAAGGTTTTCAGATTATCTCAATTGTCAAAAATTACCTTGGGGTAGATCAAAAATTTTATATAGGGGCCCATAAAGTATCACGGTTCGCCGTTGTTCACTTTTAGCTCGACTTTAGAAAACACAAGCTTTTCCAGTTCAGACCCGAGATTGTTGCCTGTCCCCTTACAGAGCATTAATCTTTGGAATAAATATTTTTGTTTAATAACTTTTCCAAAATTTTGTTTTTGTTTGGTTTGTTTTTGAGTTTTGGATATGAATTTGCTGCCACCTCTCCAATTTTATTCCAATTACCAAGTTAAATATAAATTAATCTTTTTCCTTTTTTATGTTTAACTACTTTTTTGCAATTTAAAGATAATTCCTTTAGTCTGTTTGAAATATAGTTTGGATTAGTTTTAAACTAATCCATAATAATATGATAGATGTCCCAGATTTTTATTCAATTTTAAATTTTAGATTTTATTAATTTATTTTATTTTAACTTATTGTAGTTTTCTTTTTGTTTAAATTTTTAAGATTTTATAAAAATAATATAGTTAAAGTCAGTATGATATTTCTAATAATGTGTACTCAAGTTAATTTGTTTATAAATTTAAAAAGTAAGTTTTTCTAAAAGGAATTGTACCATTTTCAACCTAATTTTTCATTATGTGTAGTTTGAAAATGACTTTATGTTAAAAAAGTCGAAACAATTGTCGCTGTAATGTTTGTTTAATAGACAATAAATTTATATTTTGGAGAGATAACATTTTTTTTATAGATTATTTTTCAGTTAATATAACTAGATGAAACGTTGCAAGCACCCTGTCAAAACATCGGCACTATTGTACACTAGAGCCATCTAGTTTGCAAATTTTAAACTAGGTGTTTTGTTTGATTTTAAATTCTGTATTTTTAAAACATTATATTCTAGCAAAAAACTGTATATAACATTTTTTACAGGGCTTAAAAAGAGCTTTTATTTAAAATATAATTTTTTGAAATCGGGTTATAAATATGTGAGATATGCTAAAAAAACCTTTTACTGCTTTAAACGCCAATATCTCGAAAACAATGCGTTTTAGGAAAACGTTGTTTATAACATTTTTTGACCAATTTAAATTATCTTTTATATAAGTGCTAAATTAACCAAATACAATAATAATTGCCTTAATTATAAACAAAAAACGCTAAAAATAGGAGTTTTACCCTATTTTTACCCCCTTTCCCAATCGTTTACCTCCAAAATCTAATCAGCTCTTCGGAATACGTTAAGAAACAATATGCAAAAAACCGCAAGTCGATATATCATGTAGAAATGGAGTTAAAGAGTTTACACCCAGACAGACAGACAGACGGACGCAAAAATTTTTTTTACTGATTTCGACACAAAATGGTCTAAAACGTCGAGAAATGTGAAAAAAACGTTGTCAAAGATTTTGACTTTTCGGCGAAGATTTCAATACATCGGCACTCTTAGTAGCACTAATTAATATTTTTTAGTGTAGAATTTTAGCTCGAATTTTGGAGTTAGCCTGTATGATTGTGAACAAAAATTTACAATACGTTTTATTTGTTTCAGTAAAAGTGCTGGAGAAAAGTCATATCCTTCGGGAGAAAAAGACGGAATACGTAATGCGGGAACGTGACGTGCTACGAATAATAGGAAATCAATGTCAATACTTTGTACACCTGTCGCAAACATTTCAAGACACAGACAGACTGTATTTTGTACTCTCTCTGGCCAAAAACGGTGAATTATTGAAACAGATCATAAAACACGGTTGTTTTAACGTGGAATGCGCAAGGTACTACACGGCCGAGCTGGTTCTCGCCCTGGAGTTCCTACACGGCAAGGGAATCATCCACAGAGACCTAAAACCTGAAAATATTTTGTTCGATGAAAATTGGCACATAATGATAACAGATTTCGGCAGTGCCAAAATCGTAGACGAGGCGGAAAAAGTGAAAAAACCGGAACACAGTACGCCCAGACGGAGGAGTTTTGTGGGTACAGCTCAGTTTGTGAGTCCGGAGATTTTGACTGATAGCAGTTCGAGTTTTTCCTCGGATTTGTGGGCCTTAGGATGTATTGTTTATCAAATGGTTTCTGGACAGATGCCGTTCAGGTAACTATGAAATAGTAGATTACAGGTCCACTCGGAAAATAGTACTTTTCCGAGACCATTTATAGGCCGAGGAAAAGTACCATTTTCCGGGAGACCTGTATACTATTTTATTCGCAACTGTTTTTATTTAAAAATAAAGTACCAATTTTTTTGAAACCTAGATGTTTGACTTAAATTGCAGACCAGTAATAATTAGTTTACTGGTCTCTATTTTTCATTACAGGTCAGGTCCAGGCGTTAAAACAGTGGGACAAGAAATCACGTACTTCCCAAACTTTGTTAATACATGTAATGTATGTATTACATAAACAGTTGCGAATAAAATATTTTTTTATTTTAACCTCTTCCACTCCATTGTATTCATATATCGTCCACTAAAGGCTCTAGTTGTCTAACTCCAAATTTTTCAAAAATGAGATTTTTATCAAATTTGCTTCATTATCTGATTACCAACATACTTCAAAAAAAAAAAAAGTTGCATTAAACCAATATCAGCCTCAAAAAATGCAAAAATGTAAATATTTTAAGTCGCTAAGTGTCTAACTCCATCATATGATTGTGAGAAAACAATTAAATGAGAACTGTCACTAATGTCAAACTATTTCTCGACAACAGGGGATCCTGTTTCAAATATTTGTTAATTTACTGTTTGATGTTAATTATAAATATTGCCATTAATAATGTATATATATATTATGCCTACCTAGTAGTAATATTATATATTAAATATAAAAATATAATTTTTTTGTAATAATATTACGCGATATAATACGATAGGTATCCTCCTTTATCTTCCCTTGGAGTTAGACCATTAGTGAATTTAGATTCTGTGGTTAAAATTTAATTTTCAAATAATTTATATAAAATAGATAACAATGAAAAGTTTTTAATACATTAACACATTTCAAACATTTTTACCTGTGAACAAGCTAGTTTTAAAGTTCTAAATTGCTATAATTAAGTTATAAATCGTTTTTTACGTCTCCTGAAAAATATGACGTTTTGGAGTTAGACCGTTAGAGCCTTTAGATGACGATATGGATATTCTAAGTTATAGCAAAATTTACCATAACATCCAAAGTTGGATATTCATATACAGAATAAGGGCACATTGTGTTTTAGTGGTGTTAAACTTAGTACTTTAATTTAGAGCGTGGTGAGGGCCCACATATCACTGCTTGGATACAATGGTTATTGAACTTCTCGCGCAAAATTTTAATGCTCTCAAATTAGTTTTCAATGAAAATTTTAATCTGGTATAGGTCCTTATACCTTCAAAATTTTGAAAATTTACCATCTGACGTATCTAAAAAAGGTAATAGTTATTACACTTTACTGAAAGTAAAACAAAACACTTTCAATTCATAGATGGTAGGCAACTTCATGTACTAATAGTACAGTAGCAAATTCATGCACAATAAAAACCCGCTGTCCATAGAGAAGGAAAGAGAACCATTAGTCCAGCCTGCGCAAGATAATTTTGTGACAGAACGGGGCAGCGAAATGACGTAGGGCAACATATCTGACCTTGCGCAGTACGCATCTCTATCAGCTGTGAAATGCTGTCGGTCGTAAAACAATTCACCCCAGTATTCATTTCTCTTATCTCCAAAAATTCCCCAGTAAAAATCTTAAAATGTCCAAAAATACAGATATGGCAAACCAATACTGGGGTGACAAATTATTAGTAGTTTGTTTATACTGTCAGATCGTCGTTGGTTTCTGTTCATTTTTCGACTTCTACTGTATTTTAATTGTTTTTTTGCTGCATTTGTTTATAACTTTAAACCTAACCTGTATTGTTGCTTTACGAAGAGCAAAGGGTCAATCCCTGGTGTACTCAAAGTAGGTGTACAAAATCCCGAAACTCAAACACACCTCGAAAAATTCTTATAAAATAATTTTAAAAAACTATTTCGACGTTTCTTCGTAGATATTTATTGTTTTTTGTTGAATTTTTTACAATTTTTTTTTGAAACACAAAACTAAGGTTAAAAATACTCGTCAAAAACAACAATAGTAGTGCGCAGGTGCAAGTTTATCTCAGATGCGCTAGGCACATTTGTCACAGTATTCCGCAACGGCTTTGGAGGTCCTTCCTTGTCTATGCCGCTGTCCGACTTCTTTTTGGCGAGCATAATACAGTACTATTCTAGCCAAAAAGAAGTAGGACATCTGTTTTTTAATGATGTAACTATACGTTTTTTTTTCTTCTTCTGCTTCTAGTAATAAATCAGTTGCATGCTTTGATGTCAATAGCAGTTTTTATTAGTTTTTGCTATAGGCAGCGTTGATTGTCAATAAATGACGTTTCTTATACCTAACCTCAAATAATATACCTTATCAACCGTTGTAAGCACGCACGCCTTATAACGCTCTTGACCTTTAAAATATTATGTACGTCTAAGGCAGGATAGCCTTACTTTGCGTCAAAATTAGTGTCAAGCATGGCATAAACAAACAACAAGAGTCCGATTTAAATGGTTAAAATATCTAAAATATGTAAGGTTCGTTGTCTTGTCCCACATATTTGTGTCAAACGTAGTACAATACACATTTTGTTTAATGTCAATATCTTGACAAAAAATAACCTTACCTAGAAATAATTTTTATTCACAAGCATACAGAAAAACGTTCTTTATATGCATTATAAAAAGTTGCATTGGCATAGGCTACGCCTCGGCCAACTAGCATCTCTCGAGTTGGAAATGTTTCATTCTCTTATTAGGTTAGAAATACAGAGCGGTCCAAAAGTCACCCCCCCCCCTCTCTTTACTTTTGAACCAGTTGAGATATCGACTTCAAGTTTGGAACTTTTTAATAAGACAACTTTCTTTTAGCATATATTTAATACTTTTAGCTCTTAAAATGTGGGCATGGGGGCACATTTTTTTAAATGGAATGGGGGGTCGTGTAATACATCATTTTAAAGCTTATAAAATTCTCCATTTAACTCCATATTTTTAAATTAAAAAAAAAATGGGTTTAAAATGTGGTTGAAAATGGGTATTAATGTCAAAATTCCTCTAAAAAAAAAACAAATAATTTTTTAAAAATGCCTAATTTCATCATAAAAAAATGTTAATTATACTTTTAAACTAATTTTAGTTGACATAAATAAAAATTTATAAAAAAAAACTTAAAAAATCGAATGTTTTAGTACAAAAAATTGAAAAATCAAAACCTTCAAAACATTTTTAAAAAATTTAAAAATGTTATTTTAAATAGAGTATTTTATAAGCTTTAAAATGATGTATCACACGACCCCCCTTTCCATTTAAAAAAATGTCCCCCCATGCCCCCCTGCCCACATTTTAAGAGCTGAAAATATCAAATATATGCTAAAAGATAGTTTAAGTTGTCTTATTTAAGAGTTCTAAATTTGAAGTCGATATCTCAACTCGTTCAAAAGTTAAAAGGGGGGGAGGTGACTTTTGGACCGCACTGTATACTATTATTCCTAATTTAAGCGTATTTTCCCCTTAAAAAAATAATATGTGCGATATGGCCGAAACTACTTCTTTGCTGAACTATCCTTTTTACAAGCCTCGTCTCGTAAACCAGACTCGGCAAAGACGTTCTTTCTGCCCTTGGCTCACAAGTAAACATAGTTACCAGTCAATTAACAATTGACACGCTCAACTTTTACTACTTCCACAATAACACTTCTAGGAATGTTCTGAAAAGAGCGGGAGCGTAAAAAGGTGCAGTTCTCATTAAAAATAGTAAGCACACCGGAAACGGTGACGGCAAATGTATAATTATTAAGGGGTTACATACCTTTTAAAGGGCAAAAAAACACATTTTTCCTATTTTTACAATACAATAATAGTGTATTAAGTAGCATTTTATCCACGCAAACGGCCGGACGGCCTCGTGGGCTGATATTCTTAAGTGGATAAAATCACTTAATACACGAGTTGAGAATTTAATTTTATCCAACACCTTTTATTTTTAAATAAAAATCTATAATTTTGCGAAAAATTATGTAAAAAATATTAAGATTAAGTTTTCTTAATACTAAAATAATAGGTAGCCATGGCCTAAGTATGCCTATTAAAAATAAACAATTGCTAGTTTTACATTTTTTACAAAAGTCAAAATGGACGCGGTCATGACAGAATTTTTAATAAAAACAGTATTTTATTCAAAAACTAAAGAATAATTTGGGGTTTTCTTTAATTTTTATGATTTAGTTAACGTGCTTCTATTTATAGAATAGTTATAATACTTAATTAATAGGGTATGTAACTAATTTTGGGTGAGATCAAAAGCTGTACGTAAAAGAGTGGGTGAAAAATTTTTTTGTCACTTTTGACATTTAAAGTAGTGCTCAAAACAAGTGTTTCTGTGAAGGTGTTGGATAAAAGAATTATATTTTGTCACTTTTTTGCCCCAAACTTTTTTATCCGTATTTTTTTTACATTTTCTCAATAAAACGTTAATTTTTAGTTACAAATACTTAAAAAAAAGTACTCCTTATGTAACATTGTAGAGCCAACCGTTTTAGACAAAATTTCAATTAAATTAAATTTTACGTTCTGAGCATCAAAAATAGAAACTAAAAAAATGCACCAATAAAAATTTCAATACTGCAGAGAGATTCTAAATTAAAAACTACGAAAACAATTTCGAATACATAAATATCCACAAATCGCTTCTAAGGGACCTAGGGTCCCTTAGAAAGTGTTACTCCTTAAGGCCGTAATACTCTTAAAACTGATTTTCGAACCTTGATGTATACAAGATTTTTTTCACAGTTTTTAATGTAGAATCACCCTAAAGTATTGAAATTTTTATTGATGCATTTTAAGTTCTTATTTTTGATACTCAGAACTTGAAATTGACTCTTAATTGCAATTTTATCGAAAACGGTTGGTTCTACGGTGTTACATAAAGAGTGCCTTTTTTATGTATTTTTAATTTTTTTTTTTAGATAGTTTATTAATCCCTTGATCATAAAGTGATATAGGACACATAATAATATTTTACAAATTGCCATATAGAAGCAGTACATAAATATTTTGCATAACGCTACAATAAGTTAAAAAAAAAAAAATAATAATATATAATAAGTTACATAATAAAATGTAAACATAAATTCTTTAAGTCCTTGTAAAACTTAAACATAGATATAATGTAAATGTAGATAAATATAGATAAATAAATAATAATAGACAAATTAATAATAATAGTAGATATAGTTAGTTACGTGCTTTTGAGTGCTTAGATTTTAGATTTGTTAAGAAGAAACTGTACAATCTCGGTTTTAGAAATAACGTACTATTTTGGATTATAGATTTTTTAAGCGACCGAAAAATGTATATAAAAATAGGCGATGCAATTTCTGGGTTATATAATATTGATATGGGAGTCCGCAAGGGTCAGTACTGGGGCCGCTTATCTTTCTGCTCTATATTAATGACATGCCAGAGCATATTATCGCAGAAATAATTTGCATGTTTGCAGATGATACTTCGCTAGCGACCTCAGCAGAATCTTCTGATGAACTTAAAAAAAAGTTAGTAGAGGAAAGTCGCCTAATTTCGGATACCATTTACAATGTATTCAATATTTAATACTCGGTATTATTTATTTATTTGTTTATAGTCATTCTGGGACCTCTAAGGTGTTTTATACCATAATAGACTGGTTACATTACAAAAAATTATAGTGCTACATACTATTTCATTCCATTACAATATTTTAAAAAATATGTTCCTCTGTTCTATGTTTTATACCGTTCATTCCATGCACTTTCTTCACATTGTGTGAATACATTCCAGAAGTTTATTAAGCAGCAAATACCATAATTTTGTAAAATTAAAATTCTCTAAAATAATTTGACTTTGACAGTTCAAGCAATTATTTATTACTTTTTGATATTTTTTTTATATAACCAGATACAACTTATTATAGCGAACCATGATTTATTATAAAAGCAATTTTATTACAGTTTATTTTTTCCAAAAAACACGGTTAAAAAAAATCAGCGCATTTTTGTGCATTTGAAAAAGGGCTCCTAATTTCGGACATATCCGAAAAAAATTTTTCAAGAGTAGATCTGGATCCCATTGCTTATGTTTCTTGTTATTCCTTCACATTTAAGACGTAATTTAATCATTAAGCGATTTTCTACGAAATACTATAGGAACTATAATTTTAGATTCCCAATTTCGAATATCTTAGTATCTTAGGTAATTTTCGTTTTTTCAGAATTGTTTATCTTTGTTTGTTGTATCATTATAAAAATAATAATTAATGGTTGGTTATCCTGAATAATAATTACCTTGCGGATATCCGAAATTGGGAATCAAATGCACAAAAATGGTCTATCCGAAATTAGGCAACTTTCTGCTTTTTAGATTAGAAATTTGTAGAATGTTTACGTTTTCAAATTGCTTAATTATGAATAGTGGATCAACTTAACTAACATCATAACTTACCCAAGACAGAATCACGAACTTTTATAACGATTATTTATAAAATAAACAAGCATAATAATGCAACTGAGTACAAAACTGCCATTTGCAATATAAACGATTTGTGCTGCCATTTAAAGGGGAGAAGCTCTACCGTTATCATATTACAGGACGGATTTAGTTTGACTTTTGGCTTCACATAAAAGTAGGTTTCTGTTTACCTTTGCAGACAGTATCTTAAATACACTACTATCCGAAATTTGGAAACCATCCGAAATTAGGCGCATTTCCTCTACAAATAATTAAGGAATTTATAAGATGGAGCAATCTAAATGGTTTAGTGCTTAATTTGGAAAAAACAGTGTGTATATATTTTAATAATCGTAATAATACTGACCCACTTGATTTAATAATAAATAATAAAACACTTCTACCAGCAAAAGATACAAAATTTTTAGGATTACATTTGGATAGTAAATTAAATTGGGCGAATCATTTTGTATCTAAGAAATTAAACAAAGCTTACTATGCTATAAGTAGAGTAAAAAATACTCTTCCATTAAGTGGTATCCTTAACGTTTACTACTCGCTTGCCTATAGTCATCTAAATTATAATACAGTTCTTTGGGGTAATGCGATAAATAGTAAACGAATTTTTTTAGCGCAAAAGCGAATTATAAGGAAAATGTTTGACCTTAAATTTAGGGATTCTTGTGTAGATGTGTTCAGAGAAAATAAAATAATGACTTTTCCTAGCATTTATATATATAAATCTCTTTTTTTAATGCGGAGTAATAACAACTTCGTAAAAAACTCAGATTTTCATAAGTATTCAACTAGAGGTAAAAATAATTTATGTATTCCATTGCATATAACCGCAAAATTTGAAAATTCTGCTTCATACAATGGGATAAATTTTTTTAACAAATTGACAAGCGAATATAAAAACTTGTCACTTTCTGTTTTTAAGAAAAAACTAAAGCAGTTGCTATTAAGTAGGGCTTACTATAGCATAGATGACTTTTTAAATGATAAAAATTTGTAGACTGAATTTATTTAAATATTGTTTTGTAGTCTGCTGTTTTCTTAAATAATTTATTATATATGTTGTAATTTAAGTTTATGTAAGAATGACTTGTATATCCACCATGGTGACATTAATACGTTAAATAAATTATCTTATCTTATCTTATCTTAAATACATTAACACATAACACAGGATAACAAAAGTATGAATGAATTCTCTTTTTTTTTTTTTTTTTTTTATTATTCATTTAATGCAAATGCCCTAAGTTTTAATATTTTGGAGACTGTTCGATATAGCAGTGATACGTATTTATAGGATGACAATAATTCGTGCAGGTCTACCGATTGGGGCAGGTTTATAATTTCTGATCTGAGCGGTTCGTATATTGGACACTTAAAAATAATATGCTCCAGAGTTTCATAGACATTTTGATTGCAAATACTACATATATTAGTTTGATTCCAGGAAAAAGACACTTGATTTACATGCAAGTAGCAAAACGAATCATTTGCGCAGCGTAACTGTGCTATAAATTTTTGTAAATAATATGGCACATCTTTACTAAAACAGTAGTAAATATTGCCTAGAAACTTAGACTGACTGCAAAATATGGACAATAGGACCTGATTTGTATCCTCGTATTTTTTTATAGATATGCATCTTTCAACAATATCATTTATGTCGTTTTCGTTGTGGATATCTTCTATATCTATATTGGGCAAAACTTCATAAAGTACTTTTTTAAGCTGTGAGTGTATTTTTAATTAAAGATTAATATTCGATTGAGAAAATGTCAAAAAAAATCTCGGATAAAAAACTTGAGGCAAAAAAGTGATATCGGCCCCCTCCATTTTGCACCACCCTGGTTAAAATTACTAAATAAGAATTACATGAAATGACAATGCTAAGGTATATGCAAAAATTTGTTACTGTGGTAGGGTTCCAGAGATATTAAATAAACACTCTTTTTTAGATGTAAATAAACACTCTTTTTTAGATGTACCCTTAAGAGGGTCGTAGCTCCCTTAGGGCTCATTTCCGGACCAACCTTTATAGAAACTTTTTT
This sequence comes from Brachypterus glaber, assembly GCA_958510825.1. NCBI lineage: Eukaryota > Metazoa > Arthropoda > Insecta > Coleoptera > Kateretidae > Brachypterus > Brachypterus glaber. The sequence continues at coordinate 3,584,600 of OY294045.1, read as the reverse complement.
CATATTTTTTAACGTATACGTTCTATAGAATCAACTCTTTAATTTCTCGAATTTATTTTTGAACAACTCTGAATAACAAAAAAAAAGTTGGCCCAAAAATTCTTAAGATTTGCAAAGGAAAACTAGATGAAACGTTGCAAGCACCCTGTAAAAACATCGGCACTATTGTACACTAGAGCCATCTAGTTTGCAAAAAACTAGGTGTTTTGTTTGATTTTAAATTATGTATTTTAAAAAAATTATATTCTAGCAAAAAACTGTATATAACATTTTTTATAGGGCTTAAAAAGAGCTTTTATTTAAAATATAATTTTTTGAAATCGGGTTATAAATATGTGAGATATGCTAAAAAAACCTTTTCTGCTTTAAACGCCAATATCTCGAAAACAATGCGTTTTAGAAAAACGTTGTTTATAACATTTATTGACCAATTTAAAATTATCTTTTATATAAGTGCTAAATTAACCAAATACAATAATAATTGCCTTAATTATAAACAAAAAACGCTAAAAATGAGGGTTTTACCCTATTTATACCCCCTTACCCCCAATCGTTTACCCCCAAAATCTAATCAGCTCTTCGGAATACGATAAGAAACAATATGCAAAAAACCGCAAGTCGATATCTCATGTAGGTATGGAGTTGGAGAGTTTACACCCAGACAGACGGACGCAATTTTTTTTTTTACTGATTTCGACCAGGATGGTCTAAAACGTCGAGAAATGTGAAAAAAACGTGGTCAATAATTTTGACTTTTCGGCGAAGATTTCAATACATAGGCACTCTTAGTAGCACTAAATGCCAATGTAATTATACCGTTTGAAATTATTCCTTTTATCAGATAAAAGAGCAATGGTATTTCTGTATAACACTTATTCTGTATAATTTATACAATGTTTACCAAATAACATTGACATAATTAAACTGAATGGAATCTGATGCAATTTTAATTGTAAAATAATGTATTTGAACCAGATCACATTATCAAAACTAAAACTAACCAGTTTTATCATAAAAAACTTTTATAAACAGTCCAGAAAACAAAGCGAATTTTTACCAACGAACTAAAAACTCTCCTCTCTAGAATACGCATACCGTTAATATAAAGTATCGCCAACATCTCGGTTTGTTTGTAAACAAACTAGATGAAACGTTTCAAGCACCCTGTCAAAACATCGGCACTATTGTACACTAGAGCCATCTAGTTTGTAAATTTCAAACTAGGTGTTTTGTTTGATTTTAAATTCTGTATCTTTAAAACATATTCTATCAAAAAACTGTATATAACATTTTTTATAGGGCTTTAAAAAGAGCTTTTATTTAAAATATATTTTTTTGAAATCGGGTTATAAATATGTGAGATATGTTAAAAAAACCTTTTACTGATTTAAACGCCAATATCTCGAAAACAATGCGTTTTAGGAAAACGTTGTTTATAACATTTTTTGACCAATTTAAAATTATATTTTATATAAGTGCTAAATTAACCAAATACAATAATAATTGCCTTAATTATAAACAAAAAACACTAAAGGAGTTTTACCCTATATTTACCCCCTTACCCCCAATCGTTTACCCCCAAAATCTAATCAGCTCTTCGGAATACGATAAGAAACAATATGCAAAAAACCGCTAGGAAAAAGTCGATATCTCATGTAGAAATGGAGTTAGAGAGTTTACACCCAGACAGACAGACGGACGCAAACAATTTTTTTACTGATTTCAACAGAATGGTCTAAAACGTCGAGAAATGTGAAAAAAACGTGGTCAAAGATTTTGACTTTTCGGCGAAGATTTCAATACATCGGCACTCTTAGTAGCACTAAGTGCCGATGTAATAGTAGGTATATTCAGGCCTGAACAATAACAATTACCTAATTACCTAATTACCCAATTACTGTTATTGTTCTCTCTGTTAGAAAAAAGCCGTGCGAGTAAGAAAGACGATGTTGGCTACGTTTTTGTCAGTTTTTACAAATAAAATGCCTTTTCTAGAGAAAAGAGTTATTGGGTCGTTGATTTTTACATAGACAATACAAACACTACTGACTATACGTTTTTAGCGTTTTTGAATTTTATTTTCGACAACCCAAAAATTGGTTTTTCTAAATCTATTAGGCATGGAACATTTTAGGTGAAAATTAAAAAAATCTATCTGGCGCTTTTTTTATGTTATATTTTTTTCTTGTTTTATTAGAACAAAATAATTAAAGAATAAGTAAATCTTTTTTATTTTTGCCAACGTTTCGGTCTTTATTGTAAGGCCATCTTCAGGGCTTGTTAGATAAATATTGTAAAATTATATAAAAAATGAGTAAAAAATATAAATTGATGACATTGAAGGAAAAAATAATTGGAAATTTATATAACATACATTTATAGAACAAGAACAACAAGAAAAAAGCTTTTTTTTAATTTGTTTTTTTCTTACATTGAACATTTTAGGTGAAAATACTTTTGCCGGAGGTCTTCTACTTGATTTTTTTAATTATTTTTTTATACAAATTTTGATTTTTTTTTGAAAAAGAAATGAAAAAAAATGTTCCAAACTTGGAGTCTTTAGCTCCAAGTGTTCTTTAGTTATTGTGGCCACAAATTTCCCGGACAGACAGATAGAAATTACCTTTTTTGGATATAAAACTTTAAATTTAAGGTTTTGAGGGGCGGGTTTGCTTAATTTTTCTGTACTGCCCCAAAGAAAGGTAGTTTACTGATGAATGAAACTGAAAAAATCGAACAACATGCCGTTGCTAGTTTTTGCGGAAAAAATCACACACGGTAAATATTTTTTTGCAATTTTTGCAAAAGCGAGTATTAAAATTTTGCGGCTACTCTTTCATAATTACCGAAATTAAATGCTGACTGATATGAAAACGAGCCGTAAAGATATGTAATGCTTCGCAATTCCATTATATACTATTGACAGTGGATAGTATATAGCATTTTCCTAACAACTTAAAAATTAAATCCAGTTTTTTTTTTAAATAATTTTTTTTCGAAAGGCGAAAATTAAAAAAAAAAATAGTTATTTATGGTACTAGTGGGTAAAGTAAGATATTGCCTCTCGAAAATTAACCTGCTTGGCTGACGCCTCGAAGGTTAATTTTCGAGAGGGCAAATCGGTTTACCCATGAGTGCCATACAAGGTTTTATCCAATAAATAGCTTAGGAATTCATATTTTTATTAAAAATTTTAATGACATTTACAAGAAAATAATTTGACAAGTGACAGTTGAGTGGGTAAAATAAATAATAACCCACTCAATAAAGTAAAAGCCACGCGGGGGTTATTATTGAGTTTATATATTTAAAATAAATCTGGTAATTGTCTCGTTATCTGTATGTATTGGATAAACGTTATTTTTTTAACCCCTTGACGCACTAGAGGAAATGCGCCTAATTTCGGATGGTTTCCAAATTTCGGATAGTAGTGTATTTAAGATACTGTCTGCAAAGGTAAACAGAAACCTACTTTTATGTGAAGCCAAAAGTCAAACTAAATCCGTCCTGTAATATGATAACGGTAGAGCTTCTCCCCTTTAAATGGCAGCACAAATCGTTTATATTGCAAATGGCAGTTTTGTGCTCAGTTGCATTATTATGCTTGTTTATTTTATAAATAATCGTTATAAAAGTTCGTGATTCTGTCTTGGGTAAGTTATGATGTTAGTTAAGTTGATCCACTATTCATAATTAAGCAATTTGAAAACGTAAACATTCTACAAATTTCTAATCTAAAAAGCAGAAAGTTGCCTAATTTCGGATAGACCATTTTTGTGCATTTGATTCCCAATTTCGGATATCCGCAAGGTAATTATTATTCAGGATAACCAACCATTAATTATTATTTTTATAATGATACAACAAACTAAGATAAATAATTTTGAAAAAACGAAAATTACTTAAGATACTAAGATTCGAAATTGGGAATCTAAAATTATAGTTCCTATAGTATTTCGTAGAAAATCGCTTAATGATTAAATTACTTCTTAAATGTGAAGGAATAACAAGAAACATAAGCAATGGGATCCAGATCTACTCTTGAAAAAAATTTTTCGGATATGTCCGAAATTAGGAGCCCTTTTTCAAATGCACAAAAATGCGCTGATTTTTTTTAACCGTGTTTTTTGGAAAAAATAAACTGTAATAAAATTGCTTTTATAATAAATCATGGTCCGCTATAATAAGTTGTATCTGGTTATATAAAAAAAATATCAAAAAGTAATACCGAGTATTAAAGATTGAATACATTGTAAATGGTATCCGAAATTAGGCGACTTTCCTCTACTTTTTTTTTGAAAAAGTGGTCAATTTTTCATCAATTTTTTTTTCTTAATTTTTAGTCTACACTGAAGGGCAATAAAAAATAATGTTGAGAAATTAAAAAAAAAACTTAATCTTCTACATTCTAGGTCCGCCCGAGTTAACTCGGGTAAGCGGAAAAAAGTCCAAACCGAGTCGGTCCAAACCTACTGTTTTACGAGTTAACTCGGGTAAGGTTAAATTATTTTTACAAAAAACGAAAAATTTCTGAAAAAAAAATTCAAAATAGATATAGGGGAAAGTACTGTATTGTTGTCACCAGAAATCCTGGTCCAGAATTTATCCAGCTAGTTTTCGGGAAGGTAAAATACTATTTAAAAGAAAAATATTTACATATTATTGAATCAGACATTAATCATGTTTTTTCCAGACTGAAGCGCAGTTAATTAGTTCAGAGATTCTCAGTTTACATGCGGTTTTGATATCGCACGGTAGTCTGGAAACAATATTTAGTTTGACTACCTAGTTTTTAGTGCACTCGATGTGCACTGAAATGGCTTGCGTCGAGGTGCGTGTACTATTATTCTAAAGAACTTTTACCTCAAGAAGTTATTTCAGACCAATGTTTATGAAGGTGTCATCTTTTTGTTTGTTTGTTTACATAAACGTACGCGTTACTGCTTCTGGTGTAAACATAAGTATCGCTAGTTTTGACCTTCTGGTGACCAGAGCGATGTTGCGTAATTTTCACTTTATCATTATGATAAATCTTTATACCTACATTAAAATTTTAAAAAACTACTATACTATGACACTATAATTATGTTTGATAATGTAATATAATTAAATTTATTAAAATTAAACTACTAGTTCATATAAAACTCAAATAAAACTAATATTTCTTAAAATTTACAATAAAATATCTAAAGCAGGTGTTGCAACCGGCAACACTGTATTGTTTGATAAAGTTTACGACATTAGACTGTGAGTTTACACATTCTTTCTCTCTCTTTACGCGTAAACAATAGTCACTCCCCACCAGCCCCTCACCGTAGTTGGTTCACGCTTCAAACAAAGCATACGGTAGATTTCATCATGTTTATTCTTGAGGTAAAAGTTCTTTGTATTTTTCCTACGCCCTAACACCTAAACATAGTTGATTATTTAGAGCTATGAGGTGGTCTGGAAACAACGTTTAGTGTGATTTTAGAATATTTTTTTTTAAATTTGATTATTTAGAGCTATGCGATCATTTTAAGACTAAATCAAAAAAAAAATCTATCAATAAGTTTTCGAGAAACAATATACCTACGGGTTATTTAGAAATAGGGTTATTCATTTTAAGGGGTGATTCTACAAAGGAAAATATGAAAAAAAGTTTATACCAAATGAATTTTTCTCGAAAACGGTTAATCCTACAGTATTACAACAAGGGTATCTTTATGATGTATTTTGGCCTGAGGAATCATGTTCCAGTAATAAACTTACAAAAAAGTTACACAGAAAAAAGTTAGGGACAAAAAACTGATAAGGCTCCACGTGGGTAAAATAAGTACATGGAAATAAAATACAAAGAGGGGCCTTTTTAAGATAATTTCACATTCAGAACTTTGTTTCTGTATCTCAAAGGGTTCCTGAGAAGTAAAAACCGAATTTTTTAGACATTTTTAAAGGGACTTAGCTCCCTTACGACGCATTTTCAGACATTTTTATAGGCTTTTTTCATATTTTCATATGTAGAATCACCCCTTAAAATTAATTACCCTATTTCTGAATAACCCTGTGTATAACGGGATGGGGGAGGGGGCCCGAAAATGTAAAAAAATACAGCGATATCCATAGAAGATAAAATAACAAACATTCTTCATCATAATAATCAATTAATTATTTTAATTTTTTTATGAGAAAGTGCTCTCGCTCATTCGAGACAGATTTTTTGTTAAAAAAATAAAAATTGTTTTTCTCAAAAAAGACCCGATCGATTTTTTAAAAGTCTTGTAAAAATCATTTTCGAAAATCATGTTTCGGCACACCGTGATGCGGTTTTGACATTGGTTTTGAATGAGCGCCCCTATACTACGTCCATATTTAAATAAAATGCTGTAAACAAAAACATGTTTTTTATGCAATTAGTAGCGACATAAATTAAATGTAAATAAGTCGGAGAAAGATGTCATGGTGAAATGGAAATGTACGCGGTTCCACCGCACCTACAGTTTCGCGAAAATGCGTCGATAAGTATTGAGGTTTTATTTTAATTATTACTTTCCATGACAAAAAGTTTTGCGTTAGTAAGAAAAATAAAAAAATTTTATTTTACAAAAAATATGATATCCGCCAAAAAAAACTGTCTGTCGGTCTGTCTCAGAAAAACAGGACCGGGAAATTTGTGACCACGATAACTTGAGAACGCTTTGAGCTAAATACTTCAAATTTGGATCATAGGTTCCTAATTCAAAGTTCTAGGCTGATTTTTTTTTGTAAAAATCGGGGTGGGGTTAAGGGGGTAAAATGAGTTTTTTATTAAGAAAAATATATTTTTCTTTCAATTTGTTTTTTCGAAAAACAAAAATATTTGAAAGTATTTTAGAATTTTATTTATTTTTTTTTGTGAAAAATAAACTTATAATGGAAAGTAGATATTATTTTGTTAGCAGCAGTATTTTTTAATTAATAGTAATAATAATAATAATAATAATAATCACTGCCTTTCTGCCCGTTATAATTATTTTGTATTTAAAGAAATTCTGCTGCTTACAAAGGAATACTTCCCCCTAATTCTTATAAAAAGATAAAAAAGATATTTTTTTTTCGAAAAAGTGCACATACTAGTTATAAAAAATTACAGATAATAATTTTCAAAAAAAAAAAAATATATTAAAAAAAAATAAAGAAAAAATGCACACGCTTATTCCATAGATCCGCCCCGATTTTTACCAAATCATCCTAGCGTTGAACCTATCGTCCTTATACAAGCGCCTAAATGCAGCTCTCTGAGCAAGAGTTTGTTTTGTTTTTTTTTTGGTTTGGACTTTTTTTTTAAATTAGGGGGCCTTGGTTTACGTTAACGTTGGTTTGGCGTCTGTTTGGTGTTTTTTTTGTAAAAAAATGTTTTTTATTTAAAATAACATTGAAAAAGGGTCAGCGCATGCGCGTACGCATGCGCAGTTTATCAAAACTCTGCATAAAGAGCTGCACATAGGCGCTCAGAAATATAAAAAATTAATTAAAAATCATTGTTTTTATATTTAAAATAATATTATGAAAACAATGAAAAAAAAAAATTAAAAAATCCAAAAACAGTCCCAGCCTAAAACTTTGATTTGATTTTTCGCTGAAGTTGTTTATGCATATAAAATTATTTCATTCCTATATTTTCTTGCATACAAAGTTAGGGGTTAGTAAAAATCTGTCTTTCTGCATATAAAAATGTAACAACGGCATCGTCGCAACTTAACGCACAAACTCGACAACATCGCAATTATCAGACGTTTATTTGAGGTTAGGACTTTTATAAAACATGTTAAAAATGCGAAATAAACATTTAAGAAACATTTTAATGCACAAAAAATACGTGAGAAGTGTTTATAGACATTACAGTGATCGTTCAAAACAATCAGATGTAAACATACCTTTATCAAACGGTAAAAACTTGAATATTTCCTCTGGTCAATATGCAAGACTTGCGGATGGCTGTGCAGTGGCTACATTGGGGGATACTTCGGTTATGGTCACTGCAGTCTCGAAAACGAAGCCCTCCCCTGCAAATTTTCTACCCCTAGTTGTGGATTATAGACAAAAATCAGCTGCGGCAGGTCGAATACCCACAAACTTCTTGAGACGTGAACTAGGTCCTTCGGAAAGAGAAATACTCACTTCCAGACTCATCGATAGAAGTCTAAGGCCCTTATTTCCTGAAGGATATAATTATGAGACTCAAGTTGTATGTAATATGTTGGCTGTTGATGGTGTGAACAATCCTGATGTTTTAGCAATAAATGCAGCATCTGCAGCCTTAGCTATAAGCGATATACCCTGGAATGGTCCTGTAGGAGCTGTACGATTAGGTATGATTGATAACGAAGTCATTGTGAATCCTACAAGAAAAGAAATTCAGATGTCATCATTGAATCTGATAGTTTCTGCAATACGAAGTCATTTGGTTGTGATGTTGGAAGGAAATGCCGATAATATATTACAACAAGACTTAATGAAAGCTATAAAACAAGGCACTAAAGAAGCACAGCAGATAGTTATAGCTATAGAGCAAATGCAGAAGACAGTAGGTATACCCAAACGTGAAATTTTAGCTCCAGACCATTTATCTGAAGAAATATCTGAAGGTTTACGATCTCTGTCTGAGATGCGAGTTAAAGAAATATTTAAAAACTATAGGTTAGACAAACTACAACGTGATAATGCGTTAGGTGATATTAGAACTGATGTATTAGAAAAAATAAAACATACTTTTCCAGATTTGGATTTGAACTTAGTTAATGAAGGTTATAATAAAATTGTAAAAAAGATTTTCCGTGATTTGATTTTTGAAGAGGACAAACGTTGTGATGGACGTGAGTTTGATGAGGTGCGGGATATTGACTGTAAAGTTAATTTGTACAGGCCATTACATGGTTCGGCTATGTTTCAAAGGGGCCAAACGCAAGTGTTTTGTACCGTAACACTGGATTCTGCGGAAAGTGCAATGAAAATGGATACTCTAGCTATGTTGACAAGGTAATTATGAAGGTTTGTTTTTTTTAAATGGTACAGACTACCATCCAGTACACCTAACTTATTTATTTGAAGAATTGAATACATGCTTTTTTGAGTAAATTTTCATTTATTTAAGGCCTAGTCAGAGGCTGGCATAACTAACATAATACATAAAATATGATGCCAAGATTAGCTTGATGTGCAATTATGTCTCTTGTGTTTATAACATTCACATAAGGGAGCGTTCAAGTATTATGTAACGCAAATTTTGATAGTAGTTTTCTATTGCTTTAAAAGGACAATTTTTTAGGTGGTCCGATTTTTTTTTGCGTTCAAGTCTAGTTCAAATTAACCATATTCTAAGAAGAGACTTTGCTTAAAAAATATGTGTATTTCTTCAAGTAAAAAGCTTTTGTCTATTAAATTAATAAAACAGGGTATTTTTTTATCAAATTTTGAGTATTTTAATTTCAAGATGACCCAAAAAATTAGTTTGGGGTATTTTTACAAATAAAACATTACAGGGAAGTTATTTATGAAAATAACTTACTCTGTACAAAAAAAAATAAAGCCATTTAAAACATGAAGCTAAAGTTTGCAACGTTTTTTTGCATCGAAAATTCAAATAGTATATTAAAGCACTTATTCCATAAGACGTTTTTAGCGCACTACTACTTTAGAAAACTCGCTTGTTTTCTAAACTTGTACTCGTGCGCGTTGTGTTATGAAACTAGTACTTTAATATAATATTTAAATTTTCGTTGCAAAAAAAAAACGTTGCAAACTTCAGTTTCATTTTAAAACAATAATTTATTAAACTTAAGGTTTGTAACTTCTGCAAATCAGTAATTTTTATGAAACAAAAAATAAGTACATAGTTATTTTTTGCACAAAAAATCAGTATTTAAACTTGTTTTTATTTTCCTACAGATTTTAAATTTTGCAGAAATTATTTACCTTAAAATCACCTTATCGCAAAATTCACCAGATTTTATTTTGTTTTAAGCGGCGTCAAAGAAAAGAACTTCTTTCTGCACTACGAATTTCCTCCATATGCAACCAAAGAAACCGGAAAAATCGGGCCGCTGGGCAGAAGAGAAATGGGTCACGGAGCGTTGGCGGAAAAAGGTCTAATGCCTACTGTACCACATGACTACCCTTTTACGATACGTCTGACATCCGAAGTTTTGGAATCAAATGGTTCTAGCTCCATGGCAACGGTATGTGGGGGCAGTTTGGCCCTAATGGACGCAGGTGTTCCAGTAAACGCCCCAGCAGCTGGCGTTGCTATTGGTCTTATCACCCGGTATAATGACGACGGAAAAAACATCGAAGACTACAAGGTTCTAACTGACCTTTTAGGCATCGAAGACTATATGGGCGACATGGACTTTAAAATAGCCGGTACGAAAAAAGGAATTACCGCCCTACAAGCCGACATAAAAATCCCTGGATTACCCTTAAAAATCGTGATGGAATCGATAGAAAAAGCTGCTGAAGCTAAAAAACGCATACTTAACATAATGCAAGACTGTTTAGCTTCACCGAGAATAGAAAAGAAAGATAACTTGCCTGTTACAGAAAAATTAGAAGTAGAAATGCATAAAAGATCCAAGTTATTAGGTGTAGGAGGTATTAATGTTAAAAAATTATTCGCAGAAACTGGAGTTCAAATCTCGCAGATAGATGACACTACATTTCAGGTTTTTGCTCCCAGTCAAAGTGCGATGGATGAAGCTCAAGAAATAATTCATAAGTTATTAACTACAGAGAGGGCGCCTGAACTAGAGTTTGGGGGTATTTACCCAGCTACAATCGTAGAAGTTAGGGATATTGGGGTTATGGTGACTTTGTATCCAGGTATGGCGCCAGCTTTGTTGCATAATAGTCAGCTAGATCAACGGAAGGTGGCGCATCCGACGGCTCTGGGGCTGGAGGTGGGGCAGGAGTTGCAGGTTAAGTATTTTGGAAGGGATCCTGTATCAGGGCTGATGCGGATGTCGAGGAAAGTGCTCCAAAGTGCTGCCAGATAAAAAAGACATTGTTATAGGACTTTATCACTGTGTAAATATTATAAAAAATATATTTTTTGTGATTAAGAACTAACAAAAGAAAAAATAAGAAGTTATTATACATCCAAAAATAGGAACTTTTATATTTTTAGGTGTCTTATTTTTTTCCGTTAGTTTTGACACACCCTGTATATTAATTTTAGTTGTTTATTCTGTACATACAATAAATTTTTATAGTAAAAGTATATGTTTTTTAAGAGAGGTCTGTCAAACATTTTTTAGAGAGTGGTAGTGGAACTCTTTTGTTTTCCAAGTCCCTATATAAGGCATGTATGATCAAAAGGTTATGTCCAAATTTTTCAAAAATAGGGGTTTTATACCATTACATCTACATTTCACGAGTTAAGAGGTATTCATAAAACTTTAATTGGTATATTATAATTTTCTTGCATAAATTCCTATTTTTAGTTATATTTTTAAACAATTACACATGACCACAAAAAAAGTTAGTTTTTTTGTAAACCAAACTACTTTTTCTACGTATTTTTGGGCGCTGAAAACAAATATGGCAATAAACTAGATGAAACGTTGCAAGCATCCTGTCAAAACATCGGCACTATTGTACACTAGAGCCATCTAGTTTGCAAATTTCAAACTAGCTGTTTTGTTTGATTTTAAATTCTGTATCTTTAAAACATTATATTCTAGCAAAAAACTGTATATATCATTTTTTATAGGGCTTAAAAACAGCTTTTATTTAAAATATAATTTTTTGAAATCGGGTTATAAATATGTGAGATATGCTAAACAAACCTTATACTGCTTTAAACGTCAATATCTCGAAAACATTGCGTTTTAGGAAAACGTTGTTTATAACATTTTTGACCAATTTAAAATTATCTTTTATATAAGTGCTAAATTAACCAAATACAATAATAATTGCCTTAATTATAAACAAAAAACGCGAAAAATAGAAGTTTTACCCTATTTTTACCCCCTTACCCCCAATCATTTACCCCCAAAATCTAATCAGCTCTTCGGAATACGATAAGAAACAATATCCAAAAATCGCAAGTCGATATCTCATGTAGAAATGGAGTTAGAGAGTTTACACCCAGACAAAACATTTTTTTTTACTGATTTCGACACAGAATGGTCTAAAACGTCGAGAAATGTGAAAAAAAAAAGTGGTCAAAGATTTTGACTTTTCCGCGAAGATTTCAATACATCTGCACTCTTAGTAGCACTAAGTGCCGATGTAATAAAACTGAGATAATGAGCCAACTAGTTTGCAAATTTCAAACTAGGTGTTTTGTTTGATTTTAAATTCTGTATCTTTAAAACATTATATTCTAGCAAAAAACTGTATATAACATTTTTTATAGGGCTTAAAAAGAGCTTGTATTTAAAATATAATTTTTTGAAATCGGGTTATAAATATGTGAGATATGCTAAAAAAACCTTTTACTGCTTTAAACGTCAATATTTCGAAAACAATGCGTTTTAGAAAAACGTTGTTTATAACATTTTTTGACCAATTTAAAATTATCTTTTATATAAGTGCTAAATTAACCAAATACAATAATAATTGTCTTAAATATAAACAAAAAACTCTAAAAATAGGAGTTTTACCCTGTTTTTACCCCCTTACCCCCAATCGTTTACCCCCAAAATCTAATCAGCTCTTCGGAATACGATAAGAAACAATATCCAAAAATCGCAAGTCGATATCTCATGTAGAAATGGAGTTAGAGAGTTTACACCCAGACAAAACATTTTTTTTTTTACTGATTTCGACACAGAATGGTCTAAAACGTCGAGAAATGTGAAAAAAAAACGTGGTCAAAGATTTTGACTTTTCCGCGAAGATTTCAATACATCTGCACTCTTAGTAGCACTAAGTGCCGATGTAATAAAACTGAGATAATGGCAAAAACAGTAAATCGTCTTAGCCACACCCTTGTGTTATAGCTAGAATCGAGAAAGTGGGCGTATAAATTTAGGTTTAAAGTACCTTTATTATAACAGAAGTTTCGCAATTATTAATTATTTATTTAAATAGAAAATGGCACTTACTCCATTTTAGCTTAGTAACAGTCCCTTATTTTGTAGATACTTAAATTTTTATAAGTCTGTAACTGAATAAATAAAGCTAGTTACTTAAATTTGATTGGTTCAATAAATAGCCCATGGAAATGCACAACTAGGAGTAAGGCTAATGAAAAATCCACAATAATTGGAGTTGCGGCCTTTTAGCTTAGAGGGCAGTATAGGAATGTTATTAATTTTTTGTTTTTTTTTTTTTAATTTAATTTTAGGGCAGGTAGCGAGTTTCTCATATTCCAAAAAATCCTGAAACTCGAATACGACTACCCAGACGCCTTCGACCGCCAAGCGAAAGACCTGGTGGACCGCTTCCTGGTGATCGATCCCACGAAGAGACTGGGTGCCAACGACGCGAAAAAGTACGAGAGCATACGGAAGCACCCTTTCTTCCGGGGAGTGAATTGGGACGATTTAGGCACGCCACCTATCATCAGCGACTACGAGGAGTGTAACGATCATATAATCCCGGACCATTTGGAGCCTGGACTGGACGAAGAAAAGGCATCCAGGTAACAAAAACTATTAAAAACTAGATGTAACGTTGCAAGCACCCTGTTAAAACATCGGCACTATTGGGAAAACTAATAACATGCTATTAGAACAGGGTAGCATAACATAATTACAATTTTACTACTACTCCTCACTGCACAAACTAACTTGTATAATATTTATATTAAACTTTAGCTTTTCTTGTACACTTAATATATAATTAAAATTAATAATAAAAATATGTTTTTACTTGGATGCAAGTTGAACTTATTAATTACAATTTTTGATTGATTTTAAAAACAAATGAATGGAAGCTTAAAATTTGTACACTAGAGCCAACTAGTTTGCAAATTTCAAACTAGGTGTTTTGTTTGATTTTAAATTCTGTATCTTTAAAACATTATATTCTAGCAAAAAACTGTATATAACATTTTTTATAGGGCTTAAAAAGAGCTTTTATTTAAAATATAATTTTTTGAAATCGGGTTATAAATATGTGAGATATGCTAAAAAAACCTTTTACTGCTTTAAACGTCAATATTTCGAAAACAATGCGTTTTAGAAAAACGTTGTTTATAACATTTTTTGACCAATTTAAAATTATCTTTTATATAAGTGCTAAATTAACCAAATACAATAATAATTGTCTTAAATATAAACAAAAAACTCTAAAAATAGGAGTTTTACCCTGTTTTTACCCCCTTACCCCCAATCGTTTACCCCCAAAATCTAATCAGCTCTTCGGAATACGATAAGAAACAATATGCAAAAAACCGCAAGTCGATATCTCATGTAGAAATGGAGTTAGACAGACAGACGGACGCAAAAATTTTTTTTACTGATTTCGACTCAGAATGATCTAAAACGTCAAGAAAGGTGAAAAAACGTGGTCAAAGATTTTGACTTTTCGGCGAAGATTTCAATACATCGGCACTCTTAGTAGCACTAAGTGCTGATGTAAAAAAGAATCTGTTGTTTTACAGCAAAAGTTTTTTTCACACTGCTGAGTACTTGACAAAGTTCTTTGTAAAGAATTGGACAATTCTTGAGCAAGAAAATTAATCAAGATTCTGTATCCAGACTTGGGCAAGACTTTAGCAAGATTCTGAAAGCAGAGCGTTTAGCAATAATTTGTCAAGTCTGTTCGTCAAGTCTGTAGCAAGCAATTTGACAACATTCTTGGTCAAGAATCTTGACCTACTCTAACAAGTACGATTTGGTCATGATAAAGATCGCTTTTCGATTTCTTGTCAATTTTGCTTGCTACATTCTTGCTTAAGACTTGTCCAAGAATCTTGACGAAGTATCTGTAGCAATTCTTTGACAACTCTTGAGCAAGAATCTGTCGACAGTATCTTGCGCTAGAATTGTCAAAATCTGGATGCAGTTAATTGATCAAGAATCTTGAGCCAGACTTGCTCAAGACTTGACAAAAATTGTTACTATGGTCTGTTTTTTCAAGCAAGACAATAAATTAAAAATCGCACAGTACAATATTTTTACAACAGGTTTGAATAGTATATGTTTGTGTATAGAATATACACTTCTGCTGAAAAATATCGGCCCACCTAAAAAAATACACATTTTCAAATGCTAATAACTCCAAAACTATTCAATAGATTTATTTGACCTTTTTTTTATTTTAAAGCTTGAACCTTTTAGCTCTTAATTACTGGAATAAAAATTATCAAAAATCTTTTTTTAAACCGGCAGCAATGAAAATTACACAGCTATGTTTTTTTACTGCTTCTTTCGATATGCGCACGGTTTGCCACTGCATATTTTTTTACAATTTAATTAATTGATTTTATAGGCCAATTAAATGGGAGTAATTTCTTTTTTAACTTTTTAATTTTCCTTTTCTCGTTTAGGAGATATACGGTTTTTTCTGAAAATAACCATTTTTGCAAATAACAAAAAAAGTACACAGTGGATTTAATTGATTTATTTTTTAATTTGAAGCTTAAGTCCTTAACTTTTATTTATTTAATTTAAGTTTCTGGTGCAAACATGTTTAAACTGGGTTTACATTGCTTAAATAGTCATGTTTTTTTTACCCAATCTTTTTTGATGCAATTTAACCACAAACTCAAATGTTTCCATAAGTTTTAAAACTTATTCTAAAAGCCACACTTATTGTGACTGATTCCTTCTTTTATTTTTTATCATAAGTCTTCTCATTTAGGAGAAATTAAAGTTTTTCGGAAAAAGTGACTTTTTAATCAGTGGGCTAGTGCCACCCCTGTAAAACTGTATATGACGGAAAAGCGTCGATAGAATATAAAGATCTATTGCACTTCTATAACTTTAGCTTAAATAAATACATTTAATTAACACGTTTTCTGCGTTAGCAACTTTTTGGTTCCCAGCTCAGACTGCGTTTTGAGGCATATATGTCGAACGAACTTTGCACAGACTGTTTAAATCTCTAATGGTACTCCAAAAACAAGTTCTAACGTCTTTTTAAGGACTTTTTGCTTTTTAATTATTTTTAAACAAAATATTTTATCAAATAAAATAACAATAAACAGATTTTAAATTTTATTAAAATTATTTAATAACAATTATAAACACAAAAAAACTAACTTTTTCTGCAATGCAGGCCTGTGCATAACGTTCTCCAGGACGTCGGTAGACACGCTGTCTTGCATCATTCCCAAATAGACATATCCTGGTTTCATCAGAAAACATAACCTTTGCCCATTGGTTTCTGTCCCAGTTTAAATGTCTTCTTGCAAACTGCAGCCTGGCACGACGATGGTTAGCAGTGAGTTTAGGTCCAGTTGCGGCCTTATAAGAGCAAAGGTTTCTTTCAAAAAGCCTTCGACCAATAGTGGACCTACTTACTGCTACACCTCTTGTTTCTTGAAGCCGTGATCTCAAATTAACTGAATTTAGACGACGATTCCGCAGGGAATTAAGCTCGATAAATCAGTCATCCCGAGCGGACGTGCACCTATGTCTGCCAGCTCCTTGGCGTCGACTAAAGGAACCGGTCTCCTCAAAACGTTGGAATACTCTTCTTACCGCTGCTCTCGTAATATTTAACTGTTGAGCAACATAACGCTGACTGTGCCTTCTTGTAGCAGAGCTACAGCTTGGGCAGCTACTTCCGGACTTGTTTCCATTTAAATAATACAATTAAATAAAATTTTAACGAGTTAAAAAAGTATTGTCACATAAGTGACAAGTCTTGTCAATCATAAAAAAGTTAGTTACAGGGGTGGCACTAGCCCACCACTTAAAAAGTCCTCATTTACCAAAAAACATAATTTCTCCTAAATGAGAAGACTTATGATAAAAAATAAAAGACGGAATCAGTCACAATAAGTGTGGCTATTAGAATAAGTTCTAAAACTTATGGAAAGATTTGAGTTTGTGTTTAAATTGCAACAAAAAAGATCGAGTAAAAAAAACATGACTATTTAAGCAATGTAAACTCAGTTTAAACATGTTTCCAACAGAAACCTAAATTAAATAAATAAAAGTTTACGATTTAAGCTTCAAATTAAAAAAAAAAATCAATTAAATCCATTGCGTAGTTTTTTTGTTACTTGCAAAAATGTAAATTTTTAGAAAAAACCTTATATCTCCTAAACGAGAAAAGGAAAATTAAAAAATTTAAAAAGAGATTACTTCCATTTAATTAGGATATAAAATCAATTAATTAACTTGTAAAAAAATATGCAGTGGCGAACCATGCGCATATCGAAAGGTGCAGTAAAAAACATAGCTGTGCACTTTTCATTGCTGCCGGTATAAAAAAAGATGTTTGATAATTTTTATTCCAGTAAGTAAGAGCTAAAAGTTCAAGCTTCAAAATAAAAAAAAGATCGAATAAATCCATTAAATAGTTTTGGAGATATTTGCATTCAAAAATGTGTATTTTTTTAGGTGGGCCGATATTTTTGAGCAGAAGTGTAGTTATGTTTTATAAAATAAACTACGCAGTATGTTCGCACATCCAATATTCGAATCTGTTTTGAAAATATTCACTGGGCCTTTTTTAATTTACTATCTTGCTTGATGAAACGGACTATAGGGATGAGGATTTTATCTTTCCATTGACCCAACGACGTTTTATTATTATCTTATACATAGTTAGGTACTAATTAAAAATAGTATATTCTATAACTAGCGCGGAATGACTATTCCATACGTGTTGTAGACTATACTTTTTCTTCGACTGCAAATATGAAACACTGTATGGCTTTAAACTGCGGACAAGGTTAAAAACGATGTTTTTTGTGACTCGACATTGTAAATGCAACAAAATACATATTTTTAAATAAAGCAGTTAATGTTATTTAATAATTTTATTAAATCAGTACTTAAAAAAGATTTTAATTTAATTTTAGTACATTTTTTGAACTAAATTGATAAAAAAAAAAACTGGTCAAATATTAAGAAAAACTAATAAACTTTATGTAATTTTAACGCAAAACTTTAAATTGCATTAAATTATTCAATATTTCATGGTAAAATATATATATATTTTTTTGCTAATTTTGCTTCAGTTTTCTTTACTTTTATAAACAAGAGATGGCACTACATGTGCTCATTCTAACACTTGATACGGAATATTCATACCGTATCTAGAGCTAGAAGGGATTCATTCTGTGTTTGAAAAGTATGTGTATTTGCTTACATTCTAAAGCAGTCGTAGAAAACAGAATATTTTGATTTGGACCCCTGAATTTGTATTTTTTTTTGTTTGAAAGGACCCCTAAATAACGCATAGGTATGTCAGCGTGACCGGATGTGACGTCACTTATGAATAACTGGTTTAATTTTGGTTTAATGGTAATTTCTTTTAATGTGTAATTGTTTGGCTATTTCTGATAACGTTCCACGTATTACTATAAAACGTCTAGATAACATTTCCGGTGTAAAAACCTGGGTTTCTTAAGAATTTGTTTTATATTTTTTACGTATTTCCCAATACCACAGCGTAACTGATTTTCCTGAAAAAGGAATAAGACTGTACAGAGTGTATTTTTTATTAAATGACTCATTTATTTTTAAATGATAGTCTAAGAGCTGATGATAATTTTTACTTTATTGTTTTCTATCGGCTGTAATTTATATACAGGGTGATCAGTAACTGACATGCCAAAATTTAAGATGTGATTCTACATCCAAAAATATAAAAAAAAATCCTATAAAGGTTGGTCCGCAAATAAGCCCTAAGGGAGCTACGGCCCTTTAAAATCATAATAAAAATAAGGTTTTTAATTAATAACTCTGGTACCCTTTGAGCTAGAGCGACGAGCTTTTGCATGTATACTAGTATTAATAAGGGCAATAACTTTATATTAACCTATTTTTTTTAATTTAATCAGAGGCGTCCCTAGACGGAAAAATATATTAGGCTTAAGAAATTTTTGCCCCAAACTTTTTTATGTGTACTTTTTTTGGATTTGTTGTAAAAAATATGGATTCCTTGAGTAAAAATACATAAAAAATGTCATATAGTGTAACTCTGTAGGAGCAAACGTTTTCAAAAAAAATTCAATTAAGAGGAAGTAACATTTTGTGCCACCAAAAACGTTGCTTTTTAAAAGGCTATTACTCCTGTAATATTAAATTTAGATGTTTTGGTGAAGAATACTTTCTTGCTCAGTTTTAAATGACGAATCACCCTGCAGCATTACAATTTTATTGATGCTTTTTTTTTGTTCCCCATTCAATATATCATCTTTGAATGGCCGTAGCTTCCTTAGGGCTCATTTCCGGACCAACCTTTATAGAAACTTTTTTTCATATTTTTGGATGTAGAATCACGTCTTAAATTTTGGCATGGCAGTTACTGATCACCCTGTATGTCTTAGATTACATTCAAATTAGGCTATTTCCAAATCGCCGGGTTCTGAAGCCGGTTCCTTTGGGTGCTAAAAGCCACTTTATTATTAGGAAAATTTTTCAAATAAATGGAAAAGCAGATACTCCCCCCCCCCCTGTGCGTAGCACGGTAGTATACTATAGAATTTGAATCGTTATACACGGAATTTGCAGTCTTTTGTCACAAAATAAAGGGGGTGATTCTACATCACAAAACATGAAAAAGCAACAAATGAACATATGTCTGGAAATAAGCTCTTCTAAGATGGAAGAAAAAAAGCACCAATAAAATTTTAATGCTTTATTTAAAACTAAGCAAGAAAGTATTCTTCACCGAAACACCAAAATTTAATATTAAAGTAATAACATTTTTAGTGGCACAAGATGTTACTTCCTCTTAATTGTATTTTAGTTGAAAACGGTTGCTCCTACAGTGGTACAGTATATGTCATTTTTTATTTATTTTTACTCAAGAAATCTATTTTTACAAAAAATACCCATAAAAAAGTTTAGGGCAAAAATGTGTTAATCCTCACATATTTTTCCGCCTAGGCACGCCTCTGGATAGATTCAAAAAAATAAATTAACATAAATTAATTGCCCTTAGTAATACTAGTATACGTGCAAAAACTCGTCGCTCTAGCTCAAAGGGTACTAGAGTTATTAATTAATTTTCGTTTACGGAAATGTTGCTATGCTGGTTTTTCATGTTTTGTTATGTAGAATGATTCCCTTTATTTTATGACAAAAGACTGCAAACACCGTGTATACTTATGGCTTGTTTGTAATATACTTTTTAACATTAATATGTTTTAGAAGGGGGGGGGGGATAGGGGGCTGGAACCGTTACGAAAATGTGTTCCAAAAAACCGTTACGAAAAAGTGTACCAGAAAACCGTTACGAAAAAGTGTCCCAAAAAGTGTGACGCTTACGATAGGGAGTAGGGGTCTGGAACCGTGTCTTGTAACTGGAGGCTTAAAACATATTAATGTTATCACGGTTTTGCTTTACTTGTACAGTATAATTTATCGTTTAAGATTACATCTGGACCTTTACAACGAACCCCCAGTCAGCACACCGCAACGTAAAAAATCCGAACCGCCCCGAAAACTGACGGACGTCACCGAACAGGAGGCGCTGGAGCGACTGGAAGCCCAAAAGGCGAACCCGTATCACGGATTCGTCGAGGGCAACCTGATCCTAAAACAGGGCCTAGTCGATAAAAAGAAGGGTCTGATCCCCAGGCGGAGGATGTTTTTGCTGACGCAGGGGCCGCATTTGTACTACGTAGACCCGGCTACCATGATTTTCAAGGGGGAGGTGCCCATGAGCAAGGACATGAAAACGGAGGCGAAAAACTTCAAGATATTTTACGTTCATACGGTAGGTTGAATAAAAATCGGAACGTTTTTATTTAATTTTAAGGAGTAATGGCCCTTTAAAAAGTAACATTTCACTTTTTTTAAGCTAGTACTAAAGTTTATTTTTTTAAGGTAGGGGAGAAAGGGGTAATAAGAAACACTCGGGGTTTTAAGAAACAGAGCATGTTAGAATTAGGACTTAACGTTAAGCCAGAAGCTTCATTTTTTATTTGTATTATGTATTGATCGGATGTATCAAGTTTCTTGTATAAAATTCAATTAATACTAATACGTTTAGTTAGTTGTAAAAAAATAATAAACTTTTTTAAAAATTTTGTTTCTTATTACCCCTTATGGGGTATTAAGAAACAAAAATATTATACCCTATAAAAAAGGCTTAAACAAATAAACTGAATACACAAGAGACACCTCTAAAGCACGTCTAAGTTTACTTTAAATTTGAACAAAAATTAATAAAGATTAAAAAACTTATCAATAAACAAAATTTTATTTTAAAAAGGTGAACTGTTAAACTAAAAAACGCATTTAAATTTTTTTATAAAAAACTAAAAAATGATGAAAAGCAGTAATAATAACTGGTAATTTTAACTTTTACAAACAATTAAACCTATTGTTGATGTTTAATTTATCGCTTCTGCGTAATTTGAATGACCCATTTCCCAACAATTGAATGGGTCCATAAAAAAATGTCTTCTTTGAACAAATTCTATATTTTCATTTGGAGGCCAGCTAAATTCATCCATTTCTGATTGTAAAATCTTAATTTGATATAATTCATTCAAATCCTCTTGAATAAAGGCAAATACCAGTTTAGATTTAAATTTACTGCATAAAAGTTTTTTCTAGTAGCGCCAGTTCTGGTGACTCCTCTTCTTCGATATCAGAGATATTTAAGTCTTCGTCAGCGTCTTCAAGTTCCAAGGTTAAACTTTCCGACTGGATTTTTTCTTTGTCCTTTTAGTTTCTGATGAATATCGAGAAATTTTATTTTTAACTTTATCATTTTTCTTTACACTGCTTTTATCATCAACTTTTTGTTTCTTATTGTTCCTTAAAAAAATAGTTTTAAAAAGTGTTTCTTATTACCCCAACAAAATACAATACCTGGGGTAATAAGAGAAAACAACTCTGCAAACACCAGAATCACTTTTAATAAATTATTATAATGACATTTACAACCTTTAAATGTCAGTCAAATATATCAATGTTGCAAAGCCTGCTAAAACTTTTAACAAAATTTTTATTCATAGTCAAAGATAAAATGTGGGACCCTTTAAACATTAAAGTTCATGAATACATGTTAACTTTTTACTTAAAAAAAAATATGAAAATGCTTAAGTAGCAACCTGCAATTTTTAGGAATAATAGCTTATGGATGTGAGTTCTTTGTACTTTTTTTCAAATTTTTAGAAGAAATTTTTCATGCTTTTTTCTTGATCGTTTCTTATTTCCCCTGTTTCTTATTACCCCTTTCTCCCCTATAGTTATTTTAAATTTGCCGCTAAATACTCCACAAAGTCCGATTTACACTGAAGCATGTGGCTTGTTTTGAATGTCAACATAACCAAAATTTATAATTTTTGTTTACTTACTTTGTTTTTATGATGTTTTGATGTAAAAAAAGAGAATTGATAAAGCTGTTGCTAAAAACACTTTTGTATTCCTGTAAAAACAAAATTTGCTTATAAAATCGCTTTTATTCCAATAATTTAGAGGAATAAACCATTGTTTTGTTCTCGTTAATAGCACGTCAACGTTTTACGGTTGTGTAAATTGGGCCTAGTCATTTCGCTTACGACGCATGCGTATCTTACGTTGCTATGGTAATATCGAGATTGTGTACAAGCGGGAAGGTTTAAAATAACTATACCTTAAAAAAATAAACTTTAGTACTAGTATACATGGAAAACCTTGTCGCTCTAGCTCAAAGGGTACCAGAATTATTAATTAACAACCTTATTTTTAGTAAAATTTCAAAGTAGGGATATTATGGAGTAGGAAAGTTAGGGAGTAGGGAAATTTAGAATAGGGATGTAAGTCTGCATTTTTTAGAAAAAAAAATAATAAGAAAAAAATTGAAAAATAAATGTATAAAATAAAATAAATCAAATATAAAGAATTTTTACTTTCGGGTTTAGACCGCGTTGATGGATGTTCACTTTCTGACGTTTCGTCTCTTACTGTTAGAGACATCTTCAGGAATTAATCAGAAAATATTAAGAAAAAAATCATTTTATCCAACACCTTCACAGAAACACTTGTTTTGAGCACTATTTTAAATGTCAAAAGTGAGGTTTTTTCCACTAGTAAAATTTTTCACCCACTCTTTTACGTACAGCTTTTGATCTCACCCAAAATTAGTTACGTACCCTATTAATTAAGTATTATAACTATTCTAGAAATAGAAGCACGTTAACTAAACCATAAAAATTAAATAAAACCCCAAATTATTCTTTAGTTTTTGAATAAAATACTGTTTTTATTAAAAATTCTGTCATCACCGCGTCCATTTTGACGTTTGTAAGAAATGTAAAACTAGCAATTGTTTATTTTTAATAGGCATACTTAGGCCATGGCTACCTATTATTTTAGTATTAAGAAAACTTAATCTTAATATTTTTGACAACGTTTTTCGCAAAATTATAGATTTTTATTTAAAAATAAAAGGTGTTGGATAAAATTAAATTCTCAACTCGTGTATTAAGTGATTTTATCCACTTAATACACTAGTTAAGAAAATAACTATTTTTTGTGAATATTTAATACTTATAGGCACGATTTTTTTTTGCAGCCCAATAGAAAATACCACCTCGAGGATCCAGAAGGCTTCGCTTTAGAATGGTGCAAAGCCATTGACGAAGTCAAAGCCTACTACTTCCCAAGTGATAGCTAATTTAGTTTTAGACCAATTTAGAAAAAAATATATAAAAATTAAAAAAAAAAAAACGGCCAACTAAACAAACTATTTACCTTGGCAACTTTAGGGTCACTCCATCCAGCGGCGGTTTTTTTGACAATTTAGACAATTTAGAAGAAAAGCTACCTACCGCTGGATGGAGTGACCCTTGGCAACTACAGTTTCCTATATTTATTATTTATATTTTTTAAATTATTTATAATTTATATTTATATGTTTTTCAGTTCTACAAAGTTTACTTTTACAAAAAAAATAACCAGGAAATCGCTACGCAAAAAAAATGGGGGACTTTAAGTCAATTTTGTGAGCCTCATATTAAAAATATATGTGAAATTTTCATTAAAACGGTGTCTTACACTTTAAATCAGATGCGCTGTGTGCATAATTATCAGGGCTGGGTTGAAAAAAACATCTTTGGAAAAAGACATGGAATAACCATGTTTTTTTTTTTCACTTAGAAAAAGACAAAAAAAAGTCCAGAAATGGATAGTTTGTGATCATTAATTTTAAACTTTTTACAATATGTTATTCTTAATTGGTTATTTTTTGATGTCTAAAAAATAATACGATGATAAAAAATATTATTTTTTTTTGAGTTTTTGGGTGTTTTCGGGTCGCTGACACTGAATCTAATAATAATACACCCGCACAAAAAAAAGTTCAAGAAGTTTCTCGGAGACCATTGTGTTCCTATGTATTTTGAGGCTCTGAATTTGAATTTATACACTAAAATATTCTAATATACACAGTTTTAAAATGTGCAAATATTAGATAGCTGAAATGAAACAAAAAAAAGTTACATGAATTTTTACCTGGAAAAATAAGCATTACTCCAGGTAAACTTGAAATTTTATTTTAAAAAATCAAATCAAAAAGTTTATTCAATTTTTTATATTGGAAATGCTCCTAAATTAACAAATACATATCGTCATCTAAAGGCTCTAACGGTCTAACTCCAAAACGTCATATTTTTCAGGAGACGTAAAAAACGATTTAAAACTTAATTATAGAACTTTAAAACTAGCTTGTTCACAGGTAAAAATGTTTGAAATGTGTTAATGTATTTAAAACTTTTCATTGTTATCTATTTTATATAAATTATTTGAAAATTAAATTTTAACCACAGAATCTAAATTCACTAATGGTCTAACTCCAAGGGAAGATAAAAGAGGATACCTATCGTATTATATCGCGTAATATTATTACAAAAAAATTATATTTTTATATTTAATATATAATATTACTACTAGGTAGGCATAATATATATACCTAGATAATATTAATATTATAAAATTTATTCATTATAAAACCTTCATAAAAATAATTAAATCCCATGAGAAAAAAATATATTTTATTTTGTAACGTTATGTTATAATAAAAATATAATAATTATTAAGCAACATTCAAAACTTAAATACCTAATTTACATTTTTGTGGTCAACATTATTAAAATCTAATATTATTAAACAATCAAATATTATCTAACTAAATTCTAATGTATATTATTATACATAATTATGTATGTATCATAAATGTAACGAATCTTTAACAGTTTGCTGCATATTTTTTTTATGTTTTTTGGATTTAGTTAAGTATTTATTATTATAAAAAAGATTTAAGTTATAATTATTTTAGTTTTTTTTCTGAAATAGAAACTTAAACATAGGGTATAAACGGGATCCCCTGTTGTCGAGAAATAGTTTGACATTAGTGACAGTTCTCATTTAATTGTTTTCTCACAATCATATGATGGAGTTAGACACTTAGCGACTTAAAATATTTACATTTTTGCATTTTTTGAGGCTGATATTGGTTTAATGCAACTTTTTTTTTTGAAGTATGTTGGTAATCAGATAATGAAGCAAATTTGATAAAAATCTCATTTTTGAAAAATTTGGAGTTAGGCAACTAGAGCCTTTAGTGGACGATATGAACAAAAAAATTATTTAAACGTGGTTTCTGAAATACCTCTGGGCGAAAACACAGCCCTTTAAAGAGGACACCCTAAAATTTGATTTTTAATTAATATCTCAGAAACTGTCTAAGCTAATGATGAATTTTTTTATTCAGGGGCGTACGAATTGGGGAGTAATTTTTTTTAATTTGGACTTTTTTTACCCCTTTTGCCAAAACCCTCCAATTTTAAAACTCAATTTTGACTCAAAAATAGTAGTTATTTATGTATGTCACACCATATTAAAGGAAAATTACTCATAGTTTTTTATTAGGATTGCCACAAAAGTGGCTTAAGGTCACAAGAAGTCTATATTAAATAAAATTATATAAAAAAATAAATTTAAATTTTACGCTAAAGAACAAGAAAATATTTTACGATTTTTCTGGCCTACTAAATCAAAATATTAATTATACAAAAAAAATGTTACTTATTACTAGACCCCTAAAATAAATTTATTTAAAAATTAAAAAACTAGAAAAATAAAAAATATTTGAGATCTATCCACAGAAATTACTTTTTGTCTACAACCGTACGAAAGGTAGCACTTTCCGCACGCATTTGCGTTTGAAAATTTGTACATTTCTGAACTATTGTGAAAATGGTTTATTAAAGTACTAGTTTCATAACACACTAGTACTTTAGGAAACATGTTTTAAAACTATTACTTTATACTATTTTTTCTATTTTTCTCAAAATGAAAAAAAAAACGTATTTTTATCACTGATGACTAATTTGGGGATTTTTGTTTTGGGTTGGCATTAAAATTTTCGCCATGTTTGAATTTCAAAGAACAAATGATATTTCGATATTTTATATACTCGGCTCTTCTCTTTTTCATTGCAAGTAACCAAGCCACAATTTTAACACGGTAAAATTAACCTGAAAACAACATTTTGTAGAAAATTAAACTTTTTTTCAAAGCGATGTTGACAGTTGCACGAAAAACGTCAAGCGATATTCATTTGTCCTGTTCCCAACCCAAATAAGCGTGTGATTACCAACGAACTAATAACTCTTCTTTCTAGAATACGCATATTGTTAAAATAAAGTATCGCCAACATCTCGGTTTGTTTGTAAACAAATAGTAGGTATATTCAAGCCTGAACAATAACAATTGCCAGTAACTGGTATTGTTGTCTCTGTTAGAACAAAGATGTGCGAGTAAAACAGATGAATATGTTGCCGACGTTTTTGTCAGTTTTAACGAATGAAATGTCTATTCTAGAGAGAAGAGTTATTAGTTCGTTGGAGATTATGATCTTATAATAGTCGCAAAATAGAAAAATTGGAACTTTCCGTATTTGTTAGTAAACTAAATAGTTTTTATTTCTGTGGATTTATCCTTCTTAATTCTTGTTAACTTGATCACTGCCAAGAACATCGATCTTCCTTACCCTGTTCAAAATGACGGGTAAAAACCGGACAAAAACGGATAAAGTTGCAACATTTAATATACAGGGTAATCAGTAACTGGCATGCCAAAATTTAAGAGATGATTCTACATCCAAAAATATGAAAAAAAGTTTCTATAAAGGTCGGTCTGGAATGAGCCCTAAGGGAGACACGGCCCTTCAAAGATGACATATTGAATGGGAAGAAAAAAAAGCATCAATAAAATTTTAATGCTGCAGGATGATTCTCCATTTAAAACTGAGCAAAAAAGTATTCTTCACCAAAACTGCTAAATTTAATATTAAAGGAGTAAAAGCCTTTTAAAAAGTAACGTTTTTGATGGCACAAAATGTTACTTCCTCTTTATTGCATTTTTTTTTTTGAAACGGTTGCCCCTACAGTGTTACACTATATGACATTTTTTATGTATTTTTTCTCATGGAATCTATATTTTTTACAAAATATCCATAAAAAATATACATAAAAAAGTTTGGGGCAAAAATGTGTTAAGCCTCACATATTTTGTCCGTCTAGGCACGCCTGTAGATAAATTCTAAAAAAAATAAGTTAACATAAACTTATTGCCCTTATTAATACTAGTATACATGCAAAAGCTCGTTGGTCTAGCTTCAAGGATACCAGATTTATTAATCAAAAACATTATTTTTATTACAATTTTAAAGGGCCGTAGATCCCTTAGAGCTCATTTCCGGACCAAACTTTATAGGAACTTTTTTATATTTTTGGATGTAGAATCATCTCTTAAATTTTGGCATGCCAGTTACTGATCACCCTGTATTTTTAACCCATCATCTTTTTTTAATTTTCACTGTTGATATTAGACTAGATACCCTTGATATTCTGACAGAACTGTCATAATATGAAGGGTCGTAACATTAGACTAGAACATTTTAGAGCCCTAGGTAAAACAAAATTCTCTAATAATAGACCCTTCATAGGTAACATCATTTGATGTATTTTTTCCTAAAAAGTTAACATTTAAAAATGCTTTCAAAAAAATTCTATGAAGCTTCTTCATAAGATCTTAAGATATAAATTTTTTGTAGAATCATGTAAAAACTCTTATTTTAGAACTCTGTAAAGCTAGAGGCTTTAATTTAGAAACCCTTCATAGGTTTGACATATAATATACATTTATAGAATTATTAATTTGAGCCATTCGGTCTCAATGATTATTTATATCGATAAAAAATCTAAAACAGAAATTAAAATGAAAATGTTCTTATCAGGCGCACCTATTTCTAGATGCGCTGGTAAGTATTGCGTTTAAAATAATACTTATTTGCTATATCTTCTTTACCTAAAAAATATTAGTCAATACCTTACCAAAGTTTAAAAATTTTGCCTAAATAAAGAATTTTTAATAAAATTCTTGAAAAATTGTTAAAATAATTAAAAAAGAACGATAAACTGAATAAAAGTTCTAACGTTTCGGGATCTAATCTGATCCCGTTTTCAAAGAAAATTATTAGTTTTTGAAAGAATTTTCTTTAAAAAAAATATTTTGATTGATAAAACCAAATATTGCACAAATTCTTTCAAAAACTAATAATTTTCTTTGAAAACGGGATCAGATTAGATCCCGAAACGTTAGAAGTTAACTTTTATTCAGTTTTTCGTTCTTTTTTAATTATTTTAACGATTTATCAATATTTTTATTAAAAATTATTTAGGCAAAATTTTTTGGTAAGGTATCGACTAATAATATTTTTTAGGTAAAGAAGATATAGCAGATAAGTATTATTTTAAACGCAATACCTTACCAGCGCATCTAGAAATAGGTGCGCCTGATAAGAACATTTTAATTTTATTTTCTGTTTTAGATTTTTTTTATCGATATAAATAATCATTGAGGTGATATGGCTCAATTTAATAATACTATAAATATATGATATATACGCCTCAAATAAATTATAGATTCTATATAATATACATTGTATATTACCGTAAAAAGTTAACATTTAAAAATGCTTTCAAAAAACTTCTATGAAGCTATAACTTATTTTAGAATCATATAAAACTTTTTATTTTAGAGCTACATGTAAAGTTAAAGGCTCTAATTTAGAGACCCGTCATAGGTAATATGAGATGATGTTTATTTTCCAAACAAAAATTAAGTATGCTTTCAAATTGCTTCTGTGAAGCTTCCTCATAAAGTGTAACTTTTTTTTAGATTAAAATAGTTTTTTTAATAACAACAGAGTTTTAGTTTTGTGAGAAATTATTTAAAAATAAATATAAAAAAAAACATAACATGTTATGAAGCTTGTATAAGCATTTTTAAATGTTAGTTATTTTTTTTCGAGTTCACTAACGCCCCATGGGTGGCAGGAATGCTAATTGTCCCCTTTTTCCCTCGGGAGCTAACTAGCTCCCCAGATTAGTATGTAACCGTTTTAATAGCAGACTAACACCTCTAATCTCAATTTCCCTACTCCCTAACATATCTACTCCACAACAACCCTACTGCATATCATCTCTACTCCATAGCATAACATCTCTACTCCCCAATAACTCCCCATTACATGCACTTTATTAGCCACTTAATAATAAATGAGCGGTTCGCGGAAGAAAGAACCTTCTTTAAATAAAAACCAAATTTTTTAGCCACTTTCAAAGGGAAGTAGCTCCCTTACGACGCATTCTTAGACATATGTTTATAGGAACTTTTTGTCATATTTTCTGATGTAGAATCACCCCTTAAAATTTCGGACCCTATTTCAAATACACCGTGTATACCTCACGACTAAACGTAGCTGTTTTAGTCCCTTGCATTTCTGTTTCCCTCGCTCGCTACGCTCGCTTAGGAAACACCTATGCAGCGTGACTAAAACAGCCAGTTTAGTCCCTTGGTATATAAATAACTATTTGACTTAAGACAAGTGGCTAATCGAGTGCATATAGTGCGGAGTAGTTGTTGGGGAGTAGGGATATTATGGAGTAGAGATGTTACGGAGTAGAGTTGTTGTGGAGTAGGGATGTTATGGAGTAGATATGTTAGGGAGTAGGGAAATTGAAAGTAGGGACGTAAGTCTCCCGTTTTAACAGCTTTATCCAAGACTTCTTAGTAATTAAGCTTTAAAATATGGGGACGTCCATAAATTATATAGTTGCTTGAAAGACCTGAATTTAAAATCTTATAAAATAAAATTATGTACAAAATTATTTTTTTTTGTTTATAAAAACTTAATGTGACATGACATGAGGTGGAAGGGGGTCAGTGCTGGTGTGACACTTCGTGACAAGGAGGAGGGGGCTCGAAATTGCCAAAAAAAAAAAAGCGTGACATACTTTATGGACGTCCCATTTGCACTTTTTTCAAAAACCCAGCAGGAGCTGTTTTGTTTACCAAAATTCCTTCATTCATTGTGCAAAAAACCAAAGTTTTGCTTTTTTTTTACTGAATCTAATAACGCAAATACTATCTTCGAGTGAAACATGCTATTTTTTCTTGAAGTAAGCAAATTTTTAGTTTTTCAAAAAAAAAACTAAATAATGTTTTTTTATAAACAAGTAAATTATTTAAAAATACTTTATCCAATACATACAAATAATAAGACAATTACCAGCTTTATTTTAAATAGATAAACTCAATAATAACCCCCGTGGCTTTTACTTTATTGAGTGGATAATTATTTATTTTACCCACTCGACTGTCACTTGTCAAATTATTTTCTTTTAAATGTCATTAAAATTTTTAATAAAAATATGAATTACTAAGCTATTTATTGGATAAAACCTTGTAGTGGGTAAACCGATATTGCCCTCTCGAAAATTAACCTGCTTTGCTGACGCCTCGCAGGTTAATTTTCTCATGGGCAATATCTTACTTTACCCACTAGTACCATAAATAACTAATAAATTTAATTTAATTTTTTTAATTTATAACGACGTAAAAAATATGTTACGCTCGAAGAAAAAATATTACTTAGAAAAAAAGCCAAAATTAGTAGCTTGTAAAAAAATTAAAATATGAAAAAAATGCTGAAGTTTTGGATAACACGCTGTAAAACACGTGATATTATTAGTAATATTTTACTTTACTTACTAATTAAATAAATTAATAATAATAAATATTCACATTTATTTATAAATAAATATTTTGACTCTTTCTGTGAATAAAATAAAAAAATAAAATAGGCACAGGTCCATAATCGTCAATTACTTTAAATCAGACTGCATATATTTTTCCTACGTATTTTTGGACGCTGATATATTACGCACCGAGTACGCGAACCTAGTTTTTAGAGCACTCTATGTGCACTGAAATGGTTTGCTTCAAGGTGTGTATACTATTTTTCCTACGACCTAACACCTAAACATACAAAAAACGCAAAAATTGTATTAAAATTAGTTTTTCAATTTGAGGTTATGTGTTTGACGTTTGCTGATTTTCTGACAGCAGATACGTAAAACCAGCTGTCACTTTCAACCATTGTCATGGGTCGTGGGTACCGTAATACCGGTTTCGGTAATTCAGTCCCTATCAGCGATATTTTTTATTGTCAAATTCGTTTTCAGCGCTCAAAAATACGTAACAAAAATAGTCAGGTTAAGAGTAAATTAACTTTAT
The DNA here is from genome assembly GCA_958510825.1 of Brachypterus glaber. Classification (NCBI taxonomy): domain Eukaryota; kingdom Metazoa; phylum Arthropoda; class Insecta; order Coleoptera; family Kateretidae; genus Brachypterus; species Brachypterus glaber. The sequence continues at coordinate 3,552,933 of OY294045.1, read as the reverse complement.
TTTTTGTGGGTCTGTGTTATTTATACAGGGTGGTAAATTTAAATTTTTGTTTGTAAATAACTCTGAAACAAGTGATTATTAAAAAAAAATGCTTCATACAAAAGTGGTAGGATGGATATTAAGGGGGACCCAAAATGGTGATAGTGGTGATTATACATCTGTGTCCCGTATAAGCGTGACATTACAAACTTGCATTGTTTTTAATACAACTAACCTGTTTTATTACATATTTAAAATTAGAGCTTAAAGAAAATTATTTATACACACTATATAATCACCACGTTCCCCTTAATATCATACAAATGTTGTATTAGGCATTAAGTTGTTTTGGAGTTATGTGTTTACAAACGACAGTTTAAGTGGACCACCCTATATATTTTTTTTTTCATGTTAAATTCTTCTAAAATTTGTAGAACTGTGTTAATTTATGTATTATTTGTCTTATTAGTGTTTATTTATATTAGAAGATTAATAAATGTACAATTTAAAATATGTTTGAAAAATAAATAGTTAAAAAATTATCACACTTTTTTATTTCGAAAATAATTTATAGCTATCATAGCTCGCAAAAACTAGATGAAACGTTGCAAGCACCCTGTCAAAACATCGGCACTATTGTACACTAGAGCCATCTAGTTTGCAAATTTCAAACTAGGTGTTTTGTTTGATTTTAAATTCTGTATCTTTAAAACATTATATTCTAGCAAAAAACTGTATATAACATTTTTTATAGGGCTTAAAAAGAGCTTTTATTTAAAATATAATTTTTTGAAATCGGGTTATGTATGTGAGATATGCTAAAAAAACCTTTTACTGCTTTAAACGTCAATATCTCAAAAACAATGCGTTTTAGGAAAACGTTGTTTGTAACATTTTTTTACCAATTTAAAATTATCTTTTATATAAGTGCTAAATTAACCAAATACAATAATAATTGCCTTAATTATAAACAAAAAACGCTAAAAATAGGAGTTTTACCCTATTTTTACTCCCAATCGTTTACCCCCAAAATCTAATGAGCTCTTCGGAATACGATAAGAAACAATATTCAAAAAACCGAATGTCGATATTTCATGTAGACATGGAGTTAGGGAGTTTACACCCAGACGGACGCAAAAATTTTTTTTACTGATTTCGACTCAGAATGGTCTAAAACGTCGAGAAATGTGAAAAAAACGTGGTCAAAGATTTTGACTTTTCGGCGAAGATTTCAATACATCGGCACTCTTAGTAGCACCAAGTGCCGATGTAAAAAACTAATTTTTCACTAAGCGGTCTTTCATGTCCAGCTGTTATTGCAAAATAAAAAAATAATTTTTTTCCAAAAGAAGAAATATTTTTTAATGTTTTATTTATTGAAAAAAAAATATTTTTTTTTTATGAGCAAAAATTGGAAGGCTCTTGGGGGCTAAAACCCGGCATCCCCCTTATTTTTTGCCCCATTTGACTACCTTACCCCACCCTCGTTTTTACCAAAGAGTTCCTTGCCTCAAAGCGTTATTGAATTATCCTGGTCACAAATTTTACCGGACATGAGAGATTTTTTTTACGAAAATCAACGAAAAAACTCGTTTTTTTTTTCAACGCAAAGCTTTTCTATTTTTATCAGTTATGACAAGGAAAGTAAAATTAATTATCTAAACAATGTATATAAATATAAATATTTATAAAAAACCTTTATAAACATAATTTAATCGTTTGTTTTTAAAATTTAAATAACCGGTTAATTTTCAAACGAGCCGCAGGTATTTTGTTTCTACACGTTGGCAACGGTGAATCCAAGATGGCGTCCGTTCTTTAGTTATTGTGACATATGAGTTCCAAAATCGTTTTTCGCTTAAAAATAAAGTTAATTTCGTCGTGATTCCGGCAAAAAGACTTTTTAAATAGTGTCCTTTCGTGTTATGGAAATTTATTCTATAAGGTAAGTGCTCAAATGTGTTTTTAAGTTATTAAGTGAATCCCACCCACACAAAAAATCATCAGCCACATGATATTTTTGTTTGTTTTATGTTCGAAATTTCGTTGTTTTTAGAAGGATTTGCATCGTTTTTGACAATTATTTTGATCAAAGCTTCTATGTAAATCGCTCATGTCAAAAACCGGCTTCCATTTTTAAACAAATTCATTTGTTTATAATTTTGACAATGTCAAGTTGACATAAACTGTTTATTTTCCTTTTGAATAGAAATTACGACCCGATTTCTCTTATTATCAATAAAACAATACATTGTAGTTGTATTGAATACAATTGCATTAATTTTATTATAATTTAGCACATAGGATTTTATTTATTAATTAATCTTACGGAAATTATTGTAAATATTATTTATTAAACAATAACACAGCTAGGCAAAGACTTTGCAGCCATTTAGATTTTTTCTGAAGAATGTTGCATTGTTCCGGGCACAGGGGGTCACAGGGGGTGAAAAAGTCAAAATCTATAGGTATAATCAAAACTCAAAGTACGGGTTCAATTTAAAGGCAACGCGGGCCCTCGCAAGAAAATAAGAAGGGGCTTTTTCCACGTATAACGTACATGAAGCTATTTCCACGTATTTTTTTTTTTCGATTTTTAGAGTTTTTAAAGCTTTTAAGGTATATTTTTCGTCAGAATTGTATTCTCTTCGTTTAAATGAGGGGGGGGGGCTATCCCCCCGATTAGCATCAAAGACACCAAACAAACGAAAAAACCAAAACAAATCAAAGAATTAGGTTATGTTACGTCGGACGTGAAAATAGCCAAGGGTCGTGGTTCCACTTTATATATAACTCTTTATTAGCAAGTTAGCTCTTAAATACAAATAATAATAAATAATACAACACAATACTTAAAAATACTTAAAAAAAAAAACAATAATACAACACAGTAAAAATACAACACTGTAATTAAAATATTAAAACCTAGCACACATAGCACAGCCTATTGATAGCTGTATTTATTTTTAATATAAGTCCTACACTCTCTTTTAAAAATATTTAAACTACCAATCTCCTTTATGTTATTCGGCATTTCGTTAAACAAAGTAAATCCAAATTCAAAGATAGTGTCACTATTATAGTCACTAATGTAAAAATTGTTTCTATGTCTAGTGTTATGCTCATGTATTTCATGCACAAAGTGTACATAATTATTCAAATAATTAGGAAGCAATTTGTTTTTCAGTTTAAAAATAAAAATTAGTATTTTATAGTAGATTGTTTGTTTAAACGTTAAAAAGTTTAAAGTTTCCAACATTAAAGAGATCGGCGTTCTTTTCTTGCATTGTAAAACAGCCCGCATCCCTCTATTTTGTAATTTTTGAAGGCCATTTATTTGCTCCTCATTTAAATTAAAAAATATAGTTGCACAGTACGTAAAATGAGGTGCAATAATAGAATTATAAATTGTTAATTTAGAATTACACTTCCCAGGTAGCAAGGGATGTTATGTTACAAGAAATTAACATCACTTTTGGGTGTATTTTTAAACTAAATCATAACATCACATAATATTGAAAAATAACATCTATTTAACATCACATTTGCAACGTAACACGTGAGACGTGACAACCATGTTATTTAATAACAAATATTTAGCAACGCTGTGAATATATCGCATGTCACATATTAACGTGGCTTTCACGCGAATGTCATGTTATTTTGCTTCTCACCGACGTTCGAAGCAAAAAAATCGATATAAGATGATGTTGATAGAGTAAATTATTATAAAGAAATTGTATTCACATTATACGATTTCCAATGGATAGGGGACTCTGCCGGGCTTCTCTCTCTCTTTATTTTTGGCCTTTCCCTTCCGGATAATTAGCCAAGCCGGGCTTCTCAAGACCACGGACACGGATTAAAGGAATATATTCTTCGCTTAATCTGCAATTTCGTATTTAGAATCTATCTGTTTCAATCTGTGATTGTTTCAATTACTGATTGATTTTAAATCCGATATTTTTATAGGGTTATAGCGTTTTTAATGGTTTTAATTTAGAAAAAGCTAATATCCTAGGATATTATTTAAATATTAAAGTAACAGTAACGGCATCCATAAGATATTAGATATAACAGGAATGTGGATTTATGATGTCACAAACACGTTATTTTCGGGATGTCATTGTGTGATGTTATTAGGGGCGGACTTAGGACATCCCCACCATGCTACATTCTTGTTAAATGAGACTACAATCTTAACATCACATGTGACATATTAACGTGGCTTTCACGTGAATGTCATGTTATTTTGCTACCTGGGTTGAGGGCTAAAACAGCCTTTAGAAAAGCTGTGTATACAAAAATTATAAGCACCATTGCCTTTTTTTAAACCTTATTAACACTTAAATGCGCAATTTAACCAAATTTTGTAGAGACATAAAATATGAAGGTTTATACCCCTAGATTAGCAAAAAAATAATGAAGATTGCAACGTTTTTTAGCATCGAAAATTCAAATAGTATATTAAAGCACTTATTCCATAACACGTTTTTAGCGCACTAGTACTAGAAAACTCGCCGCAAGCGGCTTGTTTTCTAAACTTGTACTCGTGCGCTAAAAACGTATATTATGAAACTAGTACTTTAATATACTATTTGAATTTTCGTTGCAAAAAAACGTTACAAACTTCAGCTTCATATATATGTTTTTAGTTCTATATATTTCTGTAATTTAAGTTACGCTTGTCTCGGGTTAGGGGAAAGTTAAATAAAAAACAGTATTAGATCAGCTTACCGGTTTCGGGCATATATTTACCCTTCTTCAGAGCTAGAATATAAATGGTACATTTTAGAAAGCAAAGAAACATTAAGAAAAAAAAAAAAAAGGAAAAAACAAAAAGTTAAATAATAATTTAAAAGCTAACAAACACAAAACACAAATGTTGTACATGAATTATTGAAAGTCAGAGAAAGAGCAAAAACCTCTAATATTATAAATTATAAACATACTGTATAGTAATAGGAAGTATTGTTTATTATTTGGTAAGTATATCTAACTATAAAACACAAAAACCGCAAAACAAAAACGTAAAAAACTATATAATACAAACACTTACCATCAATCTTTAATATTAATCAACAAAGCTAATTCTGAGTCATCTAAAAATCTATATTTATTTGAAATATTAAAAACTTTTTAAAAATTATAACAATAAAACGTTTTACGACCTGCCATGTTTGATACTAATGAAGGAGACCAATTGGCTGTGTCTAAGGTGTCAGCGAATGCTATAAAGAAGTTTTTTAAAAATCCGGTTTAGAAATAATTGTCAAAATAACAAAAACAAACAAACAATTAAAACAAAATTAAAAAAAAAAAAGAAAAATATTATAAAAAATATAAATAAATGAGCTTGAGTAACAATTATCTTAGTAAAATATATTTATATAAGGTATTTAAATTTTGGCAATCTTTTTGGAGGTTAAAGTTTTTGGGAGTGCGAACGATATGGGCCATCTCTAAGAAGAGACGTTTATCATCATTTTCTTCAAAATCTAAAATCTTTACATTATCAAAATCTAATTTGTGCCCAGTTTCTTTTGCATGGGCTGATAGTCCTGTATTTTGTTTTAAATTCCTAATGTCTAATTTATGTTGATAGATGCGCTGGGATAATAATTGACATGTTTGCCCCAAATAACTACCCCCGCATTCACATGTTATCTGATAAACAAGGTCACTTTGTTTTTCGACAGGAACCTTATCTTTTCTGTTTTTTATTTAACTTTCCCCTAACCCGAGACAAGCGTAACTTAAATAATTTTGGGAAAAGAACTATTTATATTATTTCTGTAATATTTACAAATAGGAATATATTTTATCCAATACATACAGATAATAAGACAATTACCAGCTTTATTTTAAATAGATAAACTCAATAATAGCCCCCGCGTGGCTTTTACTTTATTGAGTGGATAATTATTTATTTTACCCACTTAACTGTCACTTGTCAAATTATTTTCTTGTAAATGTCATTAAAAATTTTAATAAAAATATGAATTCCTAAGCTATTTATTGGATAAAACCTTGTATGGCACTCATGGGTAAACCGATATTGCCCTCTCGAAAATTAACCTGCTTGGCTCACGCCTCGTAGGTTAATTTTCTCATGGGCAATATCTTACTTTACCCACTAGTACCATAAATAACTATTTTCGAGAAATGAATGTATTTTTATACCGTTTTTAAATCCACATAACCCTAAAAATTTTAATGTTAATAAAGCACTTAAAATTTTAAAAAGTTGGTGTACCTCAAGGTTCAGTGCTGTAGTAGATACTTTTTTTTTTGATTCCAAGTGTACGTCGGCCTAAATTACGTCGGCTGAATTTTGGTCATCGGGCGACCGACAAAATATTGTTGAACTGTATTATTTGTTAGTGTTTAATAATAATCCCACGCATAAAATAGATAATTTATTTATAACTATTACCTGATTATTCTTTTCCGTAGTATTTTATCGTTAACTGGTTATGTGTGGGCAGTATATAGAGTAAAAATTTTAGAAAAAGCGTAATTTGTTTTGAAAATGTACTCAGAGAAAACCGCCTACTTAAGTTTTAAAAACTGATATAAATTTTATAAAAGATTGCCTATAGGAAAAATTACAGTACAGATAACTTTATAATAGTATATTAAAGAACTAGTTTCATAACGTACGTTTTTAGCGCACGAGTACAAGTTTAGAAAACGAGCCGCTTGCGGTGGGTTTTCTAAAGTACTAGTGCGCTAAAAACGTGTTTGGACTTTTTCCATTTTGCTCTAAAATTTTAAAAAACTTACATTTAAATTGATATCTGATTTAGGGATTTTTGTTTCGAATTGGCATTACAGTTTTCGCCATGTTTAAAATTCTAAGAACAAATATTATTTTGATATATTTTATAGTCATTTCTTCTCTTTTCCACTGCAATTAACCAGTCCACAATTTTAACACGGTAAAACATAACCTAAACACAAAATTTTGTAGAAAATTAAACTTTAAACCGACGTTCACAATTGCACGGCAGACGTCAAGAGATAGACTTTTGTCTGTTGCCAACCCAAAAGAAACAAAAGTAAAGACCTCTTATGGGCCTATAAGAACACGCAAAATGCGTGTGATTATGAGCTTATAAGAGTCGCAAAATAGAAAAAAAAACTATTTTATTGAAACACGAAGTGAGAAATTTCTAAAATTACCAATTTTTTTATTTTGATTTTTTTACTCGAAAATATACGCTATTAATTAAAAAAATATTAATCAGTACAATTAATGGAGTTTAAAATTTTCTCGTTTCGAAATAATTTTTATTTACTTTTGTCTTTGTATGGCTGTAGCTCTAAAACAAAAGGTAGTGGAAAACCTCGTGGAGAACTTTTGTTTTTTATGAAACTATAGATTTGTTACTCTAGTATGCATACAAAAAAATCATATCTGTACCTTTTATGATAAGGGAACGTTCAATTATTACGTAACGCAAATTTTGATCATTTTGGACTTTTTTTTAACCTATTTTCAAAGTTAAAACACAATAATTCTGGGGCCAATGGGTGAGAACAGTCTTTAAAAAGTGCCTTTGCATTATGTCATAATTATTTTTTTAAAGAAATGAGAATTTATGAAATGAAATTTTGATTAAATGAAAATTATTGAGAGTTTTTAGTGTTGACATATGTCAGATAAAGTTTTTGGAGATGCGTTCCACCCGTGGAATGGGCATCATGTACTTTCGGCTGGAATTTTATAAATCGGTAACAACGTTTATTCTACGCAACAAGTATTTTATGTGAAAATGTGAATGTCAAGAAAATTATCTATACTATGAAACCGTTCTATATATTTAAATCGATTTAAATTGAATATTTGATGTTTGTGATGTACTTTTGTGGGTTAACCACGTTTTTTTTGTGAGGTTATGTTAAGAAGAAAATATATTTAGTTGAAACGATTAGAGAGACTCGCTTCAAGTCTCTAATACTTGTACCTGGTCAATAAGAACGAGAGTTCAAGACCATTAAGTCCTTTTGGGTCACTTTAATTTAGTGTCCAAAAGGAAATTTTGAAGAAGAATGAAGAAGATAAAGTTTTTAAAGTCTTTTTTTAACTCTTAGCCTAGTGAATAATTGTGTAAAACTGTAAAAATATACTAATTTAAATGTAATAAATGTAATTTGTATATGTAAGTTAAAAATATATTTTTCGTGGACCCCATTTCGCCACCCTTTCGAGGGTTGTAGAATCTAAAGGAACCCGATCCAGGACCTGGCGATTTGCAAATAGCTTAATTTGAATGTACTTTAAGACGTATGGAAAATACAGCTGGAAGCAAATAATAAAATAAAAATGGTCACCAGCTCTTAGACTATAAGTAAATAAATTTTACAAGAAAACTGTGTGTTTTCCAAAGCCAGACTAAAAGTTAATAACAGCGAACCGTGAGAACGTTACTAAATCCAAGACCAAACCACAAAAATTATTGTTCTGCGTGTACTACCTGTTATTGCGAATTTTATATATGGAAATGCAATCAGACCAAATTATTATGTAAATTTTCCCTCTTTTGAGTTAGTTGATGATTTAAAACAAAGAAGAATTAGTTTTGTTGAGATCTCAATCTGCGCGAGCAGGAAATATTAAGCTCCCACCTGGGCACAGTGTTTCGTCTAGTGTATAGCTAGCTGGACAAAATTATTTTATTTGTTTTAATTGCATAGAATTGTATATTATGCAATAACAAGGGCATATCAGAGAGAACAAAACATTATTTTCATAAAAAAAAGATTTTATTTTTTACAATTAAATAATACGAGGATAAGACAATAGGGTAAACGTAAAAGTGCAATATCGAATGAAAATTAATAAAATAATAAATCTTGACATACTATATAAATTAAAACATAACAATTAAAACTAAAAATTATCCGATGATGACTCGTCGTCATAATCAATTTCCGAAGGATCGGTGACGACTTGTTCTAAAAAAAAAACACATAATTTTAGTTGCGGGCACTTTCGGGCCAAAATGATTACTGGTAATTAAACGTGAATGTAGGGCATTACATAAAAAAATTAGCCTAAAGGCAGGTCTAGATCAAAAGTTGTGGTCTTTGAAAATTAGAGATTAAAGAAATTTTCAAAAAAAATTCAAGTGTATTTTCAGTTACATATTTTAAGTACAACTACCCAACAAAAACGGTATTTTTTTACATATAATAAACATACCTTGAATAAAAGATTCCATCACTAAAATTTTTGAGAGATGTTATCGAAACTGTGGCAAAACTGCAACTGTTACGAAATTAATCGCTACGCTTTGCTTATCACTTACCTTTAATCCAGGCTACCTAATTATGGAATAATCCTGTGACCTTTATTTCTTGGATTTGGTACCTGGGAGGGGATGTTTACTACCTGGTACCGTTAGTTTCATGTAATTAGGTCATGCATTTTCAAAATTTCAAAACTTTATAAATTATTTCTTGTATTCCTCGTTTTTTTTTTCTAATTTGCTGTAAATATTGTCCTAATAGACTTCTTTAAAGCTTAATTCGGATGTGTTTTTCTTCTTAATGCAAATAGTCCGGAAGCCCACGCCCAGTAGTTTTTTTATTACCTCACCGTTGAGACTTTGTATACGTGTTCTTTATGTCCAGTCAAACAACTTCTTACATAAGATAATTCTCGGTAGCGAGGCGTTTTTTTTTTGGGACCAACCCTTAACTTTAGAGCGTCCGACGAGGGGTTTATTTATTGGACAATCCTTGTACACATATCCAAAAATCCTTGACAATTCCTTCTTTCACAATCATCTGCAATCCTCCAGAATCCTTTACAATCATCTACAATCTTCCACAATCATCTGAAATCTTCCCACAATCTTTAAAAGAATCTTCATTAAAATTTTGTACAATCTTTTTGACAATCTTCCACAATCCTCAGCTTCTCACAATCCTTGTACACTTTTTTTCAATCAATAAACCCCTCGACATCCGACAACGGTATTGCCAGAATTTGGACCTGGTTACGCCCCTGGTCCTAGGGCGTTTGCCTAATGGAGCTCTCTACAACTAGGATTATGAAACAAAAGACGTCTACCCTATCTCTATCTCATTTGTGCTACACTTTCCAGCCAACCAAATAAATACTGTATTTGTTTTTCATACAACAAATACAGTATTTATTTGGTTGGCCGGAAAATGTAGCACTGAGCGGCACGAACGAACATAGCTCATGTGAATCTGTTGAATAAGATAATTCTACTAAAATTTAGATAGTAATTTCTTTAATAAAAATAATATAGTTACACTTTTCGCTCGGACAAGTAAATATTGTATTTAAATTAAGAAATTCTTGATCCTTACTCATATTGGAGTTGATTTAAATAAACCATAGAAAAAATTGTTATCTCTCCAAAATATAAATTTATTGTCTATTAAACAAACATTACAGCGACAATTGTTTCGACTTTTTTAACATAAAGTCATTTTCAAGCTACAAATAATAAAAAATTAGGTTGAAAATGGTACAATTCCTTTTAGAAAAACTTACTTTTTTAAATTTATAAACAAATTAACTTGAGTACACATTATTAGAAATGTCATACTGACCTTAACAATATTATTTTTATAAAATCTTCAAAAATTAAACAAAAAGAAAACTACAATAAGTTAAAATAAAATAAATTAATGAAATCTAAAATTTAAAATTGAATAAAAATCTGGGACATCTATCATAAAGTAATCCAAACTATATTTGAAACATTCTAAAGGAATTATCTTTAAACTGCAAAAAAGTAGTTGAACATAAAAAAAAAGGAAAGAGATTAATTTATATTCAACTTGGTAATTGGAATAAAATTGGAGAGGTGGCAGCAAATTCATACCTAAAACTCAAAAACAAACCAAAAAGGGACAAAATTTTTGGAAAAATTATTAAACAAAAATATTTATTCCAAAGATTAATGCTCTGTAAGGGGACAGGCAACAATCTCCGGTCTAACATTTAAAACATTATTGAAAACATAAATATTCAAAAAATCTATTTGTTCATTAACTAACCTATCCCTATGAAACTTTTTGTTGTACAAAATGGCAAATTGTTCTAGCAGATCTGTAACTCTATCGTTCCTAGAAATATGCAAAACACTTACTTCATTTTCATAGTCATGGTTGCTGCACAACACATTTCTAATAATGTGTACTCAAGTTAATTTGTTTATAAATTTAAAAAAGTAAGTTTTTCTAAAAGGAATTGTACCATTTTCAACCTAATTTTTTATTATTTGTAGCTTGAAAATGACTTTATGTTAAAAAAGTCGAAACAATTGTCGCTGTAATGTTTGTTTAATAGACAATAAATTTATATTTTGGAGAGATAACAATTTTTTCTATGGTTTAAATATTGTATTTGTTCAACAAAGAACAAATACAGAATGTGTTTGGTTGGGTGGAAGTGGGAGTGTATGTATGTCTTCTATCCTTTTTGGGTAGAACTTTTGTCCCTATCTAATCTAACGGGAGAAATCGCCATTGGTTCAGTACGCGTGAATTAATTCAATAACTATCATGATAACGCAAAAAAAAAACGGGTGATTATTCTTAGGTAGCCCACATGGTATTTTAAGTCAATGAATCTACATGTTTTTCTCGATATTATTTAACGTAAATGAATCGAATAATTTTTTTTTTTTTTTTTATTTAAACTCCTTTATATTTACAATCTGTCCGGGGACAATAAGTAAATCTTATGAACTAGTAATGTAATGTTAGGGCAAATCCATTGATAAAGCCCTACTTATTAAACAAATATACATACAGCATATATGTATACATATATATTAAATTTAAATCGAATAATTAGCCAAAAAAAAAAGTTAAACTTTATTTATTATGATTTTCACATCTGCTAGATATTTCGTGGCGCTGCACGTACAAACGTTTGTTTTTCTAGCAGCGTAAATGTACATTATTTCAATGTTAAACTTTATACCATATAAACATTTTAGTTATCATTGAATTTAGAAATAAAATAATAGTTATTATATACCAAGGTAGAGAAGACATTTTTTATAGCCGCAGCAGCGAGGGATTTTAGAGTGCGAGGCTATAATAGTCTTCTCTACCGTAGTTTATATCGTAGGCTTACAAGTAAAAGGCACTAAGTCACTTTTTTTGCAAAAATGGGATTTTAATGGCACTGTAATTAATTTTTTATGATTTATGTATAGGTAAACCGAACTAACTTCTAGGTGGACTGCCAAGGGAGTTACCCACTATACAAAACGCACCAATTTGATTTTGATTAAAATTTTATCTGACTATAGGCACTAAGTCACTTAGTGCGTTTTACTTATTTCAAATGTTTCTGCACTAAGCGACTTTCTAAAAATAGTTAATTTATAAAAATATGATTACTTGAATCATTTATATGATACAATATCGCGTTATTTATTGTACTGACAAACGCATTCAAATTTTGCTATGTTAAAGTTGATGGAATAGAGACAGAACAGAGAAACAGAACTTTACCTGTAAAATGACAATGCTTTTTACGCGTTCTTTCGATGTGTAGGTAATAATTTAATTTTCATTTGCATTGTTTTTTTTATTATCAGATAATATTTCAAATCTAAATTTGAAGCCTTCACACTAAGTTCAAAGTCTCGGTGCATTTCTGAGGGGTGTTTTCCGAACTTGCGGCAAACTTTAGTTTTTCTTTTTTTTTTCGTTATTCGTAAAAAGAAAATAAAAAAAAGATTTTTTTATTCGCTTGTATTTCAAAGCCACATTTTTCGGTTAGAAATGTTAAGTTCAAAGAGTTTTTTTTTGTTTTAATTTTGCGGGCTGCGGGCTGCCGCTTGTGGCAAGTTTTTTAATGTACTAGTGCGCTAAAAACGTGTTATGAAACGAGTGCTTTATACAATTTTTTCTATTTTGCTCTAAAATTAAAAAAAAACTTACATTTAAATTGATGACAGATTTAGGGATTTTTGTTTAAGGTTGGCATTAGAGTTTTCGCCATTTTTAAAATTCTAAGAAGTAATGATATTTTCATATATTTTATAGTCATGTCTTCTCTTTTTCACTGCAATTAACCAAGCCACAATTTTAACATGGTAAACATAACCTAAACGCAAAATTTTGTAGAAAATTCAACTTTAAAGCGACCTTGACATTTGCACGGAAAACTTCAAGCGATAGGCTTTTGTCTATTGCCAACCGAAAATAAAAAAGTACAGATCTCTCTTATGGGCCTATAAGAACACGCAAAATGCGTGTGATTATGAGCTTATAAGAGTCGCAAAACATAAAAAAAAATTAATATAACATTATATTCCCCAAAAATATATTTTTTTCGGTGTAAATTAAGGTCAGTAAATAAATAGTTAAATTTAGGAAAAAAAAACTGTAAATCTAGTTTCAAGCAAGTGCAACGTATTATGTCAGATGAAACAAATTAGTTGCTATATAAATAGGTACTTTTTAGCGCCTATGCATAGGACGCCTCATATTTTACTATTTCATACAATGTGGGGAAACTTTGCGTTTATTTATTGAAAACATGACCTACAAAACCTACACCTTCTGTATTATGGTTAAATAAAATATAGCACCATTAAGGGGTGTTTCTACCTTCAAATTTTAAAAATATTTTTTCTTAAAGCGTACTAAAATGTTCATATTTTATAACTGAACACACTAGTGTTTTTTTTTACATTAAAAAAATAAGTTCATTGTTGTACGCCGTAAAAAAAGTTAGCTAGCAAAAGCATCACTGGCGGCAGCACTCTTTGACTTTGATGACAGCCATACTTCAAATTTGTTTGTTTATTATGTAAACAGGTGGTTGACTCGAGATTATGTGCAAAAACCTTGTGTGAAATTGATTAAAAATGATTGAAGAAGAATATATGGTTTATACACCTACAAATCTCTCCGAAATTGCAAATGCTACATTAGACAAGTTACCATCGAAATCGTGAAAAGTGTACGATTTAGCCTACGAAAAAAATTTTAAACGACCTAAGGAAGGTTTAAGTTTATTTCTTGAAAAAAAAAAATAGTATGTTTCACTCAGAGGAAAAGTGCTTTTTTTACTCGTCTGTAGTTTCCGGACTCCGCTTTGCGTCGTCGTAAATTCTACAGACTAGTAAAAAAAAAGCTTCACTTTTCCTCTTAGTAAAACAATATACTATTGTTTTTAAACTTTTCTTTTTTTATAGAAAGAAAAAAGATACCATTGTGAAATTTTGTAGGTATGTTTATTTATATTTAAAGAATACAAAAAAAATATATATTTTTTAAGTGAAATTTTTTTGCCATAATTTTTTTTGAAAAAACATCAAAAAACGATGGTCGCCATGATTCCGGCAGTTTGGATCGACTGACAAAAAAAAACGGAATATTATACAGTATTGAAGTAGCTATAGCCCCATCTAGAAGATTTTTTTTGGTCATAAAATAACAAAATGGCGCACGTTCTTCAAAAAATTTTAAATAAAAAACGTCTGCCATTCTGTTTTATTTTTTGTCGACCACCGTTTGTTGTTATTTTTATGTAACCAAAAGTTGACATTTTTCGAGCTCTTTCAAATGACGTATCAGAAGTATCAATGTTGGGGTAGCTGGGCGTTGGGGGGTAAGAGATAGAACCCCCAAAATTATATATCTAAGTCTCCCCCTCGAAAAATGAAATTGACCTATTTTTTAGATTTTTTACATTGTCCTTAGTTTGCGAGATATTTAGGGTGGCTCGTTTTCAAATGATCACCCTGTATATAAAAAAAATGTTTAAAAACAAAATATAAAATATTTATTTTAGTAATATAAAATTTATAATATAAAGGTTGGTATGGAGAGCTACCTCAAACCATTCATCAAACTAATAACTTGATAATAATGCATGCATGCCCCATGTCACAAAATATTTCATAAACCAAATTTTATTATCGTAACTATAACATACTAAGTAGTATGGCTTGAAGAGTGTTGTTTAAATGACGTCATAGTTAGTTGGTAAAGTAGGACACTATTATACCAATGTCTTTGTCGAGGTTAAAAAGTTGATTGAGTTGTTTATTTTGCGATATTTGAAATTGAGAACCAAAAATGAAGTCTACAAGGAAAAAATTAGGCTTGTCCTAACTTCGCAAGAACATTTTTGCATAAAGCTTATAAATTACTTACTTTTATTTAACTCATTTATTATAGGTACCTACATTATCCACGAATCATATGTGCTCGGCAAAACAATCTTACAAATATTTTTAACGTCTGGCTTACCGAAAAAAATTATATCTAACTTATTTTTTCCTCTTCTTGTTCGAAAAATATGATTTGAAGTGGACAGAAATATAATAGAAAAGGATAGAAATACTTACTATGCGAGCAAACCACCTAGGGGTACATGGTTACTAAGAATAGTAAGTGTGACGTCATTGTTTGTTGTAGTTAACTAATAAAATGTGTGTAGTATGCTGTTCTTCATACTAGTATGTTATAGTTTCGATAATAAAATTTGGTTATAATTACATCATTATGTGGTTCATTGTAATTTATGACATTAATTTTGTAGATATATCTGTATACAGGTATATGTGTATACAGATATATCTGTATACAGATATATCTGTATACATTGTAGACCCCGTATTTAATTTTAGCATGTTACTTGTTTTATTTTTAAATTATATAAAAATTCAGTAAGAATCCATTATGATAAAATACGAATAAAAAAAATCTCAATGTTGCAAATAAATTTTATCAAAACTAAATTTCGACGATGAGCTGTAAATGTGTGTACCATAGTTGCCAATTTTTTAAAAAATTATAAAAATATGACAAATTAAGTACAAATTATTTGTTTTTTGGCGTTGTTAATAATAATATTATTACAATTAACAAAATAAAATTAATATCTTTGGCTGGTACAGTGTTTTATGAAAGTTCAGCCTTGCGTGCGCATTAACATGACTCCACCCTGCCCCTTCTTAGAAACTGAGGGTTTAATGTTCATTAGATATTGTACCAGCTCTACCAGACAATATACTAAAACTAACTCTCACACTGTCAAAATTGTATAAAAATACAAAATTAAAAAAAAATACAATGTTCTTAATTTATTTTTCTATTTTGCGATTCTTATAAGCTCATAATTACACGCGTTTTGCGTGTTCTTATAGGCCCATAAGAGGGTAGTACTTTTTTTCTTTTGGGTTGGCAAGAGGGCAAAACACTGTTGCTTCACGTTTTCCGTGCAAATGTCAACGTCGTTTTAAAGTTTAATTTTCTACAAAATTTTGTGTTTAGATTATGTTTTACCGTGTTAAACTTGTGGCTTGGTCAATTTCAGTAAAAAAGAGAAGAGACTATAAAATATATCAAAATATCATTTGCTCTTAGAATTTTGAACATGGTGAAAACTGTAATGCCAACCCAAAACAATAATTCCAATTTAAATGTAAGTTTTTTTTTAATTTTAGAGCAAAATAGAAAAAATAGTATAAATCACTCGTTTCATAACACGTTTTTAGCGCGTAGTACTTTAGAAAACTCGCCGCAAGCAGCTCATTTTCTAAACTTGTACTCGTGCGCTAAAAACGTATGTTATGAAACTAGTACTTTAATATACTATTATTTTGTTTTATCTAAAAACTCCAGGCAGGTTTTTCGAGTTTTGTTTTAAAAATAATTTTGCCGCAGCTTTAAGTTGATCGAAGATGTTTGTGTATACTTAAAAGTAAATTATTCAGTGCGTCCAACGGTCTGGAAAACCTGGAAAAGTTAGGGAATTTAGTTAGTCGAGGATTTGTCCGGGAAATACAAGTTTTCTGCACTTTTTTGTTCTTTTCATACTTTCTACTTTCTTTATCTCTCGAATTACAGGACTTGCAAAAATTGTACGAAAATGTAACTAAATATTACACGGTTTGCCGTTATTCACTTTTAGTACGACTTAGGAAAACACTCAGTTTTCTACAGATGTGTCTCAAATGCTTTCATCATACCCGCCGAGTATCTCCACTTCTAGTATTTGGGACTTACCTAAAAGCTGACACAAAATCAAACAGCCCAAAATCGCACACAAAATAAAAATAAAAATAAAATAAAAGAATTTTTACCTTTTTTTAGATCTTTGGATACAGAAACTAAAATTTTTAGAAAATATTTACAATTTTCATTTGTTTTTGTTACCAACTTGTGAACAAAAAAAGTCCCTAAAATTATTTTACAATAAATATAAAAAACACTAAAACTGTTTTACAATAAAGTTCTTTGTAACACGTAAACCAAATTACAAAAACGTAATGGACAACAGTCCAATACGTTAGGCAACATAAATTTAGGTCTTCAATACCAACCCAAAAAGAAAATTCCCTAAAAATATTATATTTGGATTTTATCACAGTGCAACAAAAATAGTATATTAAAGTACTAGTTTCATAACATACGTTTTTAGCGCACTAGTACTTTAGAAAACTCGCCGCAAGCGGCTAGTTTTCTAAACTCGTGCTCGTGCGCTAAAAACGTGTTATGAAACGAGTGCTTTATACAATTTTTTCTATTTTGCTCTAAAATTAAAAAAAAAACTTACGTTTAAATTGATGACTGATTTAGGGATTTTTGTTTTGGATTGGCATTACAGTTTACACCATGTTTAAAATTCTAAGAACAAATGATATTTTGATATATTTTATAGTCATCTCTTCTCTTTTTTACTGCAATTAACCAAGCCACAATTTTAACATGGTAAAAATAACCTAAACAAAAAATTTTGTAGAAAATTCAACTTTAAAGCGACATTGACATTTGCACGGAAAACGTCAAGCGATAGGCCAGGTCTGTTGCCAACCCAAAAGAACAAAAAGTACAGACCTCTTATGGGCCTATAAGAACAGGCAAAATGCGTGTGATTATGAGCTTATAAGAGACGCAAAATAGAAAAATTCATATAAATATACCCTTGCCATAATTTCATGTTCTTAAGAAGTTGAAATACCGAATGTAGATAATTAGGGTTCTCTGAAGCGTCTCCGAACCGTCGGCTTACAAGTAAAGAGCACTAAGTCCAAAAACATGGTTTAGAGATATTGACAAATTTAACTTTCATTGTTGTTTTTTAATTTTTTTAATATTTTTTTTTGAAAAAAACTACCGCAAATTGCAATGACATGTTTGGACATAATAATGTCCCATTTTCAGTTAAATAAAGAAAAATTAAAGTAGTTTAATTCAACTAAATTTGAAAAAAGACATGAACTTTTACTTGTAGGCGCACGAGGTCGGCTTACAAGTAAAGAGCACTAAGTCAATAAAATAAAATAAAAAACAACTATTTAAAATTAAAACCCTTCTATTAATTAAACGTAATGTATAACTATAAAGTAGAAAACAAGATGTTTACATAAATTTTCAAAAACTAGATTTTTAAAAGAAGGGTTTGGACTTTTTGATTGTTTAAAGAACGTTTCCAAAATTAATAATATTAATTAATTAGTTTATTATTCCATCAATCTATTTTCTAATCATCGTACAGAGTGATATTGGTAGACTGACAGTTTCGGGCTTCTGGCCCTCTTCAGTACCAAGAGTCAACTCTGCACGCTGATTAAGAAAACGTTTTTAGACTTTACTCGCAAAAGGAATATAGCCATTAGATTGATGTAGACTTGTATTGTATTACTTACTATTACTATGCCAGAACGAAGACAGTTTTCATAGGTCATCGGCTGTGCCGGCAAAGAAGCATCTCCTAAAGTTAATAATTATAATGAATCATTAATAATGATAAAACACTTCACGGTGCAACACCCCTCAGATATGCACCGAGACTTTGAACTTAGTGTGAAGGCTTCAAATTTAATTTTGAAATATTATCTGATAATAAAAAAACCAATGCAAATGAAAATTAAATTATTACCAAACATCGAAAGTACACGTAAAAAGCATTGTCTTTTTACAGGTAAAGTTCTGTTTCTCTGTTCTGTCTCTATTCCATCAACTTTAACATAGCAAAATTTGAATGCGTTTGTCAGTACAATAAATAACGCGATATTGTATCATATAAATGATTCAAGCAATCATATTTTTATAAATTAACTCTTTTTAGAAAGTCGCTTAGTGCAGAAACATTTGAAATAATCTACAAGTAAAACGCACTAAGTGCACTAAGTGACTTAGTGCCTATTGCCAGATAAAATTTTAATCAAAATCAAATTGGTGCGTTTTGTATAGGAAGTAACTCCCTTGGCAGTCCACCTAGAAGTTAGTTCGGTTTTCCTATACATAGATCATCGAAAATTAATTAGTGCCATTAAAATCCCATTTTTGCAAAAAAGTGACTTAGTGCCTTTTACTTGTAAGCCGACGAAATAAAAGAATTCTCTTACATAGAAAAAGCTGCCCACCTTAAATCACTCCACTATCTTAAGCAATATTCATAAAACTTGGCAACGTCTCTCAAAATAAGCCGTCCCGACGCCTTCCGAAACGTCGGCGAGCTTTCGACTCAATGCGTCGCACTAACGACGCCGGCCAGTTCACGTATAACAGTGCCGGCCGACACCTACCGGAACCATTTTTTTTTCACCAAAAACAAACCAAAAAAACGCCATAAACAAACGCCGGTATAATAAACAGACATATAAACAGACAGTAAATGTTAATTAACAAGTTCTAGTTCAAGTTTCGCTAGTAAACAGTTAATTATGGTGGTGTTTCGTGGTATCTCTTCGGCAGGCTGTTCGAGAACCTGCAGAAGGTGAAGACACGTGCAGCATGGTCTTCTGGGCCATTCTGGGGATCCAGTGAGCCATGCCCGTCAGCACGGGGATCCAAGAACCACGCGCCAAACGGTGCAAACTTTGCGACGGTAAAAATCAAAAAAATACGCGAGTATGGTTCGTTTTAAGGATTTGAATTAAGTACACTTGAGAGCAACAAATTCAATACACCAAAAAATTGCCATATTTTTAAATTCTAATATTTCGAAAACTACTGGAATGGATTTGACCTATTTTTGTTTTTTTTTTGTTTTGAAGCTTAAACATTCTCTATTAGAGATTAAAGATTAGAGAAATTAAATTTTGTTTTTATTTAGAATGATTAAAAAAAATATTTTTGTAATAACAACAACAACTATAAATGTACAACTATGTTTTTTGCACCATCTTCTAGGACTTTTATGGTACGCCACTGCAACTGTTTATCAAATTGTCTCTCTTATTGCCGCAGTTTTAATGAATATTTTATTTTTTATTTTTTTATAATTTTTACTTCTGGTTTAGGTTATATAAGTATTTTCTTGAAAGTTGTCATTTTTTCAGTAGAAAGTAATTCAGTAGAATTGTTGTTTTTTATTTGAAGCTCAAGTCTTTTTCTTCTAGAGTTTCTTCATCCTGGGACAACTTTCTATTGCCTTCTGACTGACGGTGGTTTAACAGTGATTTCGCAGAACCGGCGCCTATTTTTTCTTCTACTCAAGTTTATCAAACCCAATTTATGTTTTGATAAACTTGATTAGAAGAAAAACGTAACTCGGTTAAGTTTCAAACGTAAAGCACAGCATCAATCAGGAAAATCCTGATATCTCCTAAACCGGAATCAAAAATAAAAAAGAAAATATTCAATAAAACTGCACGGAAAGAAATTAGTGGGCTCTGCGCTATACATTATAAGATATTTGGTAACAGTGGCAAATTATAGTGATTTAAGCTATAGATTATAAGGGACACAATAACTAATAATGTTAAAAATAAATTGGAAACGATTATTACAGACACGATTATATTTATTACAGGCACTATTATAAATTTACAGAAATTTTATTATATTATAAAAATTATTAGCACGGACAATAATTAAATCTATTTAAGCTATAAATGCCATACTATTTGTTATATTTTATTATTCACTAAACAATTAAAGTATTTCATATAAATTTTTACACTGACTGCCATAATTGTAAGAGAAAGCCTTGTATTTATATAATAAGCGATTATAATTTGCTTGGTATGTGTGTTATAGCGCTCCTAGCTATAATTTTTTTTTTTCCGTGTGCGGCAATAAGAGAGACTAACAATTTTAGAAACAGTTGCAGTTGCGCACCATCGCAAGTCCTAGAAGATGGAACAAAAAAAACATAATTGTACATTTTTTGTTGCTGTTAATACAAAAATACTTTTTTAATCATTCTAAATAAAAACAAAAGTAAATAATGTTTAGGCTTTAAAACAACAAAAGAATCAGTCAAATCCATTAAGTAGTTTTCGAAATATTTGGACTTAAAAAATGGCAAATTCTTAGGTGGATCGATTTTTTTGCTCTCGAGTGCAGGAACTATTAGTCATGTTTGTGAAAACTATATTAAAATACGAGAAATTTACTTTTAAATGGTGTTTCACACTTTAAGTTTGGTGCTCTGTGAGCCTAGATATTTAAATTCAAACATCTATACAGGGTTATTCTTTAAATAATACAACCCTCGTAACTTTTGAATGAGATGAGATATAAACTTTAATTTTTGAATGTGTATATCACACAACAGAAACTATTATTTGGAATATTTTTATTTATTTATTTATTTATTTTTTTCGGTAAGGGGTCAAAATTTTAAATGGCAACATAGGTCATGTTTAGTTTGGATATTTGAAATTTCCACAATTAATTTTTTTTAATTATTAGAATTTTTATTTAATTTATGAAAAAAAAAATAATAATAAATAAACTTAGTTTAACCTTACAAAACACCTAAAAAATAATAATTTCATTTAAATTCTTACCAAAAAACGAACTATAACATCATTGTGGTTTTATTTGTGTACAAGTGTTTCTTTTGATCTAATTTTGTAATAAGGGTGATCGTTGAAAGAGTTAAGGTGGTTGTAGTTTACAACTTGTTTTTAGCTCAGTTTCACTGACAGTTTTTCTTCAGTTTTAATTTAGTAATTATCAGAAAAGTTTTCTGTAAAAAATCAATGACATTTGTATTGTAAAAAAAATACAGGGGTTATTTTAAGCGTTTTTCCAATGGAGCTCTCTACAACTAGAATTATCAAACAAAAGACGTCTACCCTATCTCTATCTCATTTGTGCTACACTTTCCAGCCAACCAAATAAATACTGTATTTGTTTTTCATACAACAAATACAGTATTTATTTGGTTGGCCGGAAAGTGTAGCACTGAGCGGCACGAACGAACATAGCTAATGTGAATCTGTAGAATAAGATAATTCTACTAAAATTTAGATGGCGCCTTAATTTCTATAATAAAAATAATATAGTTACACTTTTCGCCCGGCCAAGTAAATATTGTATTTGTTCAACAGAGAACAAATACAGAATTTGTTTGGTTGGGTGGAATTGGGAGTGTATGTATGTCTTCTATCCTTTTTGGGTAGAACTTTTGTCCCTGTCTAATCTAACGGGAGAAATCGCCATTGAGACTTAACAGAAACGCATAAAAATGCGTTGCAGGCAAATTTTGGGGTTTTATCCCCTGTTTTTTATATCAAAACTTTATTAATTGGGAGGATGGTTCTTTTTTTTTTTCAATAGGCTTTAGGTCCTTACCAAAATTGATTTTTTCTTAAGATTTAAAGTAGATCGGATTATTTTTTCTTGAGTTCGTGCTAATAAGAAAACGTGACATACAGACAGACGGACATTTTTAAAATTTGTTTAGAATTCTTTATAACTACTTATGAACAAAATATTTTTTTCGGGGTCCAAACACAGAGGACGAACTAACAAGTTTAAGAGGGAGTCACACCCTCTTAAACTTGTTAGTTCGTCCTCTGTGTCATAGATGGCACTGCCAATATATCTGGAATATCGAAAATATTCCTGTAAATATGATGTATCAGAATCCAGTTGACACTGGCGCACAGTTCGTGTTTCGTGCTCTTTCACTAAAAAAAATGTGCTGACTGGAGCAAGCTGGGTAGCATCTATTATCGCAGGTTAAGAACGTAATAAGGTAGGCACAAATATGCACTTTCTTGGCCCATATTGTGTTTCACTCAATAAAGAATGTACATGAAGAGTGCGGGGGGCTTACTAAAAACGATAAATTTTTATTTAAGTGCCCCAAATGTACCTAAAACCACAATATTTTCTTATTAGTTTGTTCTTTACTACTTTACTTGGCTCATAAACACCTTATAATACTCCTCCGCTGTAAAGCTGCGAGCATAATACTACCTTCCTAAGCTGAAAGCTCCTATCTGTGTATGTTAAACCTATATAGATAGGACCTTTCAGCTTAGCACGGCAGAATAATAAGGAAAACATTTGCGCCATATTTAGGTGGTTGATGTATCTAGATTATTTCAGTATTATCTTAGGGTAAGTGACATCACAAAAAAAAATCTTGCTTAGATTTAGATACTAATATCAAAACTGATTATCAGTAATCGGAATAAACTCAGTTATGACTCATCAACGTTGAAAATAAACACAGAAACATAGGCTTACGGAATAATTTTGCCGAATTATGAAGGAAATTTTTATAAAGGTCACTAAATCGAAACATTTGACGACTAATTTGTTACACACAACAATATTGACTATACATATTAACTATAAATATGTATATATATATATATCGGTGTTTTTCGAAGAAAAAACCGATATTTGATTTTTATCTTTTAAGAATACGAAAGTTTTTAATTTTTATTTATCGATAACTTTTTTTCCCACTTAACTCGTTTAAAGGGAATTATTAAAAAAAAAATCAAGATAAAAAGAAATAAAAATGTAAATATTTAAAACCTCGCGTCAACGCTAGAATCGACGCGGCTCCTATGCGAGCACTGGAAATTCGCCGATGAGTGCTGATTATCCTTATTATTATCGTTAGATCAAAATATTGTACACATAAAATAAACCGCACTGATGATCCAAACGTATGATTGTTGTTTTTTTTGTGTTACCGTTGAACTCTGGTCTAATGATAGTCTTTTAGTTTTAGTTTTTTTAAGTGTGGCTTTTAAGTAACATTAGAGTGTTTTCGTCTTTTTCTTTGCTAATTGTATGTTCCGAGATAGTGAGCTTTAAGTGTAAGTTAAAGAGTTTTAATTTATGTTTCCTCATAATTATGGTATTTATTACAATGAGGAACTTAAGTAATTTTCGTGAGGCGTGTAGTAAAAAAATACGTGCACACCGTGATTTATTTCCCGAGTTAAATAATTTTTTAGAAGTAACACAACTCTGTAAGTCTAATAGTATATTGTTTTACTAAGAGGAAAAGTGAAGCTTTTTTTACTAGTCTGTAGAATTTACTGACGACCCGAAGCGGAGTCCGAAAACCACAGACGAGTAAAAAAAGTGATACATACTATTTTTTCTTCAAGCATCATATATAGTTTTTTTTTAAATATTGTTTTTTGAATTTAATTTATTTAGTAATAAGGTTTTTTTTTATTAAAATAGGTCAATAAAACCCTTTCGAAATAAACTTAAACCTTCCTTAGCTCATTTTAAATTTTTTCGTAGGCTAAATCGTACACTTTTCGCGATTTCGATGGTAACTTGTCTAATGTAGCATTTGCAGTTTCGGAGAGATTTGTAGGTGTATAAACCATATATTTTTTTCCAATCATTTTTAATCACACACAAGGTTTTTGCACAGAATCTCGAGTCAACCACCTGTTTACATAATAAACAAACAAGTTTGAATCATGGCTATCATCAAAGTCAAAGAGTGCTGCCGCCAGTGGTGGTTTTGCTAACTAATTTTTTTTTACGACGTACGACAATGAACTCATATTTTTTACTGTAAAAAAATAGATCACTTCTAACTAATGTGTTCAGTTATAAAATATGAACATTTTAGTACGCTTGAAGAAAAAAATATTTTTTGATAAACACATACAACTTTGTAATTCTGTGATGTAAATAAGAGCACCTAGGTGCTAATATAATAACATGATTGAATATATTCAGTAGTACCTATACACACAGAAAATTATTGTCTTAAATCAAGAATATGGTGAGTTGTATATAACGAAGAGAATAAATTCTTCTGTTATGCATACCATATTCTTTTTGCTTTAAAGGAGAATATATTCTCTTCGTTATGTCCAAATTACACATTCTTGATTTAAAACTATATTTTTCTCTGTGTAGGTGCCGTAATAAAAAAATAATATATTTTAAGAAATAGCTATTACACTGATAAATTTTGCTTCGTGTTAAATTTAGGTCTAGAATCATAAAGTTGTTTAAATTCCAGCGTATTGAATATTTATTTATACTTAATAAAATCATTAAAATTTTATATTTAATATACAATAAATAAAATTGACAATTTAAATTTTACGATTTACCTAATTTTAATTTAACGTTTGTTGTACTCTTATTCGCAGTGCTAAAAGAGTATATTTTTTACAAGCTTTTTTCTATTTTGCGACTCTTACAAGCTCATAATCACACGCATTTTGCGTGTTCTTATATAAGAGGTCTTTACCTTTTTTTCTGTTGGGTTGGCAACATACAAAAGCCTATCTCTTGACGTTTTTGCGTGCAAATGTCAATGTCGATTTAAAGTTTAATTTTTTACAAAATTTTGTGTTTGGGTTATTTTTTACCGTGTTAAAATTGTGGACTGGTTAACTGCAGTGAAAACAGAAGAGATGACTGTAAAATATATCAAAATATCATTTGGTCTTAGAATTTTAAACATAGTGTAAACTGTAATGTGTACCCAAAACAAAAATCCCTAAATCAGTCATCAATTTAAATGTAAGGTTTTTAAATTTTAGAGCAAAATAGAAAAAAATGTATAAAGCACTCGTTTCATAACACGTTTTTAGAGCACTAGTACTCGTGCGTTAAAAACGTATGTTATAAAACTAGTACTTTAATATACTATTATTTAATTTGCAATGTTTGTTATTAGTATGTATGTATGTTTGTTGCAAATCTGCCAAAGGCTTTTTCGACCACTTAGAATACACTTAGAAAGCTAAAATTTGGTACACATGCTTAACTCGGATGACAATACAATTTTATATAAAAATTTACCCCCAACCTCCCCACCCCTAAAATTTAAATAGTCCCTTTTTTTATTTACCCATAACTTTTTAGATGTGAGACCTTTTTTTATTAGTCAAACATAAACAAATATACATGTAAGGATTACCATGCATTGAATAATACACAGGGCCGGCCTTTGCATTTCGGCGCCCTGAAGCAAGCTTCTGGTTCGGCGCCCATATTTGAAAAAAAAATTGGATTCCTACAAAATTTTGACGACTAAAAAAAGAAAAAGACATTAATAGTAAAAAAACATTTTTAAGAACAAGCTTTTATTTAAGTGCACTAAAAAGAAGAAAAACTTTCAAGTAAATCAAACCCATCATTTTGTTTCATTATACAATTTTATATGATATAAGAGCTTGTCGCGAGAGTTTTTATAAAAGAAATTTATACAGGAAAATCTCGCGACAAGCTCTTATATCATATAAAATTGTATAATGTAACAAAATGATGGGTTTGATTTACTTGAAAGTTTATTTTCTTCTTTTTAGTGCACTTAAATAAAAGCTTGTTCTTAAAAATGTTTTTTTACTATTAATTTATCTATCTACTAAATATAGACAAGGAGAGACCTCCAAAGCCGTTGCGGAATACTGTGATAAATGTGCCTAGCGCATCTGAGATAAACTTGCACATGCGCACTACTATTGCTGTTTTTGACGAGTATTTTTAACCTTAGTGTCAACTAAAAATTGTAAAAAATTCAACAAAAAACAATAAATATCTACGAAGAAACGTCGAAATAGTTTTTTAAAATTATTTTATAAGAATTTTTCGAGGTGTGTTTGAGTTTTGGGATTTTCTACACCTACTTTGAGTACACCAGGGATTGACCCTTTGCTCTTTATAAAGCAACAATACAGGTCATGTTTAAAGTTATAAACAAATGCAGCAAAAAACAATTAAAACACAGTAGAAGTATAAAAATGAACAGAAACAAACGACGATCTGATAGTTCTGACAGTATAAACAAACTAATAATAATTCGTCACCTCAGTATTGGTTTGCCATATCTCTATTTTTTGGACGTTTTAGGATTTTTACTGGGGAATTTTTGGAGATAAGACAAATGAATACTGGGGTGACGAATTGTTTTACGACCGACAGCATTTCACAGCTGATAGAGATACGTACTGCGCAAGGTCAAATATATTGCGTTACGTCATTTCGCTGCCCCGTTCTGTCACAAAATAATCTTGCGCAGGCTGGACTAATGGTTCTCTTTCCTTCTCTATGATATTAAACCGAGAAAAAATATAATTTTGATGATTACAAACAGTATAACTAGAAGAACAGGAATAGAGTTAAAAATTTCAGTTTTTTAAGTATATTGGCTTAGTTTACACCATGGGTATTATATTTTAAGTCCAGGTACTTTTTCTTTATCTGTATCTGTTTACAAAATGCTATAAACAGAGATACGTAGATAAAAATTACCTGACCTTAAAATATAGTACCCATGGTGTAAACTAATATGACTGTGTACGTCTACAATGTAATTGTTTGTTTTTAATTTTAATTATTAGCCTGAAGATGGCCCTAAGGCTAAATCGTACACTTTTCGCGATTTCGATGGTAACTTGTCTAATGTAGCATTTGCAATTTCGGAGAGATTTGTAGGTGTATAAACCATATATTCTTTTTCAATAATTTTTAATCAATTTTACACAAGGTTTTTGCACAGAATCTCGAGTCAACCACCTGTTTACATAATAAACAAACAAGTTTGAAGTATGGCTGTCATCAAAGTCAAAGAGTGCTGCCGCCAGTGGTGATTTTGCTGACTAACTTTTTTTACGGCGTACAGCAATGAACTCATTTTTTTACTGTAAAAAAATAGATCACTTCTAACTAGTGTGTTCAGTTATAAAATATGAACATTTTAGTACGCTTGAAGAAAAATGTTTATTTCGTTGTCATACTAGTTTTAAAAAACGCTACTTTTTAATACAGTATAAAAAATAAAGTGCGCGTACGATCGTACGAGTTCAAATATATTATGTTTAAGGAAATATATCGAGAGAAAACGCAATATTCTATCCACTATGAAGAGTTTACTACAAATGCGAAGCATTACATATTTCACGGCTTATTTTTAATTTAACGTTTATTTTATTAGTTAAACAATTGCCGCACGTGGGCTGTTTTCCTATAAATTCCAAAAATCCATAAAAATACGCGAATACGTATTTTGGAAATCATGAAAATTGTGGGTAGACGTGCACTGTTAACTAGTTACTCATCCTTTTACACAGTTTTAATAGTTCCGCTACAGAAAACATTTAAAATGTTTTTGTAGCTATTTTTTTTTTACTATGCAAGAATTTTTGTCCGACAATAGAATCTATTAATACACTGTAAAAAGTATATTTTTAATACTGAATGTTATTTGTTAATACATATTTTTTATTTATATAGCCACCATTGGTATTTAATACTTTACTTGTGATATTAAATACTGCAATGTGTGTATTTTATACAAAATGTTGTCATACTAACATAGAGACGGTGCTGGTACATTTGGATCCCCACGCAACATGTGTTATTAATACTGTAACATTTGGTAAATTATATCACAGTTATAGTTTGGTATACTTTAAGTTGTAGTTGTTGGGTTATTGATCTAGTTTAAAGTATGTTACAGTATTTGGTAAAATAGCAATCGGTAAATAATACTAAAATTTTGATTAGTAATAATACAGAGAAAAGCAAAAAAAGGATCGATTATTTTATCAGTGTGTAATTGTGTGTGGTTGCAATCTTTATGTTATTACTAATCTAAATTTTGGTATTATTTAACGATTGTTATTTTACTGAATACTGTAACATACTTTAAACTAGATCAATAACCCAACAACTACAACTTAAAGTATACCAAACTATAACTGTGATATAATTTACCAAATGTTACAGTATTAATAAACACATGTTGCGTGGGGATCCAAATATAACAGCACGCTCTCTGTTAGTATGACAACATTTTGTATAAAATACACACATTGCAGTATTTAATATCAAAAGTAAATAAAAAATATGTATTAACAAATAACATTCAGTATTAAAAATAAAACGAATTTTTTTTTGAGTGTACAAATGTAGAGGATAATAATTTGAATATTCAGTTCACTTTTTACAGTATATTAATAGATTCTATTGTCGGACAAAAATTCTTGCATAGTAAAAAAAAAATTAGTTACAAAAACATTTTAAATGTTTTCTGTAAAAAAGTCCAAAATTATCAAAATTTGCGTTACGTAATACTTGAACGTTCCCTAACGGGTGTTAGCACCTGTTAAAAAATATTTTCCCAATCTAGCAGCTACTTACGTGAAGGAAAATAACTTTATTATTTTCCAACACTTGACATAATAAATATGAAAAATAATTAAGTGTTTTCGCTAGTCTTTCAACAATTTTATTCAAAATGTATTATTTTAATTTCGAAATTGCAAAATATTGAAATGTACAAAAATATAGTTGGCTGCATGGGAGGCATAGCCTAGTGGCTAGCGCGTATGCATAGCAAGTCTACTATCGTGAGTTCGATTCTCACTGGCGCCGATTTGCCTTTTTCAGTTAATTAATAATTGAAGTTTGGTGAAGGCGATAAGTGAAACGGACACTCCCTAGAAACTGGTTCGAAAGTCAGTATAAGCCGGTGGTTCCCTCTACTACTAGCCCACACAAGTCCTGGACTTAGGGGATGCTTAATTAAGTAGAACAGTACGAGGTTAAACAAACAAACAAACAAACAAACTTACGTGAAGGAAAATAACTTTATTATTTTCCAACACTTGACATAATAAATATGAAAAATAATTAAGTGTTTTCGCTAGTTTGTTTGTTTGTTTGTTGTTTGTTCAAAATGTATTATTTTAATTTCGAAATTGCAAAATATTAAAATGTACAAAAATATAGTTGGCTGCACAATTATTATGATTGTAAAAAAATAACAAAAAAAAATCTTGTCGTAGTTAATTCCAAAGAATCCTAGGATTATCGTTTTTTTTTCAAGGTTTCGTGTAGAAAAAATAAACATAATTTCCAGTTGTCTGGACAGTTTTTAAATAGTATAATACTAACCGTGATCCCTTAAACCGTACGTAAATTTAAATCCGTGAAAATAACACCGGCCAACAAAAAAAATTACTATTAACCGGAGTATATTCTTACGTATTTTGAATCTCTCCCTCTGTAAACGTACCAAAATACTTATTATGAAAATTCGTTATATATAAAACTTATAGAGAATTTCAAAAGCTACAAGTTTGCTTATAACCACTTTTATCCTCCGATGAATAATTTGGCTGAAAAATCTAAAAAAAAACATGGCCATTCTTGAATATTTAAACCTCTTCTTTCTTATTGTTCTTCTTTCTTTATTTTGGCCTTTTCTCAGTGAGATAATTAGCCAGATTCCTCTTAGTTACTCAATTTACCAGGAGTGGTTCTTGTCTGGCTTAGCACCATGCCCACTCCCTTTTTTATTATAAAAAATTTCCAGTCTTTTGTAAGACCTTTTCTTTTTCTTTTCCTTCTTCCCTTTTCGTGTTTGCTGTTGGTTGTGTTAGCTGTTGACAAGGCTGTTTTTTTCTAATTTGTAATTATATTTACGCATGCGCTAGTATATAAAAAAATTCTGTACGTATACAAACTTCTTCACGTGTTAGTTGCTTCCAAATCAAAATTTATCAGCATTATAAATGATTAAAAAACATAAAATTCTTACTCCAATATAATCACGTTCGTCATTTTACTGCACATCATCCATACAATCACTATAAAATATATAAAATTGAATCCGGAGCATATCTAAGATAGCAAATAAATAAATAAATAACTTATACTAAAACACTTGATGCTAAAAATTAAACGCGATTAACGGATTACTTAATTCTTGCCAAAAGTACATTTTGCTCGTTTCACGGGTGAAAAGCAACTGATTTAAAACTGGTTTTTTATTAATATATGTACTAAAAGACAGATCTAAACAAAAATTTTTGAAAATTTTCTCCTTAACAAAATTGGTATTTTCTCCTTAACAAAATTGGTTATATGGATTTTTATTGTAAGATATATATTTAGCAAGATAACCGCACTCACCCCTAAAATTCAAGATGGCGGACACCGCTTACGCAAATCAGCCGGTAAGAAACACACAGGAGTTTTCTGTTACCATCCACTGCTACCCTTTAAAATATCAGCCTGTGTGCATTTAATGCAACTTCAACATAGGAATTTGGCTGGACTCCTAGAGGCTTCATATTTAGCCATCAAAAATAGATTGGACGTAGAATAACATCCTTAAATGATTAAACGCATGGCTAATTTATTTATTTCGTTGTTGGTGGTGGAAATAAAAATAAAAGTCATTTTAAAGGTCCTCGTTTCCAGGTGTCCAATTTTGTTTATTTTGTGCAAATATTTTAATAAAAACTTTACTCAAAAAAAATGAACGGACTTCTTTGTCTCTAAAAAAGTAAAAAATACTTAAATCGGTGCTAATTTCACTATTCCCTAAATTAATTACTAACAATTATTTTTTTATTATTGTTTGCTGTGAAATTGGCACCGACTTAATTATTTTTTATTTTTTACATTTTAGAGACATAGAAGTCGGTTCATTTTTTTTGCGAAAAGTTTTTATTTTTTACTTTTTAGAGACACAGAACTTGTAGATTTGTAACATCATCTAAGCTAAATTATAGTTGTCCTTCCATCCGGCAAACTGCTGACGTCATAATGTCGTGTTCTAATTGCTTTAAAATAAATAGAAATAAAGCGACCAGTTGTTATGGTAACAGAAGTGTCAAAAAATGAAGGACCTCTACTAATGCAAAATAGTGTAATAACATTGATAAATTCACTTATTTGCGAAATTATGAAAACGGGCCAAAATAAACGGGCGCCACAAAATTGACAAAATGGCGGTTTTGGCGAAAACACTATAATTTATGCCAAAACTAACCTAATGCAATACTAATTTTTTCATGTACAAAAGTTATTTTTTACAATAGAACAAAATTAAATTGTTGTTAAGGTAGGGCATGACATTGTGGTAATTTAGGGGAGAGTGGCGTACATTCTAAATTTGCCCGTCAATCTTTCAGTAATATTAACTGTAATAATAAAAGCAAATTCACCATGTCAGATCGTGGGTTTACAATATTTATTAAAATTAATCTCAATATTACTCGGTTTAGTAAAATCTCAGCTCTTTTCCTGTCGCACCTTAAGTTTGTCCGTTGCTACTAATGTAGTAGCAACTGCACATGTTAATAATTATTATTATTAATAATAGGTCGGTCTGTCTGTCTGACTAAAAAACTTCCTTAAAAAAGCAAATGCTAGGTTATGTTTTTGTCAACAACTTCAAAATTGTCTGGTTGGCAGCACTGTTTACCTTGCAATATATAGCACCAAACTTGCGTACAACTTGCTCCGTGAAAAGGCGAATCAATGCCCAATTGTCCTCATGTTAGGGGCTGTCCATATATTACGTAACGCGCCTAGGGGAGGGGGTTAGAGAAATTGTTACAGTTTGTGACAGGGGGGAGGGGGGGGTCTAGGTAAACGTTACGTAACGGAATTTAATAAATTTAATGTTTATTTCCTAAGCTTGGCAGATGTATTTTTATTTCAACATAAATTACTATTTAGTGGCCCATAATTCCCTTTTTCACACAAAAATTGACGAAACTATGCATATTTAGATAATATTGTAATCAGTAAAAAAACTGTTGACATTTATATTAAAAAAAAATCTTACGGCCCTGTTCTTGCGTGATCTTGCCGATGAATCATCGGCGATGATACATTTTCGCGCGGAATGTATACTCACAGAACACCAATGTATGTACTATTTTGTGTAACTGTGCATAAACAATGTACGTGTTATATGTGACACTCAGTGTAAAAAGAGGTACCTAGTATTTTTTCCCTGTGTGATATTGATTATGAATATTTTTTTAAAGTTTGAGTGATTTTTTCGTGTAATTTTTTTTTAAGGTTATGTTATACTATATTTTAGGTTCATGTTTGTTTTGTCGAGAAAAACGAATCAATAGTGAGAATACAGTTAAATTTATTGCGAAACAAAATTTTTATATTGTTACGCGTTACACAGGGGGGGAGGGTGTTGGTAAATATGACAGTTTGTTACACAGGGGGGGAGGGGGTAATTTTTTTAAAAAAATGCGTTACGTAATATATGGACAGCCCCTTATATCTGGCAGCAAACTTGCGTACAAATTGCTCCGTGTAAAGTGGTTATTATCCTATTTACCCCATGGGTCCCATTCAGCAGACTTCACCTTACACCCATATTAAATGAATCAGTAGTATTGTATTTTCAGTAAACAAGTTCCATAAATAATTACATATTTTATTAATAACGCGAACAAGCTTTTTCTGGTTGAATAGAATAATTGAGCAACATTTTCACACCCACCCATACGATCTATGTTCAAAATATGAACATAGAGTGCGGTTCAAAAGTCAAGTCTTGTACGAGTTGAGATATCGACTTCAAATTTGTCTTATGAACAACTTTAACTATGGGAGGATTGGTGTAGATAGGAGGATTGGTGTAGTGGTCTACCGCGTCTGTACATGACAAGTCTACTACAACTAGCGTGAGTTCGATTCTCACTGGCGCCGATTTGCCTTTTTCAGTTAATTAATAACTGAAATTTGGCGAAGGCGTAAGTGAAGCGGACACTCCCTATAAAAACTGGTTCGAAAGTCAGTATAAGCCGGTAGTTCCCTCTACTACTAGCCCACACAAGTCCTGGACTTAGGGGATGCTGAATTAAGTAGAATAGTAAGAGGTTAAACAAACCTGTAATGTATTGTAACTATATTTTTGCATATATTTTATATTTTTAGCTCTTATAATGTGGGCAGAGGGCATGGGGGAATTTTTTTAAATGGAAATGGGGGCCTTTTGATATACATTTTAAAGCAAATAAAACACTATGAGAGTTCTGTCAGAATATCGGGGGTCTCTTTCTAGAATAGCTTAAGGGGTTATATACCTTATGGCTCGGGAAAATTAAGGCTTTTTATTGATTTTTTTCAGGTATCACAACTTTATTCGAACGACCTACAAAATATCAAATAGTATAAAATTTCATGTGTTTGTGAAAAAATTTTTATTGAAAAAATCGGAAAATTGTGGAAAGCTTAGCCCCGAAAAAATCAGAAGTTTTTGGGTGTTGTTCCTAATTACAAGAGCTAGTTCGTGAGCGAAGAGTTTCGCAAAAAAAATTACAAAAATGGAGATGATTTTCCCAAAAAATTGATTTTTGATGTTCCGAAAATTGAGTTTTCTGGCCGGTAAAAGTAGAAATTTTTGTTCAAATAAAAATCCCTTCGTTCACGAACTAGCTATTGTAATTAGGAACAACACCTAAAAATTTTATATTGATCGGTAAATTGGTCTTCGAGAAATCGTGGTCACCGCAAATGAAAGACGTTTTGGGGCAAGGGCCATGGTTTCCACAATTTTTCGAATTTTCCAATACAAATGTTTTTACAAACACATAAAAACATATACCATTTGATATTTTGTAGGTCGTTCGAATAAAGTTGTGTACATACCTGAAAAAAATCAATAAAAACCAAAGAACTTTTACCTCAAGAAGTAATTTCAGTAATTTCAGAAATTTTTATGAAGGTGTCATCTTTTTGTTTGTTTATTTACTAAAAGAAACGCGATACAGCTTTGTGGTGTAAAATGTAGATGTCGCTAGTCGACTTTCAGGCTACCTAGTTGCGATGTTGCGTAGTTTCCACCTTATCATGAATTCAAATCATTATACTTGAATTAAAAATCTAAAAAACTTTATTGTGTATACTATAATTATGTTTAATAATATAGTATATTTAAATCTATTAAAATTAAACTACCAGTTCATATAAAACTCATACAGAACTAATGTTTCTTAAAATTTACAATAAAATATCCAAAGTATATGTTTCCAATCAGCAACACTGTACCCCTGTCAGTCATTTTACGACATTAGACTGTGAGTTTACACATTCTTTCTCTCTCTTTACGCGTACTAAGTGTAAACAATAGTCACTCCCCACCAGCCCCTCACCGTAGTTGGTTCACGCTTCAAACAAAGCATACGGTAGATTTCATCATGTTCCTTCTTGAGGTAAAAGTTCTTTGATAAAAACCCTTAATTATGCCGAACCAGAAGGTATATAACTCCTTATTGTTGGACAACAGTTAATTATAGGTCAGTACCTTCAAATCAGCGCTGTTTCAAAGATTAGGTCCTAAATACACTGTCAGATCCTGAATTGAGCTATTGACAACAAGATTATTGTTTGCCAAGAGTCAATTGTAGCACAATCAGAGTTAAACTGAACTAATATCGAGATTTAAGCACATTGGGCCAAAATGGGCTTATATTTTCTGAAAAAGCTATTTTTATTTAAGTAAATCAAATTATATTATTGTGAGAACATCTATTTATTTTTCTAGAATCAAGAAATGACATGACAATACACACTAAGAAAAAAAATATTGCTGCTGACAAAATAATACGTTTCCCTATAAAAAAGATTAAAAAAAAAATTGTTTTTACCTCATTTTACATTTCTTCCCTACTCCGATTTTTATCAAAAACAATCCCAGCCTAGAACTTTGGAGAATAAACATATGATCCAAATTGAAAGTATTTAGCTCAAAGCGTTCTTGAGTTATTTTGGACAGGCCGACAGACCGACAGATTTTTTTTTGACAG
Organism: Brachypterus glaber; assembly: GCA_958510825.1. NCBI lineage: Eukaryota > Metazoa > Arthropoda > Insecta > Coleoptera > Kateretidae > Brachypterus > Brachypterus glaber. Next base: position 3,517,171 of record OY294045.1, on the reverse strand, counting down.
AAATCATCTTTTTAAAAAAAAACGACAAGAAACGTAAATTTTCAAAAAAAAATAGTAACTCGATAGCCTAAGGGAACGTTCGAGTATTACGTAACGCTCCTAGGGGGGGAGTCACTTTGGAGTGTTATGCCCATGTTAATGGTATAGGAAAATAGCGTTACGAGGGGGGGTCCAAAATGATCAAAATTTGCGTTACGTTGAACGTTCCCTTACCTGCATAGAGAATTCTGGGAACCATAAAACAAGAAACAAATGAGCATCGTCTCAAATAGATTCTGTACGGAGTTAAGCACGTTTTAGAAAATTAATAAACTTTTTATTTTATTCGGCAACAATGTGAACATCTCTATGGAGACAGAATGATAGTAATCAGCAGACATTTCTCGACAGAGCACTCTTGATGAAGTATTCACCTGGTGGATGGAGTTGGCTTTAAATTTATAAAGACGAGTGTTCTATATACATAGTGATCCATGTACAAAGTCCAAAGGTACCAAATGACCAAAATACCAAAAAATCCTAAGATGTTGTCACTGTCCTAAAATTTTGCTTAAAAAGCTTGAAATGTCCTAAAATTTTTAACAAATCTCTTATAATTTAAAAAAAACTTTGTCGAAAGGGCATTACTGCCATTCGATAGCTGCTACTTTTCTACAAAACTTCAAAAAAAAATGCTCTATGACTTCCTGGAGTCGAGATATATATTTTTTATTCAGAAAATCGCTCTTCCCTTATTTATGGATATTAAGGCTGAAATTTTGGCACATTTTAATTAAAGACTCACGTTGAAGATAATAGTATATTAATGTACTAGTTTCATAACATACGGCGAGTTTTCTAAAGTACTAGTACGCTAAAAACGTGTTATGAAACGAGTGCTTTATACAATTTTTTCTATTTTGTTCTAAAATTTTAAAAAACTTACATTTAAATCGATGACTGATTTAGGGATTTTTATTTCGGGTTGGCATTACAGTTTTCGCTATGTTTAAAATTCTAAGAACAAATGATATTTTGATATATTTTATAATAATATCTTCTCTTTTTCACTGCAAGTAACCAAGACACAATTTTAACACGGTAAAAAGTAACCTGAACACAAAATTTTGTAGAAAATTAAACTTTAAAGCGTCGTTGACATTTGCACGGAAAACTTCAAACGATAGGCTTTTATCTGTTGCCAACCCAAAAGAAAAAAAAGTAGAGACCTCTTATGGGCCTATAAGAACACGCAAAATGCGTGTGATTATGAGCTTATAACAGTCGCAAAATAGAAAAAAAATATTTTGCAATCATTGGCCGCGTATTTTTTCTGTATAGTGGATGTAACCGGGAAATATAATTAATGAGGAAAAATCTGGTAATAACGCGTTTTTTTCTAAGACGTCAAAAAGAGTCTGTAGCTCGATTTTTACATACTGTGGAGGGCGGATCTTTATTTTTAACTATTTAATATATCGACACTCCCATGCAACAAGGATGTAACTCAAGTTAGACCTATTTTGAGTTATTCTCATAAGTAAATCCCTTGAAAAAAGACACACATGGTGGTACTACTCAGATATCTCCACAGGCCATTTTAACCAAAAGTTTACCTAAAAACACTAAAGTAAGAAATTCTAAACTTGAATATTATCAGAAAAAAACAATAAATAAACAATTAATACTTATACAGTTTAACAGAGAATTTTATAAGCTTTCAAATGATGTATCACATGGCTTCTTTTTCCACTTCAATCATTTCCCACCCTTAAATAACAAAAAAAATATATTTTAGAAATTTAGCTGTCGTGAAAAATGACAATATATGAGTTACGGCTTTGTTGCTTGGGGGTATCGATATTTTGCAATTTTTCAAAAAGGTCATTATTCCACTTGTCAATGACTATACTTTCACCAAGTTTTATCAAAAAATATCATTACTTCTTATCTTAAAGAAGTGAGCAACTGAAAAAAATTGCGATTTTTAGCGGTTTTTTCGCAATAACTAATTTGTTTATGCACTAATTTGCATTAAAATGGTCTCATCCTGTCGGTATTAAAAAGCTCTACAAGTTTTGTAGGAAACTTTTTTTTTGTACAAAGTCTAGTTTTTTTTTAAACGCGAAAAACGGGTTTTGGCCTACTTTGACCGCCATTTTGGATTCAGGATTGCAGGATTCAGCTGTTTAAGAATAGTTCATCGAGTTCTACGGAATTTTTCCTATTTTTTCCATATTTTCCCTTCCAGGTGCTCTTTTTTTCACGTAACAATCTAATTCGCTTGGGTTAAGTGAAAGGTTTATTAACAAAGTTCTCGGATGGTATTATTTTTGATAAAAAATCGGCTTGGAGTAAGGATCTCAAAGGTAATAAAAACTGTTTTCAATTTTTTTTCCATTTTTTTTTTTGTTGAAAAAACAGTTTTTGATTTTTTTTGTTTTTTTTTTAATCCACCTAGGTATCGATCACCCGGTACATAGTAAATCGTTTTTTACGATTCGTGTCTAGGAAATCGTATTGGAGCCGCTTAAAATGCTACGACACGGACGTCGTCTGCATTTCTGATTTTCCCATTAGGCCCAGGCTGGAAAAACGAACTAGTTTCCCCCTTTCGGTCGTTTGCCGAAATTTTATTATGAAACAAGCCGTGAAGGTATGTTATGCTTCGCATTCTTTACATAGAAAAAACGGATTCCTTGAACCAAGGACACGTGTCTTTGGATATGTTCTCTTGTTTCAAGGCTGGCATTTTCTTGAACCAAAGTCAATGTCCTTGAATAAAGAGCGCGGATTTTTATTCCTAAACCCGTGCTCTTCATTCAAGGACATTGACTTTGGTTCAAGAAAATGCCAGCCTGAAAACAAGAGAATATGGCTTTGAACATATACAAAGACACGTGTCCTTGGTTCAAGGAATCCGTTTTTTCTGTGTAATAGTATACTCCTTGCACTTGTGCTCTAACCAATACAGGGTGGCCCATAAGTCAATTTACGATTTAATAATTAAATAACTTTTTTTTTGTCAATTTTGTTTTATTTATTTTTTAACAATGTAGATTACAGGAAATGGAAATTTTTTTGAACTATGTATTAAAAATCATGTCTTCTAAGTTATTTATTTATTTATTTAATAGTTTATAGTCGTTTTTTTTTGACGTTTAATTCTCGCTTTCCAAGCAGGGGCTTTTTTCACGACATTTTCCATGACGGTTCCTAAGGGCATATCCACAGGCTCGCATAAGAACGTAATACATAACAATGCGATGCCGTGATTGGCTTGATGTGCCGCCATGTATTTTTTAAGCTAATCACGGCACCTCATTCTTATGTTTTATGTTCTTATGCAATCTTCTGGATATGCCTTAACATGTCTGGCTTAAGCTGTCAAATAGTCCTGGGCTTGTTGACATACACCCGATCTTTCAGGTAGCCCTAAAGAAAAAAGTCCGGTGCTGAGGGGAGGGGGGTGGTTTTTGTGAAAACTGGTATATTGGGGTTTTTGAGGTTTCTGAAAGTGAATCTGGTAATAAAAATTCTAAATCCACCCCCTGAGGGGCAGGGGGCAGTTTTTGTGAAAATTGGTATATTGGGGTTTTTGAGGTTGCTGAGAGTAGTGAATCTGATTATAAAAAAATACCATCTTCACTCCAAAGGGGCAGGGGACAGCATCGTGAAAATTGGTATATTTAGGTTTTTCAGGTTTCTGAAAGGAAATCTGATAATAAAAAAAATTTTACTACTCCCTGAGGGGCAGGGGGTAGTTTTCTTATATATATATATATATATATTGGGGTTTTTAAGGTCGCTAAAAGTGAATCTTATAATAAATTTTTTCTAATTTCGCCCCCTAAGGGGTGGGAGGTAGTTTTGGTGAAAATTGGTATATTGGGGTTTTTAAGGTTGCTGAAAGAGTATCTGATAATAAAAAAATTCTAACTCCACCCCCTAAGAGTCGGGGGGTAGTTTCCGTGAACATTGGTATATTTTAAAGGTCGCTAAAAGTGAATCTGATAATAAAAAATCCATTTTACGCGCGGATGTGAAAAATGGGCCGTTTTTTATAGTTTATCACGGAAAAAAAAATTATAGCTAGGAGCGCTATAACACACATACCAAGCAAATTATAATCGCTTATTATATAAATACAAGGCTTTCTCTTACAATTATGGCAGTCAGTGTAAAAATTTATATGAAATACTTTAATTGTTTAGTGAATAATAAAATATAACAAATAGTATGGCATTTATAGCTTAAATAGATTTAATTATTGTCCGTGCTAATAATTTTTATAATATAATAAAATTTCTGTAAATTTATAATATTGCCTGTAATAAATATAATCGTGTCTGTAATATATATAATCGTTTCCAATTTATTTTTAACATTATTGGTTATTGTGTCCCTTATAATCTATAGCTTAAATCACTATAATTTGCCACTGTTACCAAATATCTTATAATGTATAGCGCAGAGCCCACTAATTTCTTTCCGTGATATATTCAAACATATTAATATATGTATATGTATGTTGGAAATGTGCATCCGATTTCCGCGTGTTTAATTTTAATTACCTCGCTGCGACTGAAGAAAACCATATGGGAAATGTTGGAAATGGGAAAATAGTAGCACGACCGCAAATAGAGGAAAGTCGCCTAATTTCGGATACCATTTACAATGTATTCAATATTTAATACTCGGTATTACTTTTTGATATTTTTTTTTATATAACCAGATACAACTTATTATAGCGAACCATGATTTATTATAAAAGCAATTTTATTACAGTTTATTTTTTCCAAAAAACACGGTTAAAAAAAATCAACGCATTTTTGTGCATTTGAAAAAGGGCTTCTAATTTCGGACATATCCGAAAAAATTTTTTCAAGAGTAGATCTGGATCCCATTGCTTATGTTTCTTGTTATTCCTTCACATTTAAAACGTAATTTAATCATTAAGCGATTTTCTACGAAATACTTTAGAAACTATAATTTTAGATTCCCAATTTCGAATATCTTAGTATCTTAGGTAATTTTCGTTTTTTCAAAATTGTTTATCTTAGTTTGTTGTATCATTATAAAAATAATAATTAATGGTTGGTTATCCTAAATAATAATTACCTTGCGGATATCCGAAATTGGGAATGAAATGCACAAAAATGGTCTATCCAAAATTAGGCAACTTTCTGCTTTTTAGATTAGAAATTTGTAGAATGTTTACGTTTTCAAATTGCTTAATTATGAATAGTGGATCAACTTAACTAACATCATAACTTACCCAAGACAGAATCACGAACTTTTATAACGATTATTTATAAAATAAACAAGCATAATAATGAAACTGAGCACAAAAATGCCATTTGCAATATAATCGATTTGTGCTGCCATTTAAAGGGGAGAAGTTCTACCGTTATCATATTACAGGACGGATTTAGTTTGACTTTTGGCTTCACATAAAAGTAGGTTTCTGTTTACCCTTGCAGACAGTATCTTAAATACACTACTATCCGAAATTTGGAAACCATCCGAAATTAGGCGCATTTCCTCTATCTGTTAAGGAAATTTAATTTTACGAGGATAAAGGCCTCTTTGCATTTTACAACTTGCATAATTTTACTTCGAAACTACAGGCCTCGAAAATGGTACATATTTTATGTACCAGTACATATTTCTTACGTGGTTACATAACATACGTTTTTAGCGCAAGAGTACACGTTTAGAAAACAAGCCGCTTGAAGCGAGTTTTTTAAAGTACTAGTGCGCTAAAAACGTGTTATGAAACGAGTGCTTTATACAATTTTTTCTATTTTGCTCTAAAATTAAAAAAAACTTACATTTAAGTTGATGATTGATTTATGGATTTTTGTTTTGGATTGGCATTACAGTTTACACCATGTTTAAAATTTTAAGAACAAATGATATTTTGATATATTTTATAGTCATATATTCTCTTTTTTACTGCAATTAACCAAGCCACAATTTTAACATGGTAAAAATAACCTAAACACAAAATTTTGTAGAAAATTCAACTTTAAAGCACCATTGACATTTGCACGGAAAACGTCAAGCGATAGGCCAGGTCTGTTGCCAACCCCAAAGAACAAAAAGTACAGACCTCTTATGGGCCTATAAGAACACGCGTGTGATTATGAGCTTATAAAATAGAAAAAGGTACATAATGTGGGTACATTTTCTCATAGCAATTTAGCCTTGAGTGCGTATTAAAATAACTCCACCCTGCCCCATCTTAGGTACATTTTTTTATTATTATTAAAATTTAATGCCCTCGCCATTATCCCATTATAGGTATATTGATTACAAGAATGTTTTTAAGATGAGGGCTTGGTGGACTTATGTTACTTATTTTAATATGAATTATTACCCTTTTAATGAAACACTATAATAGTACACTAGGGTGAACCTTATATATTTTAATTATCTTAAAATTTTCATTTAGGTGTTAGTAGAAAATTCTGAAAATATAAGTGCAATCAAACTTCTCTCAGGGTCCTAGTAGTAGAGGAAATGCGCCTAATTTCGGATGGTTTCCAAATTTCGGATAGTAGTGTATTTAAGATACTGTCTGCAAAGGTAAACAGAAACCTACTTTTATGTGAAGCCAAAAGTCAAACTAAATCCGTCCTGTAATATGATAACGGTAGAGCTTCTCCCCTTTAAATGGCAGCACAAATCGTTTATATTGCAAATAGCAGTTTTGTGCTCAGTTGCATTATTATGCTTGTTTATTTTATAAATATTCGTTATAAAAGTTCGTGATTTTGTCTTGGGTAAGTTATGATGTTAGTTAAGTTGATCCACTATTCATAATTAAGCAATTTGAAAACGTAAACATTCTACAAATTTCTAATCTAAAAAGCAGAAAGTTGCCTAATTTCGGATAGACCATTTTTGTGCATTTGATTCCCCATTTCGGATATCCGCAAGGTAATTATTATTCAGGATAACCAACCATTAATTATTTTTTTTATAATGATACAACAAACTAAGATAAACAATTTTGAAAAAACGAAAATTACCTAAGATACTAAGATATTCGAAATTGGGAATCTAAAATTATAGTTCCTATAGTATTTCGTAGAAAATCGCTTAATGATTAAATTACGTCTTAAATGTGAAGGAATAACAAGAAACATAAGCAATGGGATCCAGATCTAATCTTGAAAAATTTTTTTCGGATATGTCCGAAATTAGGAGCCCTTTTTCAAATGCACAAAAATGCGCTGATTTTTATTAACCGTGTTTTTTGGAAAAATAAACTGTAATAAAATTGCTTTTATAATAAATCATGGTTCGCTATAATAAGTTGTATCTGCTTATATAAAAAAAATATCAAAAAGTAATACCGAGTATTAAATATTGAATACATTGTAAATGGTATCCGAAATTAGGCGACTTTCCTATAGTAGTAGTAAATTTTTGGGTTGGCCAAAGCCGGACAACTAGGTCATTTCTGGCCCTTTTTGTTACCCCAGGCAATGGGGCAGGCAGGGTGCTAATTGGGTTCCTAAAATTCGTAAAATCGTAAAAAATCGTTGAAAATTGTGTGGAATTTTTGTATAAATGCAAAATTTAAAGGACTTAAAACCTTATTTCTTGTATTTTATGCATACAAAATTATGTACCAAATTTCAAAATGATCAAAAGATTCTCTCCTGCCGAAAATATGCCAAAGTTGCCCCTAACACTAAAATTCAGGGTTATTTGACGGAAGTAATCAAATATTGACGGACTGGACAAAATCAAAAAACTGATTTTGTCCACAAATTCTGGACAAAATTGGACAAAATCAAAATTAAATTAAATGTTAAATTATGATAAATAAATAAATTAATAAAAATTAGAACATTCTAAAATAAGAACTCTTTGGAAAGTGTATTTCTTACACTCGTGGGGTTTCCTCACTCGCCTGACGGCTCGTTCGTTAACCTTCCCACTCGTGTGAAATATATCACTTTCCACACTAGTTATGTAACTTGTTTCAGATTAGTATTCTGAAACAAGTTTCTACTTCCTTATAGACTATGCTTCATATATAGACCAAACCACATATTCAAAAATAACTAAACCATATTTATAACTTAAAGTCGCATAGAGAAAGACGGAAAAGGCACATTTAATATTCTGTCTTTCTTGTTGCGTTAGATTCACGTTTAAGATATTCCATATAAAACGTACCCACCAAAAATCTTCTGTTCTTGCAACATTTTCCGCTTCTTTTTCAGAAGAGACAATATCGTTATCAACCTAAAAAAAAATTCAAGAAGTCATTATACTCGTCCGGGACAATGTTGGTTTTTATACACAATGACTTAAATACAAGGGCGGTTACAGAGATTCCCACCCCAGCTCAAAGGACGAGGTTGGTAACCGTAGTCGCCCTAAAAACAGTTTTTGCCCGTGTATCATACATTACTTTTTATTCGATTATAATACTTTAATAAATTTTTATCTTTCACAACAAATAAGAGGTTAGAGTTCAAATATCATCAGTTTCAATATCTATCCACCAATCAACGTCTACTGTTTGGACTTTTCGCACTAGTGCGAAAAATTTAACTTTTCGTACAGATTTATCATACAAAATGTGGTGCTTTTAGATACAGTCGAATAATAGTTATTTATGGTACTAGTGGGTAAAGTAAGATATTGCCCATGAGAAAATTAATTTTCGAGAGGGCAATATCGGTTTGCCCATGAGTGCCATACAAGGTTTTATCCAATAAATAGCTTAGAAATTCATATTTTTATTAAAAATTTTAATGACATTTACAAGAAAATAATTTGACAAGTGACAGTTGAGTGGGTAACATAAATAATAATCCAATAAAGTAAAAGCCACGCGGGGGTTATTATTGAGTTTATGTATTTAAAATAAAGCCGGTAATTGTCTTATTATCTGCATGTATTGGATAAAAATATATTCGAGTTTTATGACCTTTTATAGAAGAGTTTTTATTAGTGATAACTAGGAATCTTTAGCCCTCGTAATTACTATAGGCTATTGTGCCTCTCACTTGCACGCATCCTGCTTTATGACGCCTAAACCGTAAAATTGAGAGCGCGCTGGCCTATATTATTATTATTGCTATAGTCCCTAAATCAAGCCTTTTAGGATTCGGTACCGGTACACCCATAAAAAATATACATACTAATATATTTAATAATGTATTTGGTAAATTACTAGCGGTGAAGTCCGTAATAAAAAACAACACAGGCCCACAAAAAAATTTAAAAAATCTGTGCTTGAGACCCACCTATTCTTATGTATTTTGGGATGTTGAACACGAATCTGCCATAAAAAAGGCAACTCATGGGCTCATTTTTTGCTACACTGAAAAACCGTCTAAAATGGTAAAAGTCTTATCTGCAATTTCAGTGTAGCAAAAAAATGAGCCCATGAAGTGCCTTTTTTATGACAGATACGTGTTTATCATCCCAAAATACATAAGAATAGGTGAGTCTCAACCCCAGCACAGACTATTTTTTTTTCTTTGTGGGCCGTATAAAATTCCACAAATAAAAGTTGTCTGTGTTGGGGTTATCACCTTATCAATTCTTATGTATTTTGGGATGCTGAACACAAATCTGCCATAGAAAAGGCAACTTATTGCCTCATTTTTTCGCTATACTAAAAAAAACATCTAAAATGGTGAAAATCTCATCTGCAATGCAAAAAAGAGCCCATGAAGTGCCTTTTCTATGACAATTTGTGTTCAGCATCCCAAAATACATAAGAATAGGCCACCAACCCCAGCACAGACAACTTTTTTAATTTTTGTGGGTCTGTGTAATTTATGTCAAAAATCTTACAATGTATGTTTGTCAAAATTGTATGAAATCCTGCGCTTGAGAGAGGAGGGTTAAACATTCCTTAAAAAAATACTTTAAATTCAAATTTTGTGAATTACAATATTTGGTCGATTTCACCTGGAACAACCCGTTAGATTCATGTTAGCTCAAATGTAGCATTGGGATTTAACGTCGCTTAGGGAATGTGTGCCGACGTTAGATTAAAAATAGACATCGCGACGCTTCTGACGCCGCCCCGCACCTCAAGACGTCCAGCGTCGTCCATTTTCAATTGTTTTTATTTCAGCTATACAGAGCTTTACACGGGCCGGGAATTTAGATTATTACACTGCAAAAAAAATTTATAAGCGTGTTTAGACTAAGAGTTTATTTGAGACAAATAAATCTGTTGGTCGCGTTTTACCAATTAAAGATTTATTTGCTACCATTAAACTAAATGAAACGTTGCAAGCATCGGCACCATTGTACACTAGAGCCATCTAGTTTGCAAATTTCAAACTAGGTGTTTTGTTTTATTTTAAATTCTGTATCTTTAAAACATTATATTCTAGCAAAAAACTGTATATAACATTTTTTATAGGGCATAAAAAGATATTTTATTTAAAATATAATTTTTTGAAATCGGGTTATAAATATGTGAGATATGCTAAAAAAACCTTTTACTGCTTTAAACGCCAAAATCTCGAAAACAATGCGTTTTAGGAAAACGTTGTTTATAACATTTTTTGACCAATTTAAAATTATGTTTTATATAAGTGCTAAATTAACCAAATACAATAATAATTGCCTTAATTATAAACAAAAAACGCTAAAAATAGGAGTTTTACCCTATTTTTACCCCCTTACCCCCAATCGTTTACCCCCAAAATCTAATCAGCTCTTCGGAATACGATAAGAAACAATATGCAAAAAAACACAAGTCGATATCTCATGTAGAAATGGAGTTAGAGAGTTTACACCCAGACTGACAGACGGACGCAAACATTTTTTTTACTGATTTCGACTCAGAATGGTCTGAAACGTCGAGAAATGTGAAAAAAACGTGGTGAAAGATTTTGACTTTTCGGCGAAGATTTCAATACATCGGCACTCTTAGTAGCACTAAGTGCCGATGTAATATAACGTGTGGAAATTGGTTTGTCTGGGAGGAATTTGTGAATCATTCATTCAGATTAAGCAAGTTAAAAATACATTTTTTGGAATATATATATTTTTTAATTTTGTAAAATTCTGAAATAGTTTTAACGAAAGCTGTCAAGTTGTGGTTCGTCTTATAATTTATGCGCTTCGAATTAAAAATTTATTATTACTAGTGTCCGGACTTTTTGGGCCACCCTGTACATACTACACGGTGGAGTGACCCTATATTTAATTGAGGCTAATGCTAGCGCTTTTTTTTCTACGATTTTTAATTGGTGAAACACTAATTGTTGTTTACAGTGGGGCGATATTATTAGCCCGGTGACAAGAAGCCAGCTATTTTGGTCGAATTGTTCTAGTTACATTTATAAAAATACACCCATAACTTTTAAATAAACATAGTGTTGGCACATTAGGTATTAGTTCATAAACAGGGTTTATCGCATTTTTGGTCCAGGAAAAGGTACGAAATTTTTAATGGCGCTTTCAACAATACCATATTGACTAATTTTTTGAAAATGTCATATCAAAGGTCTGTGCGTTGGAGGCTACACCTTTGCACCGTACTGCACTGTGGTCTGGGAAGCCCTCATTAATGGCGCTTTCAACAATACCATATCGACTAATTTTTTGAAAATGTCATATCGAGGTCTGTGCGTTAGAGGCTGCACCTTTGCACCGTACTGCATTATCGAGTGCACTATGGTCTGGGAAGCCCTCATTTTGGCCATTAATTTGACTTTAAACTAAGAATATGACTTTATAATTACGTATAGTCATCTGAAACTGAAGATGTCTCTAGTAGTAAGAGACGAAACGTCGGAAAGTGAAAATCCATTAACACGGTCTAAACCCGAAAGTGAAAGTTCTTTATATCTTAATGGCCGTGAAAGCTTAAAATCTAAAATTCTTAGGCTATTTCTTTATTGATCTTTAGATTTTTTAGCTTATACTTTCGTTTAAAACTTCCCCAAAGTTCCACAGGATTTTTTTGTTTTTTTTTTAACCAAATTGTAGCTTAAGGTATTTTAAAAAAGTGGTGGCTTTTTGTCGATTTTTTGGTTTCGCCAAAAAAAAAAAAGTAAAATAATGCACGGCTGAGGTAGGAGTACAATGACAAACGAAAATCAACAAGACAAAAAAACAAGATGGCGGACCTGTCAAATAGACATTTTTCGAACTGGAGGTCGTAGGAACTTGGTATATAGGGGTACTACAATGAAAAACAAAAGTCAACAAAAAACCAAGTTGGCCGACCTGTCAGTCATATCTTTCGAGCGAAAGGTCATAAAAACTGTATGTGGGTATGTAGGGTGGTATGTATTTGGTATGTAATGACAAACAACAATCAAAAAACAGCTGAATCAATGCCATTTTTGGGTATCGCCCAGATCATACTGTATTGTGTAGTTCAGTGCCCTCCTAATACAAGATGTCCTAATTAAAAAAAAAACTAATTTTCGTTTCTGCGCATTTGTGGGATCGTTTTTAAACAAGGGTTCCAAAATTATAGCCAGAAAACTCGTATTCGCTTTCCGGACTATTATAATTCTTGTCTAATAATATCGCAAGTGACACAGTATCAGATATTTTAGTAATTTGGAATTTATTTTTATTCTACGCATATGCATCAGATTATTTTTTATTAATGTTAACCATAATTCAAAATTTTAACTTCAAAGAAATATGATTTTTGAAAGAAAATTCTTACGTGTATAGTATACACTGTACTGCCTTGCTAAGCTGAAAGGTCCTATCTGTATATGTTAAACCTATGTAGATAGGACCTTTCAGCTTAACACGGAAATGTAGGTAACTAAAGGCCTATCCAAAAGCTTGCACAAGAACATAAAACATAAGAATGCGATGCCGTGATTGGTTTACAAGATACATGGCGGCACATCAAGCCAATCACGGCATCGCATTGTTATGTACTGTTTTTGACGTTTTTTAATGTTCTCATTTTCTTCGATTTTTGTTAAAAGGGCGTTTTTTACAAATTCAGGGACTTAATTACATAAAAACGGATCTTCCAACTTATGCGAAAATTTTACTGTATATCGTCGGCTTACAAGTAAAAGGCACTAAGTCACTTTTTTGCAAAAATGGGATTTTTATGGTACTGTAATTAATTTTTGATGTAATCTATGTACAGGTAAACCGAACTAACTTCTAAGTGGACTGCCAAGAGAGTAACCCACTATACAAAACGCACCAGTTTGATTTTGAATAAAATTTTATCTGGCAATAGGCACTAAGTGACTTAGTGCACGTAGTGCATTTTACTTGTAGATTATTTCAAATATTTCTGCACTAAAACTTAGTGTTTGTTTGGCGAAACGTGCATTTTTGTAACAATTATTACAAAAATTAAAAAACAACAGTGAAAGTTAAATTTGTCAATATCTCAAAACCATGTTTTTGGACTTAGTGCTCTTTACTTGTAAGCCGACGATATTAAACACCAGGTTTACTTTCAACAAAAACTGTTTTTGCATTTTTTTTTAAATAACAAAAAAAATAGAAAGTTTTTTTTTAATTTCCCAAAAGTTTTACTTTCATGACTTACTTAGCAAAAACTGATTCAACTTAAACTATCTTTTTGCGTACAATTGATATTTTCAGCTCTTAACATGTGGGCACATAATATACAGAGCGGTCCAAAAGTCACCCTTCCCCCCTCTTAAATTTTGAACCAGTTGAGATATCGACTTCAAATTTGGAACTTTAAATAAGATAACTTAAACTATCTTTTAGCATATATTTAATACTTTCAGCTCTTAAAATGTGGACAGGGGGACATGGGGGCACATTTTTTTAAATGGAAAGGGGGGTTGTGTAATGCATCATTTTAAAGCTTATAAAATTCTCCATTTAACTCCATATTTTTAAATTAAAAAAATAATTTTGGGTTTAAAATGGGGTTGAAAATGGGTATTAATGTCAAAATTCCTCTAAAAAAAACAAATAATTTTTTAAAATTGCCTAATTTCATCATAAAAAAATGTTAATTATACTTTAAAACTAATTTTAGTTTACATAAATAAAAATTTATAAAAAAAACTTAAAAAATCGAATGTTTTAGCACAAAAAATTGAAAAATCAAAACCTTAAAAAACATTTTAAAAAAAAATTAAAAATGTTAGTTTAAATAGAGAATTTTATAAGCTTTAAAAAAATGTCCCCCCATGCCCCCCTGCCCACATTTTAAGAGATGGAAATATCAAATATATGCTAAAAGATAGTTTAAGTTGTCTTATTTAAGAGTTCTAAATTTAAAGTCGATATCTCAACTGGTTCAAAAGTTAAGAGGGGGGGGGGGGGTGACTTTTGGACCGCTCTGTATAAATACTTTTAATAATGTGTAAAAGAAATAGCCCATTCTTATTTTTATGAAAATAAAACAATAATGAAAATTTGTTTTGTTTTGCAAGAAACAATTACATCTTTTGAAAGCATTATAAAATGCCGAGACATCAAGAAAAATAATTAAAAGTTTAGTACATCTTGAAGAAAAATGCAGAAATTAAGCCTTTCAAAAACGTTTCATTTCATAAAACGTTGAAATGACAAAACAAGTAAAAAATTAACGGTAAAAAGAAAAATCGTAAATTAGAAGTAATTTAATTGTTCTAAAAGTATACCCTCCGCGACTATGCGTCAAAAATTAATATCTTTATACCAAAATACATTAAGTTAATTAATTAATCCATCAGTCTATTTTCTAATCATCGTACAGAGTGATATTGGTAGACTGCAGTTTTGGGCTGCTGGCCCTCTTCAGTACCAAGAGATAACTCTTCACGCTAATTAAGAAAACTTTTGTGTGACTGTGTTATCTCTGCAACTAAAAGTCCGATAATAAAAGTTTTTTACAGAAGATTTTTATTTTTTTGAGAAGAATTAAATTACAGTAAAAAAATATATGTTTCTATTTAAAAAAACAAAGTTGACCTTGAAATGACCTTGAAAACGTAAATACCCGTAAAAAAGAAATACGTTATTTTGTTTCCCCCATTAAAATAAACAACTTTTATCCGACATTTTTTTTTCTAAAATGCATAGTATTCGAGATATTTAAAAGTATAAATATTGAAAGCATCTTTTAAAAAGCTTAAAAATAACAAGTTTTAGTTAGAAACAACAAAAAGTATCGCTTTTAGAAATATTTGAATAAAATAGTTATTTATATACCAAGGGACTAAACTGGCTGTTTTAGTCCCGCTGCATTAGTGTGGAAACAGAAATGCAAGGGACTAAAACAGCCACGTTTAATCCTGCGGTATATACACTATTTTTTGCAGGAGCAAATATGATTTAGGAAGGTAGATAAAATTAAAATTAAAAACCACGCGTCTAAAATCGGTTGTTTTCTTTTCGTAATTTAATCAAGATGCCTGTAAATTGCGAAAAGTCAGTTTCATGGCTATCGCGATTTCAATTGTTTTTTGATATGGTTGACACAAACGTCAAAAAAATGGACGAAGATGATTAATTTTAAGTTATGTATAAATTGTTATAACAATGTTATTTTTAAAGGTTTTCTTTTTATTACAAAACACCGCCAAACCTAATTTTTGAACCAGCAAAGCACATAGTAAGTATAATATTTTAATATTATCAAGGTTGCCGTGTTTTTTATTCCCTAGGGAGAAAAACGGCAAGTATTAGTCCCGAAAATGAAAGCGTAAAATTAGGTTTTAGTCTTGGTCGTGCAAAAAATAAATTATATGGCTAAATTTTTGAGAACAAAAGTATGAGTATATTAAAGATAGCGAAGCAATAATTTTACAGCTTGTTTGGACTTTTTGTTTATCTCAGGAAAAACCAGTTTCAATTTGTAAAGGATTCGTTTCAAAATGAAAAGCAATTACTTGATTACAGATACACAATGACTAATAGTAAAAATAGGGAAAATGCAACCAGGAATAACTAATTTTAGTGTTCTACAGCAGAAAACACTGTCTATTCTACAAATTAAATTATAATAGAGACCTTAAATCAATTTTTTAATTAACATGGTGTTAAAGTACGAAAAAACTCCTTTTAAATGGTGTCTCATACACAATTTTTTAAATTTTTTTTTGTGTTCTAAGTGATACTCACCTTGCAATAACAGCGTCGATATGAAAGTCCAGTTAGTGAAATATGGTTTCAAATCTTTATTTACTTTAAATAGTATATTATTTACCAAGTGAGAGAAGTTTAACATTTTTGACCTGCGTCAAATTGCGGGATGAGCGCGCTAGCGCGAAGCCCGCATGACGCGGTCTAAAATATTAAATCTTCACTCACGTGGAAAATATAGTAATTTTTTCACTACCAGTACAATTAATTAGCTATTTATTTATTTATTTTACTAAAATTTAATGAAAAAGCTTATAAATTTGAAATATCACGTTGGCCGTTCGCGGCCATTAAAAAACAAATGAATAACTTGACATTTCTGGCAGAAATTTTCTGCGGATCTGCTGAAATTAATAAGTTAGAAAGTGTGTCCGTGTTAAGTGTAATAAAATATATAAAAATGGAAAGTGAAATGCAAAGTGATGATTCTGGTACTCCCCCAGAAATAAGGGGATAAGCGAAAACTGTGAGGGACAAAAATCAAAAGATTTGTATGCTAAAGCCTCGGCTAAAGCATATTTTAAGCAAATTTTAAGCAATGGTGTACATCCCAAGGAGTTACAAAATGTACTGAAAATGTGTTACTTGTGTATTTTAAGCAAGAAAGCAAGAAAAAAAGGCATCGACATTGTGGGCACAATGGTCCATGTCTGTATTATTATCGTTGAATATGATGGACCAATGATTTTCACTTTTCGAAGTGTTTTTTGTAAATCATGTTTTATAGGTACTAACTTAGTTAATATTTTTTATCATGCAATAAATAAATTTGGTGCCTAAAGACACTTGTAAATAGCAATGTGATATAATAATTAAGTGAAACGTCAGATGCCAAAACAGCTGAATAAAAATTCATTATTAACCATGGTGCAATTTCATTATTTTTAGAACCTCTGACGTCATAGGTAGAGAAATAATATTTCTACCAATGAAAAGAACAGTAATAAAGATGTGGTTTTAGGCTGGTTTTTAATATTTTAATCTTTGCGATCCTCCGGTAAATAAATGCCTCGGTCCGAGCAGTGTTAATTTTTCTGTTGTATAAATCCATCCATTTACATTTTAAAAGAATCTAAAAACCGCCGTCTTTAAATCCACTACTTCCACTTCTATAACGTATTCATCTTATCCTTCAGCAATTTTTCAGGCAGAAATTTTCAGTCAGTACCAACAAAACAAATTCTCATCCTATTGTGGACCAGAAATAGGGTTATTTTACGAAAATTCAAGATTTATCAACCAATTAGTCGTAGAGTTGGTAACCATTTTCATTTCATTGTTTTGCTGTGTTTAAATATTTTAGGCATATTTTAACACTCTGTATTAAGGATCAAATGTCTATATATGGCTTTTAACTCATGTAAGTGTTACCAAAAAATGTTTGACCCTGGTGAAAAAATTGAAAGTGCTATTTGTGGTACCCTAAAGTTGGTATAACGTCAAAATTTTGACTTTTCAAGGTCACAACAAGGCCGTTTGTTAATGAAAACTAGAAAAAAAAATGGGGTTCTTCCCTATGTATCCTAGATCACAATCCTGTGCAAAACCCTTGGTATTTATTTCTAATAAGCAGTACTAGGCGAATTTCCAGTACTCGCATAGGCGCCGCGTCGACTCTAGGTTTTAAATATTTTCAGTTTTATTTCTTTTTATCTTGATTTTTTTTAATGATTTCATTTAAACAAGTAAGGTGGGAAAAAAAGTTATCGATAAATAAAAATTAAAAACTTTCGTTTTTTTAAAAGATAAAAATCTAATGTCGGTTTTTTCTTTGAAAAACACCGATATATATATACATATGTATAGTTAATATGTATAGTCAATATTGTTGTGTGTAACAAACTAATCGTCAAATGTTTCGATTTAGTGACCTTTATAAAAATTTCCCTCATAATTCGGCAAAATTATTCCGTAAGCCTATGTTTCTGTGTTTATTTTCAACGTTGATTAGTCATAACTGAGTTTACGCTGACTACTGCTAATAAGTCCTGAAAAAATTAAATCTGAAAAACGATTCTTTTTACAAAAAATGGGTATTTTTTTTCTAAATTCTAAAAAAATAGGGTGGTAATCTACTCACCCTAGCGAACGTTCAGGTATTACGTAACGCAAATTTTGATCATTTTGGCCCCCCCCTGTAACGCTATTTTCCTATACCATTAACATGGGCGTAACACTCTAAAATGACCCCCACCCCCCTAGGAGCGTTACGTAATACTTGAACGTTCCCCCTAATGAAAAAAATTGGGGGGTAAGAACTTTAAAATTAAAAAAAAATCAGAACTCTGGGCAGTGTAGAACGTCAATTTATTATAAAGAACTTTCACTTTCGGGTTTAGACCGTGTTAATGGATTTTCACTTTCCGACGTTTCGTCTCTTACTACTAGAGACATCTTCAGGGATTAATCTGAAACTAAGTTTCGAATCAACTTGTGTCACTATTTATGACGAGTTGTGGTTATTCACCCGTGACGAGGTTTTTCCTATCAAAGACTTCCATATTGCAGGTAAGTGGTAACCAGTGTCCCGATTGATATTGTTAGGATGCTTGATGATTTCTATCGATTCCCGTATCTTCCTTGGCATTTTTCTGTTTTCTGTTAATATTTGTTTTGTTTCAGACAAATTGTTTTTATGACCTGTTTCATGTACATGTTCGGCTACTGCCGATTTCTACAAGTCTTTGATAGGAAAAACCTCGTCACGGGTGAATAACCACAACTCGTCATAAATTGTTGATTCGAAACTTAGTTTCAGATTAATCCCTGAAGATGTCTCTAGTAGTAAGAGACGAAACGTCAGAAAGTGAAAATCCATTAACACGGTCTAAACCCGAAAGTGAAAGTTCTTTATATCTTAATGGCCGTGAAAGCTTAAAATCCGTCAATTTGTTATTGAGACAAAAATGTAAAATAACCCTATTCTTGTCCCATCGTGAAGCAGGGATTGAAAGAGACTTGAATGGATTGCAACTGGTAAATAAATAATTGCCGGTTTACCTGAAAATCTATTCGAATTTTCAGAACGTGACGAGAAAAACCTTTCAGTTAAAAATTCTTCTCATCTGTCGATTATTGAATATTATCTGTGAGTTTGTAGTAATCTAATACTGACTTGTCAAACATTTTTCACTGAAACATATGGCAAAGAAATACTGGAGCATATTTTTTAATTAAATTACTCTACTTTTAATCATACAGGGTGATGTTGGTAGACTGCATAGTTTCGTGCTGCTGGTCTTCGTCAGTAAAAACCACTTTACACGGAGCAATTTGTACGCAAGTTTGATGCTATGCAAGTTTGCTGCCATGAGGACAATTTTACATTGATTTGCCTTTTCACGGAGCAAGTTGTGCGCAAGTTTGGTGCTATATATTGCAAGGTAAACAGTGCTGCCAACCAGACAATTTTGACGTGTCTCTGCGTTTGTTAACAAAAACACAACCTAGCATTTGCAGTTTTTTAGTTAGACAGACCGACCTATTATTAATAATAATAATTATAAACATGTGCAGTTGTTACTATATTAGTAAAATGAAATCGATTTGGTAACTTTTTTTCCAGGTTGGTACCACGAAAATAACCATAAAACTTGCGTGAAAATCGCCGAAAAATAGAACATGTTCTAAATAATTTGATAGCACGAAAATGGCCTCAAACTTGCCTAAAGGCATGCCCAGTGACTGAATCATTTTTGCAACAAACTTGCATAGCATCAAACTTGCGTACAAATTGCTCCGTGTAAAGTGGCTTTAAGAGTTAACTCTGACTGCACGGAAAAAAAAATTATAGCTAGGAGCGCTATAACACACATACCAAGCAAATTATAATCGCTTATTATATAAATACAAGGCTTTCTCTTACAATTATGGCAGTCAGTGTAAAAATTTATATGAAATACTTTAATTGTTTAGTGAATAATAAAATATAACAAATAGTATGGCATTTATAGCTTAAATAGATTTAATTATTGTCCGTGCTAATAATTTTTATAATATAATAAAATTTCTGTAAATTTATAATAGTGCCTGTAATAAATATAATCGTGTCTGTAATATATATAATCGTTTCCAATTTATTTTTAACATTATTAGTTATTGTGTCCCTTATAATCTATAGCTTAAATCACTATAATTTGCCACTGTTACCAAATATCTTATAATGTATAGCGCAGAGCCCACTAATTTCTTTCCGTGTGAGAAAACATATTCAGACTTTATTCACTTTAGAAGTAAAGTCATTACATTGTGTATATTTGGGCGCCACCTATTTTCAAACTTAGGCCACTATAGTATATTCAACTTCAAAATGGAGTAAGTGTAAACAAACGCACGTGACAACAATGGATTTAGTGACAGGGTAGGACTCGAAACAAAATATTTCTATATAACGGTCCATTGCAATGCATTATACGCTTCGTTGCAAGTGCTCACGTACTGACCTGTTTAATTTTCTACATCCTACTCTCGCAACATTCGAGTGTTTTAACCAATGAAACCACGCGCCAGCTGCCGATTCTTTTATTTATTTCTACTGAATCTTGTTGTTGAATATACTATAATCACACTTCTCCTGATCTGGAGACTTTGAATGATAGCAAGTTGAAAACTTTTATCTTTGAAGCACACAGTACCACAAACTTGAGAAAGATGAGTAGTTGTCTACGTCTTAAAATAGATGAACAGTATTTGACAGTCCAGACACACTAGCCAGACCAGACAAACCAGAGTGACTTGACCGACGAGACAGATTTTTCCCACGAAATAAGTTATCATTTTTTTAACAGGGGGCCCCCATTAAACATTTTCTTTGTTAAAAAAAAAAACTAAAATCACCAGAGGTATACTACCCTGCTTGTACACTACAAATAGTCTTAATCGGATTTTGTTATTATCAGAGTTGATACTTTCATTACTATAACAGGGTCGGGCAACAGGAATTTTAAATTATTTCTAATTTTTGGTGAGATTCTTTAATACATATCTTTGCCAAATAAGATTATATGTCTGTATACAGTTATTATCCACTGTTTTATATTAACCAATACATAAATGAATCCACTGTAATATAGGTATTCATTATTATCATATTCATTCGTGAATCCACGATAATCCTTCGAAAAGCACATTATTGATAAATACATACTATTCTGAAATTGTTGTCTATTAATAGGTGCTTTCAGTGGATCTCAGCGAAATTCAGCAAAACGATACACTAGAAAAAAATGTGTAAATTTACATGCTAAATCAAAAGTAATATATTGCCAAGCACGTGCACGTAAAATTAGATTTAACTTGTAATTTTACAACCAGTGCTAAAAGTAAACTACTTTTAACACCAGTGCCTTAAAATGACATTTTAGACACTGACAGCATGCGTTAAAAATAATACTTTTGCTGACGTTTGTAAAAAAAATGTTTTTTTCTTCAAGCGTACTTAAATATTTTTTTCTTCAAGCGTACTAAAACGTTCATATTTTATAACTGAACACACTAGTTAGTAAAAAAATGAGTTAATTGTTGTACGCCGTAAAAAAAGTTAGTTAGCAAAACCACCACTGGCAGAGCACTCTTTGACTTTGATGACAGCCATACTTCAAACTTGTATGTTTATACAGGTGGTTGACTCGAGATTCTGTGCAAAAACCTTGTGTGAAATTGATTAAAAATTATTGAAGAAGAATATATGGTTTATACAACTACAAATCTCTCCGAAATTGCAAATGCTACATTAGACAAGTTACCATCGAAATCGCGAAAGTGTACGATTTAGCCTACGAAAAAAATTTTAAATGAGCTAAGGAAGGTTTAAGTTTATTTCGAAAGGGTTTTATTGGCCTATTTTAATAAAAAAATACTTTATTAATGAATAAATTAAATTCAAAAATTAATATTTAAAAAATATATATAGGATGTTTGAAGAAAAAATACAAAAGTGCTTTTTTTTACTCGTCTATAGTTTCCGGAGTCCGCTTCGCGTCGTCCGTAACTTCTACAGACTAGTAGTAAAAGTGTTACTTTTCCTCTTAGTAAAACAATATACTATTTTGGGATTTGGACTAGTCCTAAGTAAACGTAAAGCTGCGGAAGTTATAATAACCTGCATTCTTTATAAGATAAAAATAGTTATTTATGGTACTAGTGGGTAAAGTAGAAAGTCCAAACGAAAGTCCAAACGAAAATTAACCTGCTTGGCTGACGCCTCGCAGGTTACTTTTCTCATGGGCAATATCGGTTTACCCATGAATGCCATACAAGGTTTTATCCAATCCAATCCAATCCAGCTTAGGAATTCATATTTTTATTAAAAATTTTAATGACATTTACAAGAAAATAATTTGACAAGTGACAGTTAAGTGGGTAAAATAAATAATTATCCACTTAATAAAGTAAAAGCCACGCGGGGGTTATTATTGAGTTTATCTATTTAAAATAAAGCTGGTAATTGTCTTATTATCTGTATGTATTGGATAAAAAAATTATATAACTTATTTAAATGGTTTGAATTAATTTTGGTAAATTTCATATATATTTATATTAAAAGGGATTAGTTACAATTTATTTACTGCAGAAATTGGCCAGAAAAATAATATTTATATTATGAACCTTGAATTTCGATTTTATTGAATAATTTTTATATAAATGTCAAAAAAAACGCTTAATAATAGTCATTTTCACACGTGTTATTACATTTTTGGGCTATTTTTATAGGTATAGGTAATATTTTTTTAAATAAAACAAAAAACATACTTGGTCGATAAATATCCGATTTACACGTTTTTTTTTTTATTTTTGATTTTTTTTTGGCTATAAATTATAAATAAATGTTGCATTTAACTTTGTAATTTTTTTTTTCTATTTTGCGACTCTTATAAGCAGTCATCGGCGAATTTCCAGTGCTCGCATAGGCGCCGCGTCGATTCTATCGTTGACGCGAGGTTTTAAATATTTACATTATTATTTTCTTCGAAAAACACCGATATATTTACATATTTATAGTTAATATGTATATTCAATATTGTTGTGTGTAACAAATTAGTCGTCAAATGTTTCGATTTAGTGACCTTTATAAAAATTTCTCTCATAATTCGGCAAAATTATTCCGTAAGCCTATGTTTCTGTGTTTATTTTCAACGTTGATGAGTCATAACTGAATTTATTCCGATTAATGCTTATAAGCTCATAATCACACGCATTTTGCCTGTTCTTATAGGCCCATAAGAGGTCTCTACTTTTTTTTCTTTTGGGTCGGCAACAGACAAAAGTCTATCTCTTGACGTTTGCCGTGCAATTGTGAACGTCGGTTTAAAGTTTAATTTTCTACAAAATTTTGTGTTTAGGTTATGTTTTACCGTGTTAAAATTGTGGACTGGTTAATTGCAGTGGAAAAGAGAAGAAATGACTATAAAATATATCAAAATAATATTCGTTCTTAGAATTTTAAACATGGCGAAAACAGTAATGCCAATTCGAAACAAAAATCCCTAAATCAGTCATCAATTTAAATGTAAGTTTTTCAAAATTTTAGAGCAAAATAGAAAAAGTTCTATAAAGCACTCGTTTCTTAACACGTTTTTAGCGCACTAGTACTTGTACTCGTGCGCTAAAAACTAATGTTATGAAACTAGTACTTTAATATACTATTATTATGTGCTAATGGTTAAAAAAAATAAAAGCTTAAAAAAAATAGAAAGCTTAAAAAAATGAAAAAAATAAAAATGGCACTTAAAATTTAGTTGACAGTAGGAAAATGTATGGTCAAAATGAGAAAATAAAAGCATTTGGGTTTCATAATATCTTAAAGAAGCTCGAGTGTTGTCCAAAAAGTCCAAAAAGCCCAAAAAGCCCAAATTTTTACTTAATACTAAGTAGAACCTAGAGAAATATATTTTTCTACGACTGCTTTAGAATGTAAAAAATACACACACTTTTCAAACACAGAATGAATCCATTCTAGCCCTAGATACGGTATGAATATTTCGTATCAAGTGTTAGAATGAGCACATGTAGTGCCATCTCTTGTTTATAAAAGTAAATAAAACTGTAGCAAAATTAGCCAAAATATATATATATTTTACCATGAAATATTGAATAATTTAATGCAATTTAAAGTTTTGCATTAAAATTGCATAAAGTTTATTAGTTTTTTTAATATTTGATCAGTTTTTTATGATTTTAGTTCAAAAAATTAAAACTGCTCCATCTATTGTTAAATATTTAAACTTGATATATGTCACAACAATCTGACATAACCTTCAATTTTTGCATTATAATTTGTAAATACGTGCTAAAATTAAATAAAAATCTTTTTTAACTACTGATTTGATAAAATTATCAAATAACATTAATTGCTTTATTTAAAAATATGTGTTTTGTTGCATTTACAATGTCGAGTAACAAAAAACATTGTTTTTAACCTTGTCCGCAGTTTAAAGCCATGCAGTGTTTCATATTTGCAGTCTAAGAAAAAATATAGTCTACAACACGTATGAAATAGACATTCCGCGCTCGCGGAACCGTCATACTCGCTTACCGGCTCGTATGACAAACTTTCCGCTCGCGCGGAATATTTTCTATTCCATACTAGTTATAGAATATACTATTCCCATTTGCCAAAGTATGACCTTAAACTGCCAATTTGATCGGTACGTTTCTTGGTCTTGTTTCAAAGAGAACCCATACCAAATTTTGTCTTTCTATGTCGACGCGTTTAAAAGTTAGCATATGACCTTAAATTGTCATTTTGACAGATACGTCGAGTGGTCTTGATCCAAAGGGCACCCATGCCAAATTTCATGTTCAGTTAATTCTCAGCGTAGTTAATAGTATATTATGCACCTAGTATGCGAACTAAGGCTTTAGTGTCCGATACTGAAGTTTTTTTGCTGATACGGAATCGAGGCAAAAAATCAGTCGAGAACACTTAAGCTATTAACAAACCTTAAGCTATTAACACCAAATATCAGTTAAAAATATAGTTTAAAAAATATTGTGGCTGTCAGTTTGACAAACAAAAAAGTTAGTAGTTGTCTAAATTTTTTTATTTTTGGCCGAAGTCAATAAAAAATGGTTTTAACAACGGTCAACGGACAACGGCAGATATGTAATTATTACGTAATTAATACGTAAGCTAGGTAGTAGAAAAAATAACTTAATAAAACCTATTTTTAGTAAATTTAGGGTAAACGTGTTCGTATTAGACCTAAGTAAATAAAATGTAACGTTTTTTTAAGGATATTAATGAAGTAAGTGACTTCCTTTAAGCGGTGCCAGATCGCATTTTTAAGTAGTATAAGCAAAATCGACGTAATTTTAAAATTTATTGACCTATTAATACGTCTCCTTGCAGTTAAGAACGAGAAAAACATCACAACACGGTTTAAATATACATTTTCTTGGAAATCGTAAAAATCAACATATAATTGACCAAGATGGCCACAGCGGCGACGTAATCGATGAGTTTTATTTCATCTTAGACGTTAGAACATATTTTTTGGTATGCACCCAAGTGTTGGAATCAAAAACTGTTTCATAATACCGTCTTTGTAGTTTTTTTTTATATTGTTTTGTGTGTGATTTTGGGCTGCGTTTGATTTTGTGGCAGTCAAGCCCAATCTCAACCACTAAAAGTGGAGGGTAAACGCATTTGAGCCACATACCGGAGTACATGTTAATTAATCATCAGTCATTTTTATTCAATATAACTAACAATACACTTAAAACATGAAAAGTTTCGAGTTTTGCACACCACGTTTTTTAGACGGCTAAAATTGAAAATTATAATAATTTCTAATTGTTTTATAATTGTTTTTAATGGTATGTTACTGTCAAGAACCGAATATTTCGTTTATATATTTTATATGAAAATATTTAATGCTATAAAATTTATTATAGTAAACACACGTGAGGTAACTATAATCAATGAAAATTCCTTAAAATTTATAACGCAAAAACAGAATTTTTATGCATCATAAAACTTATTTTTCTCAAATCGGGTTTTATAATACCAGGAACATATTGGCAAAACAATGAAAAATCCAAAGGATACTGTTACCAAATAAAAATAACATAGGATGCTAGCCTTTATCAATGAGCAAGATAGTATATTACATAACTAGTGTAGAAAGTGACATATTTTACGCACAGTTGAAAACGAATAAAGCAAAGGTGCGAAAGTAAAAAGCGTAGGAAAACTTAATCGATTTTTTTTTCATGTATTCTATGGTACTTTACATAAAAAGGTTGTCAAACTTATTTCCGACACATAAATCATTAAGTACATATATTTATAACTATACTGCCGTCTAAGATAAGAAGTCGTATCTACAAAAAAAAATGAATTTTTGACTTTATTCATTTTTCATATCCTTGTTTAACAAGGATCCCAAAAATGAACAGAACCGAAAGTCCGTTTTTTGTTGTTGTATATATGATATCTTCTCTTAGCACGGCAGTATAGTGGTGTAAACCAGTGACCTAGAAAATTGACTGCACTAATTCAACCACTTAAAATACACCTAAATATATTTAAAAGCTCGTAAATACTAATATTTAAAACAAAAACAAAACTTCTATAGGCGTTCTAGATGTTCTATTTATTCCCAAAAGTTATACAGTAATAAATTAAAGTAAAAAAGAACATTTTTAAGGACAAGCTTTTAAGTGCACTAAAAATAAGAAAATAAACTTTCAAGTAAATCAAACCCATCATTTTGTTACATTATACAATTTTTTATGCTATAAAAGCTTCACGGAAAGAAATTAGTGGGCTCTGCGCTATACATTATAAGATATTTGGTAACAGTGGCAAATTATAGTGATTTAAGCTATAGATTATAAGGGACACAATAACTAATAATGTTAAAAATAAATTGGAAACGATTATATATATTACAGACACGATTATATTTATTACAGGCACTATTATAAATTTACAGAAATTTTATTATATTATAAAAATTATTAGCACGGACAATAATTAAATCTATTTAAGCTATAAATGCCATACTATTTGTTATATTTTATTATTCACTAAACAATTAAAGTATTTCATATAAATTTTTACACTGACTGCCATAATTGTAAGAGAAAGCCTTGTATTTATATAATAAGCGATTATAATTTGCTTGGTATGTGTGTTATAGCGCTCCTAGCTATAATTTTTTTTTCCGTGTTGTCGCGGGATTTTTTATAAAAGAAATTTACACAGGAATTTTTTAAATTTTTTTGCGATAATTAAGCTTATTGATCAGCATAAAAATGCGGGACCCATGCTTGAGGTCGAAAAACGGGCACCCTGTATACATTCCACTGTTCCAGATAAAAGTAGTTTTCTCATGAACCAAAATCGAAAAAATTCGATTTTCTTAAAAATGCCTTTCATGATTTTGTTTAAATTTTGTACATTAATAGCAAATTACATACATACCAACATGCCGTTATTGGGTTTTTCCGGAAAAAATAAATAGAGGAAATGCGCCTAATTTCGGATGGTTTCCAAATTTCGGATAGTAGTGTATTTAAGATACTGTCTGCAAAGGTAAACAGAAACCTACTTTTATGCGAAGCCAAAAGTCAAACTAAATCCGTCCTGTAATATAATAACTGTAGAGCTTCTCCCCTTTAAATGGCAGCACAAATCGTTTATATTGCAAATGGCAGTTTTGTGCTCAGTTGCATTATTATGCTTGTTTATTTTATGAATAATCGTTATAAAAGTTCGTGATTCTGTCTTGGGTAAGTTATGATGTTAGTTAAGTTGATCCACTATTCATAATTAAGCAATTTGAAAACGTAAACATTCTACAAATTTCTAATCTAAAAAGCAGAAAGTTGCCTAATTTTGGATAGACCATTTTTGTGCATTTGATTCCCAATTTCGGATATCCGCAAGGTAATTATTATTCAGGATAACCAACCATTAATTATTATTTTTATAATGATACAACAAACTAAGGTACACAAGTTTGAAAAAACGAAAATTACCTAAGATACTAAGATATTCGAAATTGGGAATCTAAAGTTATAGTTCATATAGTATTTCGTAGAAAATCGCTTAATGATTAAATTACGTCTTAAATGTGAAGGAATAACAAGAAACATAAGCAATGGGAACCAGATCTACTCTTGAAAAAATTTTTTCGGATATGTCCGAAATTAGGAGCCCTTTTTCAAATGCACAAAAATGCGCTGATTTTTTTTAACCGTGTTTTTTGGAAAAAATAAACTGTAATAAAATTGCTTTTATAATAAATCATGGTTCGCTATAATAAGTTGTATCTGGTTATATAAAAAAAATATCAAAAAGTAATACCGAGTATTAAATATTGAATACATTGTAAATGGTATCCGAAATTAGGCGACTTTCCTCTAAGACCGTAATTGTTTTTATTATTTTGGCAAATGCAAATTTACACTTGTGTGTTACTTTTTCACAATTACTGAAAATGAATGCAAAATTCATTTAATTTTGAAAAAAAAATACTTTTTTTCCATCCCCTGGGTTGTTTTCGTGAAAATTGGCATATTGGGGTTTTTAAGGTTGCCAAAAGTGAATGTTTGGCCAAACAACTGGGCATTTTTTCTTTGATTCAATAAATATAGCGGGCACAATTACTATAGACGATTGTGCCTCTCACTTGCACGCATCCTGCGTTACGAAGGTTAAAACGTAAAGTTGAGAGCGCGCTCGGCTATAGTGAAAATTATTCTATATAAGAGATTATTTTTACTTTTGGGAGTTGTCTATAATTTATGGGAAGTCCCGAGGATAGGCCCTTAACATTTGAAAGCATAAAAAAACTAAATCTGTTTTGTCAATTACCTACTAGGGTGGTACCAACCTTATAGGAGAAAATTTTTTTCATTTTAAGTAAGCTATTTTCTAAGATTTTCCCAACTTTTCCCGAATATTTTCTCTAATAATCCATAATACTCATATTAGGTAGCACATAAAACTCCTATTAAAGCGGTTTGTTAATAAATTACGGAACGCTTAACCCCTTCACAGTGATTGACCTCTATAGAGGCAACATAAGTTCGTGCCATTAATGTGTATGACCCAACGAACTAATAACTCTTCTCTCTAGAATACGCATACCGTTAATATAAAGTATCGCCAACATATCAGTTTGTTTGTAAACAAATAGTAGGTATATTCAGGCCTGAACAATAATAATTACCAGTAACTGTTATTGTTGTCTCTGTTAGAACAAAGCTGTGCGAGTAAGACAGACAAGTGTATATGTTGGCTACGTTTTTGTCAGTTTTTACAAATGAAATGCCTATTCTAGAGAGAAGAGTTATTAGTTCGTTGGTATGACCGCTATAGCAGCATTTAAAATTATCAGTTTACCATTAGTTTATTTTCCATGATTTTGTATCACCACGGGGTTTTTGGGGTCGTTGATAAGGAATCTGATGCCAGTTTTCCAAAGTTCAAAATGGCGGATCCAATATGCCGGATTATACTTTTTTTAAATTGCTCGGATTTGCTTGAAACATGGTACTTGGGGGTTTTTGGGGTCGCTAACTACGAATCTAGTGCCAGTTTTCCAAAATTAAAAATGGCGGATCCAATATGGCGGATTAGATTTTTTAAAGTTTCTCGGAGAATTTAATCCGTAATATTGGATCTAACAACCTAAACAAACAAAATAACAGTTTTCAACCATAGCAAGCAAAGAGTTGCATTTTTTTATACGATATTTTATGACTAATTTTTATAAAATTCATTTGAAACTTGCGGCAGATGATATTGATTGATCGAAGTGAAATTTTGGAGGTTTATAGAATTTAAAATTTTCAAAAACATAATTTCGTTCCACCCTATTACCTACGTCGTTTTTCAGCGAGATCCCATTTTAGCTGAACCGTTAATTATGAATATCATTCAGTAAACAATAATAAAGCTTGACGTTTGCGTTTAAAAAATGCTGTCCCAATTCCGAGTTAAAAGCGACGGAAACGAAGATATCGTTAACGCAATTTGTTTAGTTTTTCTTTTCCTTCAAAAATAAGTCCAATTAGCGTACCAAGGGACAAATTATAAGGATTACACTATAAAAGAAAACTACAGCATTTAATATTAAGTATTAACTAAATTACATAGAAAAAACGGATTCCTTGAACCAAGGAAACGTGTCTTTGGATAGGTTCAAAGCCATATTATCTTGTTTCAAGGCTGGCATTTTCTTGATCCAAAGTAAATATCCTTGAATAAAGAGCGCCGATTTTTATTCCAAAACCCGTGCTCTTCATTCAAGGACATTGACTTTGGTTCAAGAAAATGCCAGCCTTAAAACAAGAGAATATGGCTTTGAACATATACAAAGACACGAGTCCTTGGTTCCAGGAATCCGTTTTTTCTATGTAATTAGAGTAGTTCCGATATCTCATGGCTAAGGCCTGTTTTTGCCTCAAAAAATTCCAAAAGTTTTGAAAAGGTAAAATTCTTACCGTAAAATTAGATGTCAACAATAAATTTTCGTTTTTTACTTATATATATATATTATATATACAGTGGAAACTCCATAACTTGAACCCCCATAACTCGAAATATCGAAGTTAACTGATGTTCCCCGTACATTTTCCATTGTAACAAGGTATTTCCACCTCTCTAACTCAAATTTTCTCTAACTCAAAAATCTGGAAACCACAGTAACACAGTATTCTCCATAACTCGAGTTTTCGGTCAGCATAAAATAAAGTTTTTCGTCACAATATTATGCACTTTAAAAAATCGCCACTGCACTGGGCGTATCTTCGCGCGCGATTGCTCAGAAACGTCAAATTTCGTTGCACCGTACGGCCGTATTTCGTACACTGTGTTTTCTAATATCTAAGAGAATCCCCAAAGCTTTGCGGGATGTTTTTTCTTTAACTCGCTAGGTTTTATATTTAATACAATACATAGCTGTTTAATGGGTTGCCTATTCCTAAATAAATGCAAACTTGAGTTTGCTTATTAAATTAGTTTTCTGTGGTTATGCTGCCATATAAGATGTAAAATTTTACTGTTTTACATTTCATAAAAAAGATACTGTGTATTTTGATGTTTTTTATGTAATGTAAGGTAATTAAATAAAATATTAAGTCATTTTTATATGATCTAGACTGTCTAGAATAATAATGGTCAAAATAGTAACGTTATAACTTTAGTTTCTATTTTTGACATGAAAAACAGAAATATTTGGATTAAAACACTTAAAAGATATAAAAGTCTGTGGTGAAAGGTGGAAAATGGTTTATAAAACAAGGTGAATAAAATTCGTAGAATCTAACGAGATAATATCTAAATAAAATTAGGCAAACCTCCATACATAAATATCACACGAGTGTGATGTAAAAATATCAAACTAGTGCGATATAAGGCGTTTTCTAAGAACAAAAGAGTGTGCTAAATGTCATTTTCATAGAGGATCGTAGGAAAATAATTTTAATCTCTCTAACTCGAACTAATTTCGCGGTACCCTGAGTTTCAAATTATGAAGTTTCCACTATACAGTGCGGTCCAAAAGT
This sequence comes from Brachypterus glaber, assembly GCA_958510825.1. NCBI lineage: Eukaryota > Metazoa > Arthropoda > Insecta > Coleoptera > Kateretidae > Brachypterus > Brachypterus glaber. The sequence goes on along the minus strand of OY294045.1, from coordinate 3,485,575 downwards.
CACCCCCCCCCCTTTTAACTTTTGAACGAGTTGAGATATCGACTTCAAATTTAGAACTCTTAAATAAGACAACTTAAACTATCTTTTAGCATATATTTGACATTTTCAGCTCTTAAAATGTGGGCAGGGGGGCAAGGGGGGACTTTTTTTTAAATGGAAAGGGGGGTCGTGTGATACATCATTTTAAAGCTTATAAAATTCTCTATTTAAACTAACATTTTTAAATTTTTTAAAAATGTTTTTTAAGGTTTTGATTTTTCATTTTTTTGTGCTAAAACATTCGATTTTTTAAGTTTTTTTTTATAAATTTTTATTTATGTCAACTAAAATTAGTTTAAAAGTATAATTAACATTTTTTTATGATGAAATTAGGCATTTTTAAAAAATTATTTGTTTTTTTTAAAGGAATTTTGACATTAATACCCATTTTCAATCCAATTTTTTTTTTTAATTTAAAAATATGTATTTAAATGGAGAATTTTATAAGCTTTAAAATGATGTATTACACGACCCCCTTTCCATTAAAAAAAATGTGCTCCCATGCCCCCCTACCCACATTTTAAGAGCTGAAAGTATTAAATATATGCTCAAAGTTAGTTTAAGTTGTCTTATTTAAAAGTTTCAAATTTGAAGTCGATATCACAACTGGTTCAAAAGTTAAGAGGGGGGAGGGGGTGACTTTTGGACCGCTCTGTATATATTCTCCGCCCCTGCCTCCCAATCAACAAGTGACATATATAACTTTTTCAGCAGTTTGGTAGCAAAACTTATCATTTAATGACTATTTATTAGTTTTGCCTATTTTATTGAACGCACCCTGTAGAAAAATAGCTTTATTTTTACGGTGTAAGTTAATATTTTAATTTAAAATTTTCGAATTATAAAATTAAAAAATCTGATCGTGGCAAACAGCCAATTTATTTGATTGCCCTGTTCGAGAATGTTGACTAATTGGCCAACTCAAAACTTTATTTTGTAAATAATTGGGTATGGAAAGAAATGAACATGTTTCTTAAACTTAAATTTTGATTTACTAATACTGTTTTAGATAAAACAACATATTTTTGTTATAGAATAAATTGTACAAAAAGTATAGTTATGCACTTGCGTTAATGTAACACTTCGAAGGCAACAAAAACAATGCAGAATAACCAACGTAAAAAAAATTTCCCAGGTATGATACCAACATTACTGTGGATATGACTGAAGGGAAAAACACGAAAAATCGAGATAAAGGAAGGTCAAATTTTATTACCTTGAAGAGAAATATCTGAGGAATAGTGTATGTGATATGTGTGTTAAATAAGAAAGATGGGCCAATTACTGCCATGTTAGGACTTTTTATTTTTTACTGCATTCAAATTTATTTGTAAGGGGCTGTCCATATATTACGTAACGCAATTTTTCAAAAAAATTGACCCCCTCCCCCCCCCCCTGTGTAACAAACTGTCACATTTACCAACATCCCCCCTCCCCCCTGTGTAACGCGTAACAATATAAAAATTTGTATTTTTTTTCTAACATATCTTGATACAGAATTCCGCATAATGCAAGACGGTAAAAAGACAGTGTAATAAATATTTATTATAATAATACATATAGCACTTAATGTACTTAAACGAAAAAATCACTCAAACTTTAAAAAAATATTTATAATCAATATCACACAGGGAAAAAATACTAGGTACCTCTTTTTACACTGAGTGTCACATATAACACGTATATTGTTTATGCACAGGTACACAAAACAGTACACACATTGGTGTTCTGTGAGTACACATTCCGCGCGAAAATGTATTATCGCCGATGATTCATCGGCAAGATCACGCAAGAACAGGGCCGTAAGATTTTTTTTTAATATCAGTGTCAACAGTTTTTTTACTGATTACAATATTATTTAAATATGCATAGTTTCGTCAATTTTTGTGTGAAGAGGGGAATTATGGGCCACTAAATAGTAATTTATGTTGAAATAAAAATACATCCGCCAAGCTTAGGAAATAAACATTAAATTTATTAAATTCCGTTACGTAACGTTTACCTAGACTCCCCCCCTCCCCCCTGTCGCAAACTGTAACAATTTCTGTGTGTGAACTAACAAGTTTAAGAGGGCGTGGCAATATTAGGAACATGGCAATAATTGGCTCACCCACCTTACATAGTTTATAACCTAAAACAAGTAAATTTGACCGATTTTTCTCGATGTTAAATTTTGATTTACATTTGTGTTAAAATATCACTAAATTTATGTTTTCAAATTTTCAAAACATGCAAACTACTTAATTTTTCAGTTGAGCCGTCGTAGTCTGAGGGCTCAGCCAAAATTCTAAATAGACAGTAATTTAAAAGGTTTTAATTTAAATCATTTTTTAAACGTTGCACATTATTATTTATTTTGTAAATGTAGTACTCAGATTTTTTTTAATGTATGCCTAAATTACAAAAATGTTTTTGGCAACTACTGAGAGAATTATGGGGGAACTAATCAGACGGGTTAAGGCGTCTGACTCATTATTGGACCTTTACTTAGCACGTCGGATTGCGTGAGTTCGATTCTCACTGGCGCCGATTTTCCTTTTAAAACCCTTCTGTTCACTTCACTTTCATATAGGTAAATACCGCCCGTTTGAAAGTAAACAAAATGTATGAGACAAAGATTAAGGTTGACGTGTGTTTTTTTAATAAATTACAGAGCGTCGGACGGGCCCTCTCCTCACGTCAGCCTTGATCTGATCGTTCTATCTTCGTTTTCTCTGTTTTGTATAATCTGAAATGCACGGTATATTTATCCTCAAATTTGCCAAATGCTTTTTCACCCACTTAGAATAAACTTAGAGAACTGAAATTTGTTAATGTCCTAGGCGAGGTAATTGACGGCGCGCTAATAGTCGGCGCTGAAAAATACGGCGCCCGATGTGTTGGTGTGTTAAGGTGGTATGTCGGTTTGGGCTTTGCATCAGGCGAAAACACCAAGAAACCCAAACGACTAACCACCAAAATACTAAACAAAGTAATAACAGTTGTATTTAGCAAAGGAAAAAACATGAAAATTACATACATAGAAACAATTTCTTTTTTATTTTTAAATTTGGCGAAGTCGCCGGTACTGTACAGTATAGTGTGTGTTGTGTGACGTCGAAAGGTCCCATTCGGTGATATGGGATTGCCTCCGTAACATCGCCTTTATGATATTAATTAAGTGGACTGCGAATAGGTATTAATGATTGAAAAGAATATTAAAGACAAAACGACAGTTCCAATAATATATATGGTAATCTTACCTTAATTACAGCATTCAGCACGACAGGTCATGACCGCCATTTCTTCACAGGAGACACCACATAATTGGAAACTGATGTACGCGAATTAAAGTTTGTTTGACCAGTGTAGGTATACACTACTAATTATTTAAATACATATGTGTATATGGAACTTATTTCTATAGTTTGCAGCCGTAAAATATGGTAAATTCTAACGAATTGCCCGGCGCGTGGTATAGTCGTCAGCTGATTTGAGTATATTTTTATTGACACGCATCGGTCGTTTTCGAGCGTCAAATTGATACTACCCTCGTCCGGAAGGCTGGTCCCGAACACGCGCAGAAACGCTAGGCGGTTTTCAGCGCGTTACTTACAAAAATACAATCAATTCAAAATAAAATATTATTTTTGAATTATAACTAAGTAAAGAAATTAAATGAAATTATGTATAATAAAACCCAAATTAAAAATAAATACAAACACAGAAATGTGGTTGTAACAGTGTGTTTAATTTTTCTAAGAAAAAAACCTTAATTTACCTATACCTATCACACTGGTCTAGAAACAACATTTAGCTCAACTTTCATATAACCCAAGTTCTTTTTTTCATTTAATTTCAAAAGTTAATATTTAGAGCTTTGGCATCTTTTTAAGACCAAATTAAAAAAAAAATCTATCGATGCGTTTTTGAGAAAAACGATTTTCATTTGTTTTGTCAAGAAAATATGACATATTTAAAAAATTCAAAAAGTGAGAAAAAAGTAATTCAGAGTTTTTTATTGATGTAAAACTATATTTTTATGTAATACTTTTATATTAATATTTTTTTTCTGTTTTAGGTAAGGACAACTTTTCTCTTGGTGAGTGTTTTCATACATATCTATAAAACAAACGCGGTTTTGCTTCGACACTATCCTAGTAAAAAGTCCAAACGAAAAAGTGCTGCTACCTTGTAAGGTTTGGAAATGTATTTATTTATTTATTTTAGATTATAGAAAAAATGTTGTTTGTATTACGAGTGCAAAATGTAATTTCTGCTTTCGCGTGATTGCTGATCTCTGCTTGACGCCTCGATTAGCAAATTCCACGCTCAAGCAGAAATCAGTTATTTTGCGCTATTGATACAAAAATAACTATTATAGAAAATATATTGACAAGCCTTATTTGCATATTATTTATAAGGGAACGTTCAAGTATTACGTAACGCAAATTTTGATCATTTTGGACCTCCCCCTGTAACGCTATTTTCCTATACCATTAACATGGGCGTAACACTCCAAAATGACCCCCCCTCAGGAGCGTTACGTAATACTTGAACGTTCCCTAATGCAAATGGGAAATGATTAGATTTTGCGTATCGGGTTTAATTTGGTCCAAATGGCGATTTCTCCCGTTAGATTAGACAGGGACAAAAGTTCTACCCAAAAAGGATAGAAGACATACACTCCCACTTCCACCCAACCAAACAAATTCTGTATTTGTTCTTTGTTGAACAAATACAATATTTACTTGGCCGGGCGAAAAGTGTAACTATTATTTTTATTAAAGAAATTTCTGGCGCCATCTAAATTTTAGTAGAATTATCTTATTCTACAGATTCACATTAGCTATGTTCGTTCGTGCCGCTCAGTGCTATACTTTCCGGCAAACCAAATAAATACTGTATTTGTTGTATGAAAAACAAATACACTATTTATTTGGTTGGCTGGAAAGTGTGGCACAAATGAGATAGAGATAGGGTAGACGTCTTTTGTTTCATAATTCTAGTTGTAGAGAGCTCCATTGGGTGAAACCATTCTTTTTTTGTAGTTTCGATATATTTTTGGAAATATTTAACTATTTATAAAAATATTCAATTTATGAATGGCGTGTACGTATACTCGTAGTATTCCTGTTATTCCAGATGGGATAACTCAAAGATGGGGACCACACGAAGTAAGAAATATAATCTTTTTACCCTGAACTTTCTAGCAATTAGGTTTAAAGTCTTAAGTTTTTTAGTTTTTTATAAACAAGAATCTCGTTATAGCAAAAATTATGGAAAAAAATTGCGAGGCTTTTCTAAAATGAATCCCTGCACCCGCGATCATTTTGGGCACTCATGCGCTAAAATCTTATGCTACGAAAATATTTTATTTATATTATAATTCTTGTAGCCTCAAAGCACAGGACTTTGGACTGTTGTCCAAAATCAGTTTTTTTTTTGCACCAAAGAGCATACATGTATATGCTGTATATATACAATGCTTAACAACTTTAAAAAATGTTCGTCCGTCTATCTGTATGTTGCATTTTTCGCACACTGATAGAACAATGGCGTAATTAATAATTGAATTAGGTTATAGTATATATTGCATAGAATACAACAACAAAAAAGTAAATGTGTTCGGTATTTGCAGTTGTTTGATTTACAACAACAAACTGTTAACCGATCAGGTTTTTCTTTGTCGAGCAGAGAGGCTAGCAGAGTCTGGTAGGAAGAGGCGTGGAAATGTGACGGACTGCGTACAAGAAAGAAAGAGAAAGTATTCGAAGGAAGAAACAGGCGGTACGCGTACCTCTAACAACTGATGAATTCAGCCGCGTGGTTTGGGGGGCGTGTCCATATTTAAAAACGCACGTCTATTTCTACGTTTGACGAGCTGTGATGTGGGTGATCTGTGATGTACTTTAAATTAATTTATGTGCACATAGAAACTGCATATCACATGTAATTACATGTACATGCCTATCGTTGGATATACTTATGAACATAAAAATTTTAGCCCAAAATGCCTACGTTCAATATTTTAGTAAAACATTTATTAGAATCAGCTGATTGTCGCCATCTTTATTGATCATCCTTCCTCAAAAAACTATTATAGTGACAACAACGTTGTTGTATTATTAAATATTATGAATCTACAATTTTAATAGTGTATTTAATATAACGTTATATTGTTTTACAATAATCGTAAAAATGGTATTATATACCTCAAACTTCTTACAACCACGCTGGTTGTACTATTTTTGGATTTTCCTATCAGTGCACAATACCTTAAGGATAACCTGTTCAACTTCAGCAAAAATTAATCTCGGGTGGGGGCAAGAAGGGGTTTTGAAGAAGCCTATTTCAATTGAAAAGAATTCCCCCAAAAATAAGAAAGTCACTGGTATGAGGTGGAGGCGTTGCCCTGAAATAACTATGTCGCAAGCATCCGTTTCTGATCTCACTCCTGAATAACAATCTGGAACGTCATCACTGACGCTGCAAATGTTACTCACTTGTGATGTTTTTACGATGTACATCTATTATTGCCGCATACTACCAAAAACGACAAACATAATTTTATGCCAAAATTTTTTAATACCTAAATTAAAGGCAGTGACAAATAGTTTTAATAATAAGTTTTATTGGAAAATTGTATGCTATTTACAGGGCCGGGTTTAGTTTTAGTCAAAAAGATAATTATTAGTTTCTGACGTTTGCAAGGCATTGCTTAAAATACTGCCATTTCATTGGACAGAATATGTTTTTTTGGGCAACATTTGACAGACAGATACACAAACTGACACCAGACAGACGGGCAGACATATCAGACATACCAGGCAGACAAACCAGGCAGACAGACGGGCAGACATATCAGACATACCAGGCAGACAAACCAGGCAGATAGACAAACTATACAGACAGATAAGTCCGAGGGGTTTATTTATTCAAAAAAAGTGTACTAGGATTGAGAGAATCAAAGGATTGTGGGAGATTGTCAAAAATATTGTGAAAGATTGTGGGAAGATTTCAGAAGATAGTGGAAGATTGTAGATAATTGTAGAGGATTGTAGATGATTGTGGAAGAATGAATTGTCAAGGATTGTAGAAGATTGTTGGATAGTTGCCTATCCAGAAGCTTGCATAAGAACATAAAACATAAGAATGAGATGCCGTGATTGGCTTACAAGATACATGGCGGCACATCAAGCCAATCAAGACATCGCATTGTTATGTACTATGTTGTTATACGAGCCTGTGGATATACCCTTAACGTGTATACAAAAATCGTGACATCAGACGGACGGACAGACGGACAACTTGCTTATTTTTTCATGAAACAAATTTATATCCACGAATTTTTTGTCTAGGACGATTTTTTGAAAATTTGAAACTACCGTATAATATTATTCTAGCGCAGGCGCTGTAAATAATCTAATAATTAATAGTGGATCATTCAAAAATTGAACTTGGTACTCTAGTTAAAAATAGTACAATTAAAAAATGTCTAATACGAGCAGAATTTATTTCTTTCGCCCACGCTGCTCTCCGAATAAAGACGGCCGTATCTCCATTTTTCTTGTTTTGAGAAAATCGACTTTTTTAGTAACAACGCCGGCAATTTTGCAGATATAACAGTATTTCTAAGTAATTAAATCTCGTAAAATACAATATACGATTTTTTCGTAGCGTGTCTTAATTTGACGTTTTCTGTCATGAAAAAGAGTGGAGACATTAATTAAAATCTAGGAAAATGGCAAACCGGCTTTATCCTTTTCCGAGTATAACCAAATTTTATTATCGTAACTATAACATACTAGTATGAAGAATAGCATACTTCACACACTTTATTACTTAACTACAACAAACAATGACGTCACACTAACTATTCGTAGTGGTTACGTACTTTAGGTGGTTTGCTCACATAGTAAGTATTTCCATCCTTTTCTATTATATTTCTGTTCACTCAAAATCATATTTTTTCGAACAAGAAGAGGAAAAAATAGGTTAGGTATAATTTTTTTTGGTAAACCAGACGTTAAAAATATTTGTAAGATTGTTTTGCCAGGCACTTTTTTGTGCAAGAACGGATTAAACTGAAATAATTTTAAATAATCATCATCATCATTCGTGGATAATGTAGGTACCTATAATAAATGAGTTAAATAAAAGTAAGTAATTTATAACCTTTATGCAAAAATGTTCTTGCAAAGTTAGGACAAGCCTAATTTTTTCCTTGTAGACCTCATTTTTGGTTCTCAATTTCAAATATCGCAAAATAAACAAATCAATCAAGTTTTTAACCTCGAACAAGATTTTGGTATAATAGTGTCCTACTTTACCAACTAACTATGACGTCATTAAAACAACACTCTTCAAGCCATACTAGTATGTTATAGTTACGATAACAAAATTTGGTTTATGTCAAGTTCCTCTTCTAGTTATAAATGTGTCATAATATGTTTTTAAGGTTAATTATCATGACATATTTTTACAGTGGCATATGCAAAAATGGACTTGTTTGTTATACTTCGTATATTTTAAAACCTTTTTTTATTGTCCAGTTGGTATTAATTATATTTTTTCATCACTCTGTTATTACCAAATTGAGTTTTAAATAAATAGAAACCATTTTCTTTCGACCTATACAAAGATTTAAAAACCATTTTCTTTGAAAATTGGCGCTCATGTAATTTGTGACATCTAATGTCAAAACACAGTTACCAACTAACAAATAACAATTTTTACCAGATTACCTGCAAAGGTACTAAGTTAAAAACTAAAATTGTCCGAGTTGCTTTTCACCCGAGCAATATGTACTTTTGGAAGAATTAGGTAATCCGTTAATCGCGTTTAATTTTTAGCATCAAGTGTTTTAGTATAGTTATTTATTTATTTGCTATATTAGATATGCCCTGGATTCGATTTTATATATTTTATAGTAATTGTATGGATGATGTGAAGTAAAATGACGAACATGTGATTATTTTGGAGTAAGAAGGGAAATTTTATGTTATTTAATCATTTATAATGCTGATAAATTTTGATTTGAAAGCAACTAACACGTGAAGAAGTTTTTACGTACAGAATTTTTTTATATACTAGCGCATGCGCAAATATAATTACAAATTAGAAAAAACAGCCTTGTCAACAGCTAACACAACCAACGGTAAACTCGAAAAGGGAAGAAGGAAAAAAAAAAGAAAAGGTCTTACAGAAGACTGGAAATTTTCTATAATCAAAACAGGAGTGGGCATGGTGCCAAGCCAGACAAGAACCATTCTTGGTGAATTTAGTAACTAAGAGAGATCTGGCTAATTATCTCACTGAGAAAATACCAAAAAAAAAGGAAGAAGAAGAAAAAGAACTAAAATTGTCAGATACGACCTCCTTACTTGGGACGGCAGTGCGATATAAATGCGACGAAAAATTTACGATTATGTCTCATAAAATAATGTTAAAGAATTCTGTTTTTATTTATTTTGGAGAGTTTACAAGTTATTTAATAAGAAATACACTGCGAAGATGAAAACACTACACCAGCAAGCATCAAAATTAAAATAAAAAAAACAATCTGACATGGGTATCCTTTCTAGACGGGTGGTAAAATGAAAATGCTTCTTTTACAGTGTTTATGTTTTAAAATGTTAAATAAAAAAAAATAATGAAAACCCTAGCACCGCAAGCGAAAATTTTTACGAGGGTCCACTTGGAAAGGGCTCTGCATATTTGCTCGTTTTGACGCCCTTATCGTTATGGTGGAGTATAAATAAATAAACCCTTTATTGTAAACTTCTGACGCCGGCTCCCCTCGAGCCCTGGTTTCGGGTAATCTACACCCCCCTGAATCTGGCCCTGCACATAATAGTTTCTTTTCTTTTCTAACCAAAACCTTGTTAACATATTTAATAGACTAAAATTAGAATTAACTTTGTTTACCTAAAAATCAAAAAGGTTTTTTAAGCAGCTGCTTGTAACACAAACAGTTTGTATCATTGTGATTTTACGTATTTTAACTCATTAACCTATATTCTAGAAGTCCCTTCCAAGTATATATTTTGGGCATTTGTGGGCGTAAAATACAGTGGCGGACCGGCCATAAAGACAGGTAGAAACAATCCGCATTCCACACGGTAAAAATAAATTACATTAAATTACATATTCCGTAAATGGTAATATGTTGCCATAGACCGGAATGGTAAAAATTACATAGTCCGTAATGGTAATATTTTGCAAAGACCGGACCGGTAAAAATTACATAGTCCAGAATGGTAATATTTTGCATAGACCGGAACGCTAAAAATTAGATAGTCCAGAATGGTTGGGACTTGAAATTAAAAAAAAAAATATTTACTACTTAGAAAATGTTTGTTCCAAATTACAAGTCTCTGTGTCAAAGCTTTTTTGAAATATCGTAGCGTGAAGTTCATTTGGTTTAATAAACCAAACGATTTGCACCCTTAGTACGAGTATAAACTGCTTATCTTTTTTTAAAGATAAGCTTTTAAATATCGTACATAAATAATATTTACCTTTTTTTACACTTTTAACACTTTAACCTAGCAGCATGCGTCGCTATCTCTCTAACAATAACAATATTAAACGGCCCGTCTCATGATGCGACGCCTCTTGGTTATCATCCAAAGCGCACGCGCATCTTAAAATAACATAGCCCGACATTGTAAAATCATGTAAAAATATGTAAATCAATGTAAATATATTTTTTTATATTATTTTACATTCTTTTACATTATTTTAAATTCTTTTACATTATTTTACATAAATTCATAAATTATGCATAGTCCAGAATAGTAAATTTACTATTCCGTACTATTTAAATTCATGTATTTTTACATTATTTTACATTCAGTTTTTACAGTGCATTATTTACTATTCACATTAAATCATATACCGGGTGATTTTTATTTATGTCCACCCCTAAAAGTGTTATAAATATGTTTTTTTACTACCAGCCTAAAAACCACATTTTTATTACTGTTCTTTTCATTGGTAGAAATATTATTTCTCTACCTATGACGTCAGAGGTTCTAAAAATAATGAAATTGCACCATGGTTAATAATGAATTTTTATTAAGCTGTTTTGGCATCTGACGTTTCACTTAATTATTAAATCACATTGCTATTTACAAGTGTCTTTAGGCACCAATATATTTATTGCATGATAAATTAAAAAATATTAACTAAATTAGTACCTATAAAACATGTTTTACAAAAAACACTTCGAAAAGTGAAAATCATTGGTCCATCATATTCAACCATAGATTATACAACCCATATATTACCGTAAGGATCATAGATTACTAGAGGTACAACCCCCATACATTGATTTTTGAGGCAATAGATTCTCCCTCACAGTTTTCGCCTGTCCCGTTATTTCTGTGGGAGTACCAGAATCATCACTTTGCATTTCCCTTCTTTTTTTATATATTTTATTACACTTAACACGGAAACACTTTCTAACTTAATAATTTTAGCAGATCACCAGAAAATTTCTGCCAGAAATGTCAAGTTATTCATTTTTTTTTAAACTAAATTTTTTAAACGTCACTTCAAAGTATTTATTTGAGCAAATGTCATTGATCAAAGCTACTTAATTTTATGAATATTTCAAGAAATATAATTTCTGTTAATAAGTTATTTTTGTATTTGAATAAAAATAGTTAAATAGTGCTAGTAGTGAAAAAACTAATATATAAACTACGGTAGAGAAGACTATTATAGCCTCGCACTCTTAAATCCCTTGCTGCTACGCAGCTCGGGATTTAAGAGTGTATAAAAAACTGATTGTTTTCTTTAACTTTTTTTTTCGTTTTCGTTTTTATCGTACATTGGTATGTAACCAATGGAGCTCTCTACAACTAGAATTATGAAACAAAAGACGTCTACCCTATCTCTATCTCATTTGTGCTACACTTTCCAGCCAACCAAATAAATACTGTATTTGTTTTTCATACAACAAATACAGTATTTATTTGGTTGGCCGGAAAGTGTAGCAGTGAACGGCACGAACGAACATAGCTAATGTGAATCTGTAGAATAAGATAATTCTACTAAAATTTAGATGGCGCCAGTAATTTCTTTAATATAGTTGCACTTTTCGCCCGGCCAAGTAAATATTGTATTTGTTCAACAAAGAACAAATACAGAATATGTTTGGTTGGGTGGAAGTGGGAGTGTATGTATGTCTTCTATCCTTTTTGGGTAGAACTTTTGTCCCTGTCTAATCTAACGGGAGAAATCTCTATTCGGTCGAAAAGGGTATTACTTTTTTGTGTATCCATTTTATTATATTTTTCAAAATATAATTAATTACGCGTACACATCTGTTCAAAATATCAATAATAAACGATAGTACATAAAATTATGTTTGTATATTCAACACAAACTTTTATCAAAAAAGTCGTAAAAGGGTCATAAATAAAATTTTATACGACACTGCATACAAGTACAAATTGCAAGCTTTATGGCCACCGGTACAATACGTTAAATTTGGGTCTCAGCTACAGTTACAGTGTGGCCTTTGAAAGGGACGGATGTAGCCTTCTTGGCACCTGAATTCAGTGCATCGAATTCGCCATCTTTTATGATGTGCCTTGTGTATTTTTTTCCATCTTTTATGATGTCCTAGAGTATTTTTATATTAATGTTTTATGTACAAGTTAAAGTGAACCATAGATATGTTTATTAATCGTGTGAACTATTGAATTTTAAATTGATAATAATGAGCGTTTCAAGTTTTTTTTTGTGTGTTTTAATGATAACTTTTTATATTGTCGTGGAAGTTACTACAACAATAATTTATCAGTGATAGTGCGCAAGTCAGGATACATATCCGATTAGTACATGCGCACTGGAAACGTCATGATTATATCGATACCCCCAAGCAACAAAGCCGTAACTCATATATTGTCATTTTTCACGACTGCTAAATTTCTAAAATATTTATTTTTGTTATTTAAGTGTGGGTAAATGATTGAAGTGGAAAAGGAAGTCATGTGATACATCATTTGAAAGCTTATAAAATTCTCTATTTAACTGTTTAAGTATTTATTGTTTATTTACTGTTTGTTTCTGATAATATTCAAGTTTAGAATTTCTTACTTTAGTGATTTTAAGTAAACTTTTGCTTAAAATGGACTGTGGAGAAACCTAAGTAGTACCACCATGTGTGTCTTTTTTCAAGGCGTTTACCTATGAGTATAACCTCAAGTATAACTCAAAATGGGTCTAACTTGAGTTACGTCCTTGTTGCTTGGGAGTGTCGATATAGAGAAACCCTGGTTAATTATTCGGAAGAAAAAGACCAAAATTATTAAAGAGCACAAAAAACAACTCATTAAACACAAAAACAAGTACAAAATCTTCACACGCAACGGACTGTTCTCAGTGGCTATCAAACTGAACAGTGGGTCATAAGCAGACTAGGCGAATTTCCAGTACTCGCATAGGCGCCGCGTCGACTCTAGCGTTGACGCGAGGTTTTAAATATTTACAATTTTATTTCCTTTTATCTTGATTTTTTTTAAAAAACGTGACATTTGAAAAAAAAATTGCTTATTTTTTCATGAAACAAATTTATATACAAGAATTTTTTGTCTAGGACGAATTTTGAAAATTTTTAAAAGTTTGAAACTACCGTATAATATATTATTCTAGCGCAGGCGCTGGGAATAATATAATAATGATTATGCTCTTGTCTCTTTTTGTGGAACTTGTTTTTTTGTCGGATCTAAATGTACCGCTGACCATTTTTGTTAATAATTAAACTAATTAGTTTAATTTTAAACAAAATAAATAACCGTAAGCTGTAGATTTACAAATTTGGCGAAGGCGCCCGCAGGTGAATTTTGAAAAACACACACTTTTTAAACACAGAATGAATTCATTCTAGCTCTAGATACGGTATGGATATTCCGTATCAAGTGTTAGAATGAGCACATGTAGTGCCATCTCTTGTTTATAAAAGTAAAGAAAACTGTAGCAAAATTAGCAAAAAAATATATATTTTGCCATGAAATATTGAATAATTTAATGCAATTTAAAGTTTTGCGTTAAAATTACATAAAGTTTATTAGTTTTTCTTAATATTTGACCAGTTTTTTATCAGTTTAGTTCAAAAAATTAAAACTGCCCCATCTATATATTTAAACCTGATACCTGTCACAAAAATCTGACATAACCTTCAATTTTTACATTATAATTTGTAAAAATTAAATAAAAATCTTTTTAGTAGTTGTACGGAGTACCATGTCAAATGTCGGAACTAGTTCTGAAATGATTTTTCTTTTTTAATTGTGTTTCGTAAATCCTTTTAAATGTTTAAATGTTTTAAATGTTATACAATGTGACCGTAATTTACTGCACAGATAAGAGTAGGCTGACCCTAACAAGGCCTACCCTAGGATGGTACCGGAATGGTGCCGAAAGCGCTAGGCTGCTAATTTTATACTTTTATTTTATACCAATATACAAAATTAACCTATATTTAAATAGCTTAGGAATTGATATTTTTATTAAAAATTTTAATGACATTTAAAAGAAAATAATTTGACAAGTGACAGTTGAGTGGGTAAAATAAATAATTATCCACTCAATAAAGTAAAAGCCACGCGGGGGTTATTATTGAGTTTATATATTTAAAATAAAGCTGGTAATTGTCTTATTATCTGTATGTATTGGATAAAAATATTGTTTCGCTGCATGGCTGGTCAAAAGTTTTAAATGAAAAGCAATAGGAAATATTTTAATATGAGTATTACTGTTATTTTATTACTGTTATTATAAATATTTTAATATGAGTATTACTGTTATTTTATTACTGTTATTATAAATATTTTAATATGAGTATTACTGTTAATCATCGCGTTGATTAAGTGCCACCGTAGCGATATGATTAAAAAATTGGACCTGTAGGTGAAAATTCCTAGAGACGAAAATAGAAAAACTTTTTTAAATGCAGTAGCGTTACTCCTAAAAGAATATCGAAATAGAAACCAATTTATCTTGACTAAGCTTAAAACAAGCTGTAACTATATCTAATGCTTGGAATTCTACACGGTAAAAATAAATTACATTAAATTACAAAGTCCGTAAATGGTAATATGTTGCCATAGAGCGGAATGGTAAAAATTACATAGTCCGTAATGGTAATGTTTTGCATAGACCGGAATGGTAAAAATTACATAGTCCGTAATAGTAATATTTTGCATAGAACGGAACGCTAAAAATTACATAGTCCAGAATGGTAATATTTTGCATAGACTTGAAATTTGAAAAAAAAATATTTTCTACTTAGAAAATGTTTGTTCCAAATAACAAGTCTCTGTGTCAAAGCTTTTTTGAAATATCGTAGCGTAAAGTTCATTTGGTTTGATAAACCAAACAATTTGCACCCTTAATACGAGTATAAACTGCTTACATCTTTATAAAGAACTTTCACTTTCGGGTTTAGACCGTGTTAATGGATTTTCACTTTCCGACGTTTCGTCTCTTACTACTAGAGACATCTTCAGGGATTAATCTGAAACTAAGTTTCGAATCAACTTGTGTCACTATTTATGACGAGTTGTGGTTATTCACCCGTGACGAGGTTTTTCCTATCAAAGACTTCCATATTGCAGGTAAGTGGTAACCAGTGTCCCGATTGATATTGTTAGGATGCTTGATGATTTCTATCGATTCCCGTATCTTCCTTGGCATTTTTCTGTTTTCTGTTAATATTTGTTTTGTATCAGACAAATTGATTTTATGACCTGTTTCATGTACATGTTCGGCTACTGCCGATAAGGAAATTTGTTTCTTTCTTATATTGCGCTCATGCAACAAAAGACAAAATACCCCTGAGTTCAGAAGGCGTATACGGTTACATAGGTGAAACTAAGAGAAAAATTTCTACAAGACTTCAAGAGCATGAGCGCAATATAAGAAAGAAACAAATTTCCTTATCGGCAGTAGCCGAACATGTACATGAAACAGGTCATAAAATCAATTTGTCTGATACAAAACAAATATTAACAGAAAACAGAAAAATGCCAAGGAAGATACGGGAATCGATAGAAATCATCAAGCATCCTAACAATATCAATCGGGACACTGGTTACCACTTACCTGCAATATGGAAGTCTTTGATAGGAAAAACCTCGTCACGGGTGAATAACCACAACTCGTCATAAATAGTGACACAAGTTGATTCGAAACTTAGTTTCAGATTAATCCCTGAAGATGTCTCTAGTAGTAAGAGACGAAACGTCGGAAAGTGAAAATCCATTAACACGGTCTAAACCCGAAAGTGAAAGTTCTTTATATGCTTACATCTTTCTTTAAAGATCTATTGGTTGATAAAGATCGTAAATTATAATGAATGTAAATTTTAGGCCACAAATAAAGCATTTAAATATCGTACATAAATAATATTTACCTTTTTTTACAATTTTAACACTTTAACCTAGCAGCATGCGTCGCTATCTCTCTAACAATAACAATATTAAACGGTCCGTCTCATGATGCGACGCTTTCTTGGTTATTGTCCAAAGCGCACGCGCGTCTTAAAATAACATAGCCCGACATTGTAAAATATGTAAATCAATGTAAATGAATTTTTTTACATTCTTTTTCATTCTTTTATATTTTTTTACATTATTTTACATTCTTTTAGATAAATTCATGAATTATGCATAGTCCAGAATAGTAAATTTACTATTCCGTACATGCAGTTTCTACAGTGTAGACTAAATACTCTTCGCCTTACATAGTTTTTTACGTGTTTTCCCTAAATATAAACGAAATTTCGTGTTAAAATTTTTATTTTTTATAAATTATTGTAATTCTATAGCTAGGTTCTAAAAGGGCCAATGTCAAAAATTTTGAAATTCCCCAGATGGTTATTTTTATGTTAACATTCATGTATTTAATGTTAAAAAAAAAAAAAAAAACGAAAACTTGCTCTCCTGAAAAATTACGTTTTTGTGACATGGAGTCGTTTACCTCCGGATATAATAAATAATAAACTGAAAAAACATTTAGAATATTTAATCATTTAAAACATTTAAACACAATATTTAGTAAATATTATGGGAAATAAAATTTTGAACTCCTTAGTAATTAAATATATAATTTATAAAAATTATGATTTTCGTTTAAAAAAGGTTTTTTTTCTGCATTAAAATTTCCAATCCTGGAATTATCGATGCGGCGGCGGGCGGTGGTTTTCGTCCCAGCAAAATTTTTATCGTTTATAGCCTGCACCGCGTCCCGTAAAGGGTGTTCTCTCAAATAATTAAGTAAATTTTCACTTCCTTCTTCCCGAGCCTGCAAGCCTTTTAACCGTTTCCTCCTGAATCAATTTTTTCTTCAATCTTAACAAAACTCTCCGAATCATTAAAGTTTGCCGAGTCCACTTGCTCACATCCTGCTTCCAATAACCCAATAGCTTAAGCTTTCTTAATCATTTAATTGATGCATTTCTAATTATGTACTTAATTAAATTAAATCCTTAATTGATTATGTACTTTATAATAATTATAAATAATTTTGACAAATATTGTCAACATTGACAACTGCATATTTTGTAAACAATTATTCAATTTACACAACTAGATTTTCTATCTTGTTTTTTTTTTCGGATCCAACTGTACTTAGCACCTTTGTACAGTTGGACCCACAAAAAACGCAAGATTTAAATATGCTAAAATGTCAATTTTACTAATTATTTTATAGTTTAAGTAAGATTTTAAGAAATAGGTGAGATTAATTTGACAATTCATTGTCAGTTTTTTCAAAGTTTATTACAGAATGGCGAATAATGTCGAATATTAAAAAAATAATAATAATAAATAATAAACTGAAAAAACATTTAATCAAATTAAAAGTACAAACACAATATTTAGTAAATTTTATGAAAAAATAAAAATTTTAACTCTACTAACCAAACATAATTTATGAAAATTATGATTTTCGTTTAAAAAAGGGTTTTTCCGGAGGTTTTTGTTTTCACTTTTTTAATCTTGGAACTATCGATGCGGCGACGGGCGATGGTTTTTGACCCAAGAAAATTTGTATTGTTTATAGCATGCACCGCTTCTTGTAAATGGTATTCTCTCAAATAATTAAATAAATTTTCATCCTGTATTTCATTTGATATCTTCTTTTTTTCCGAGTCTGCACGCCCTTTCCTTCCCCATCTATTTTTTCTTCAATCTTAACCATTATTATTTTTTCTATGATCTTAACACAACTCTAAATAACATTGCCACAATTAAAGATCTCTATAGAGATCACTAGCCACAATTACTTCCTTACTTACATCCTGCTTTCAATATACTAATTGTTTAAGATTTCTTAACATTTCTTAACGCATTTCTAATTACTTTATAATTATTATAAGTAATTTTGACAAATATTGTCAACATGACAACGGCTTTGTTTGTATTGTAATTATTGAATTTACGCAACTAAATTTTCAATCTTGTTTTTTTTTTCGGATTCAACTGTACACTAGACCATCGACATGCTACAGTTTCCGGCGTAAAAAATGAGATATGAAAAATGGTAACGTTTGAATTAGGTTTTAAACATTTGTTAATCTAGAAGGTTTATGACAGTCTATATTGTCAGTTAAAAGCAGAAATAAAATAAAATAAATTAAAATTATGCCTAGACAATTAAATGAGACCCAAAAAGAGCTATAATAGCCGCACATTTGGAAACTATTGACCAGGTATCTGATGAAATTGGAATTCACCGAAGCACCATAGGGAGAATAAAAAAGAAGTGGGAAACAGAACGAACAACTGCAAGACAAAGGGGATCAGGAAGACCACGAAAAACAACAGAGGAGCAGGATGAATCATTCTTGGATGTTCTGAGAGATGATCCATTTAAAACTACCCCTCAAGCTATGGTAGAAGTCAATTTTATAGCTTCAGACCGAACAGCCCGCAGAAGAATTGAGAATTCTAAAATGAAATGTAGAACTGCTGCTAAAAAGCCATTGTTATCAGATGACCACAAGGGGTCTAGGTTAGTATTTGCCATAAACCACACGGATGCAAATTTTTGGCAAAACGTGGTGTTTTCTGATGAAAAAACCTTTAAATCATGGTAAAATTAAGGTATATCGGCCACATGGTACGCGTTACAATGAGCGTTATACTCGAAAAGTTCGCGCTTCAATATTTTCAGTAAATACCTGGGCTTGGATAAGCAATCAAGGTCTCGGTGTACTGGTTATTCTACAAGAAAACCTTAATGGAGAATCTTACTGCAGAATTCTTGAAGAAGCAATACTACCATCAGTTAATCAAGTATTTCCCAATAACAACTTTATATTCCAACAAGATAACTGTTTAGTGCACATGTCAAACTCTGTGCAAAGATGCCTTAGACGCCATAATGTCCACGTATTACCATGGCCATCTCATAGCCCAGATGTTAATCCTATTGAGAATGTTTGGGCATATATGGTTAAGAAAATAAACACAGTTAATTTTAGGCCTCAAAATAGAGCTCAACTAATTGAAGCTATTCGTGAAGCTTGGAATAACAACAGTGCAGTATTGCCAAAACCTTGTTAATTCAATGCCAAGAAGAATAAATTTGGTAATAGAAAACAATGGAAATCCAACAAGATATTAATTATTATTATTTACATTGTTTTCTAGTACCAAATTTATTCTTCTTGACAAGTATTGTAACTTATTTGGGGCTCTCCATTCTTTTGTATTATGATTTTTATAGCTCAAAATATTATTTTATACCTATTTTAGTATAAGAATAAATGTTTTTGGGTTTTTGTTTTTAATAAAAAATGTATTTTCAGTTTCGTTATTGTTTTTGAGTATATATTAACTTTCAGTCTGGGTTAGTAGTAACAACTATTAGTTGTCAGTCAACCAATCAATTCTTTCATAAAAACTAATATTTAACCATAACCTATTTTTTTAAATCCTATTTAATCCAGGAATTATTACTATTAAATGTCAGATCGCAATATGTCAATATCTCATTTTTTATGCCGGGAACTGTAGTTCCGTACTCTATCGCTATATATATTTACTGTAAAATAACTGAAAAATATAATATAATAAATAATAAATCCGGTGCGATAATACACTTCTGCTCAAAAATATCGGCCCACCTAAAAAAATACACATTTTTGAATGCAAATATCTCCAAAACTATTTAAGGGATTTATTCGATCTTTTTTTTATTTTGAAGCTTGAACTTTTAGCTCTTACTTACTGGAATAAAAATTATCAAACATCTTTTTTTATACCGGCAGCAATGAAAAGTGCACAGCTATGTTTTTTTACTGCACCTTTCGATATGCGCATGGTTCGCCACTGCATATTTTTTTACAATTTAATTAATTGATTTTATAGCCTAATTAAATGGAAGTAATCTCTTTTTAAATTTTTTAATTTTCCTTTTCTCGTTTAGGAGATATAAGGTTTTTTCTAAAAATTTACATTTTTGCAAGTAACAAAAAAACTACGCAATGGATTTAATTGATTTTTTTTTTAATTTGAAGCTTAAATCGTAAACTTTTATTTATTTAATTTAGGTTTCTGTTGGAAACATGTTTAAACTGAGTTTACATTGCTTAAATAGTCATGTTTTTTTTACTCGATCTTTTTTGTTGCAAACTCAAATCTTTCCATAAGTTTTAAAACTTATTCTAATAGCCACACTTATTGTGACTGATTCCGTCTTTTATTTTTTATCATAAGTCTTCTCATTTAGGAGAAATTATGTTTTTTTGGTAAATAAGGACTTTTTAAGTGGTGGGCTAGTGCCACCCCTGTAACTAACTTTTTTATGATTGACAAGACTTGTCACTTATGTGACAATACTTTTTTAACTCGTTAAAATTTTATTTAATTGTATTATTTAAATGGAAACAAGTCCGGAAGTAGCTGCCCAAGTTGTAGCTCTGCTACAAGAAGGGCACAGTCAGCGTTATGTTGCTCAACAGTTAAATATTACGAGAGCAGCGGTAAGAAGAGTATTCCAACGTTTTGAGGAGACCGGTTCCTTTAGTCGACGCCAAGGAGCTGGCAGACATAGGTGCACGTCCGCTCGGGATGACCGATTTATCGAGCTTAATTCCCTGCGGAATCGTCGTCTAAATTCAGTTAATTTGAGATCACGGCTTCAAGAAACAATAGGTGTTGCAGTAAGTAGGTCTACTATTGGTCGAAGGCTTTTTGAAAGAAACCTTTGCTCTTATAAGGCCGCAACTGGACCTAAACTCACTGCTAACCATCGTCGTGCCAGGCTGCAGTTTGCAAGAAGACATTTAAACTGGGACAGAAACCAATGGGCAAAGGTTATGTTTTCTGATGAAACCAGGATATGTCTATTTGGGAATGATGCAAGACAGCGTGTCTACCGACGTCCTGGAGAACGTTATGCACAGGCCTGCATTGCAGAAAAAGTTAGTTATAGTGGTGGATCGTGCATGATATGGGGAGGTATATCATTGGAAGCTAAAACTGAACCCGTTTTTATTATAAGGGAAGAACGTGGACGTCAAAGGCGAAGTCTTACAGCGGAAAAGTATGTCGAAGAAATTTTGGAAGAGCACGTCGTACCTTACGCCGGATTTATAGGCGATGACTTTATTTACATGCAAGACAATGCAAAGCCGCATACTGCAGCAAATGTCAGACGATACTTAATGTTGGTTAGTTTTAGTGTTTTGTTAAATTAAATTGAGTTTTTTATTGACCATAATGTAATGTAACTAATAATAACGAAAAACAGCATTGTTGTAAAAAAACATACACGTCTAATACGTTTTTTTGTGTTTATAATTGTTATTAAATAATTTTAATAAAATTTAAAATTTGTTTATTGTTATTTTATTTGATAAAATATTTTGTTTAAAAAAAATTAAAAAGCAAAAAGTCCTTAAAAAGACGTTAGAACTTGTTTTTGGAGTACCATTAGAGATTTAAACAGTCTGTGCAAAGTTCGTTCGACATATATGCCTCAAAACGCAGTCTGAGCTGGGAACCAAAAAGTTGCTAACGCAGAAAACGTGTTAATTAAATGTATTTATTTAAGCTAAAGTTATAGAAGTGCAATAGATCTTTATATTCTATCGACGCTTTTCCGTCATATACAGTTTTACAGGGGTGGCACTAGCCCACTGATTAAAAAGTCACTTTTTCCGAAAAACTTTAATTTCTCCTAAATGAGAAGACTTATGATAAAAGATAAAAGAAGGAATCAGTCACAATAAGTGTGGCTTTTAGAATAAGTTTTAAAACTTATGGAAACATTTGAGTTTGTGGTTAAATTGCATCAAAAAAGATTGGGTAAAAAAACATGACTATTTAAGCAATGTAAACCCAGTTTAAACATGTTTGCACCAGAAACTTAAATTAAATAAATAAAAGTTAAGGACTTAAGCTTCAAATTAAAAAATAAATCAATTAAATCCACTGTGTAGTTTTTTTGTTATTTGCAAAAATGTTTATTTTCAGAAAAAACCGTATATCTCCTAAACGAGAAAAGGAAAATTAAAAAGTTAAAAAAGAAATTACTCCCATTTAATTGGCCTATAAAATCAATTAATTAAATTGTAAAAAAATATGCAGTGGCAAACCGTGCGCATATCGAAAGAAGCAGTAAACAAACATAGCTGTGTAATTTTCATTGCTGCCGGTTTAAAAAAAGATTTTTGATAATTTTTATTCCAGTAATTAAGAGCTAAAAGTTCAAGCTTTAAAATAAAAAAAAGGTCAAATAAATCTATTGAATAGTTTTGGAGTTATTAGCATTTGAAAATGTGTATTTTTTTAGGTGGGCCGATATTTTTGAGCAGAAGTGTAGTAATGGATTTTTTGGTTAAAGTATTATATAAAATTAAGTTACCTAACAAAATCACGTAGCGTACATAGTGAAACTGGTATTTTATGACTTGGGCATCAGCCAAATGTCTGCATGTAAGCTTTAACAATCACTTAAATGCACAAGGCCGTATAAACAATAAATATTTAACACGGATCGAACGAAAATCGAAAAATATTTAGATTTTATTAAAACATACATAATATATTGGAAAAAATATATCTTTTTCTGTTTTGCGACTCTTATAAGCTCATAATCACACGCATTTTGCGTGTTCTTATAGGCCCATAAGAGGTCTGTACTTTTTGTTCTTTTGGGTTGGCAACAGACTTGGCCTATCGCTTGACGTTTTCCGTGCAAATGTCAATGTCGCTTTAAAGTTGAATTTTCTACAAAATTTTGTGTTTAGGTTATTTTTACCATATTAAAATTGTGGCTTGGTTAATTGCAGTAAAAAAGAGAAGAGATGACTATAAAATATATCAAAATATAATTTGTTCTTAGAATTTTAAACATGGTGTAAACTGTAATGCCAATCCAAAACAAAAATCCCTAAATCAGTCATCAATTTAAATTTAAGTTTTTTTAAATTTTAGAGCAAAATAGAAAAAATTATATAAAGAACTCGTTTCATAACACGCGCACTAGTACTTTAAAAAACTCGCCGCAAGCGGCTGGTTTTCTAAACTTGTACTCGTGCGCTAAAAACGTATGTTATGAAACTAGTACTTTAATATACCTACTATTTTACTTGGGTGTACGTTGAATCTTTTTATTAAAAACGATTACTGCCAAGAAAAAATACTTTTTTGAAAGTTAAACACAATGAAAATGACAAAGAAAAAAGCCACAGGCGTTTTTTTTTATTCTCAGAATATCTACAGTTCCCACCGATTTTGCAATAGATATAAAACATAATATAACATAGCTCTTTGATTTGGTTTGTTTTTTGTTTCGCCTGTTTGGTATCAGAATACAATTCTGACAAAAAAAAAAATACAAAAAGCTTTAAAAACCTTAAAAATCATACCGTCCACCGGGGTGAAACCGACTAGCAGGGGTGAAACCAATCATCACGTATATTTTGGCTAATGTTTTTAGTACTGGTAGTGTACAGCAGTCAGCACACGGCGAAAGTCAACAAGTTACTGCAGGAAATATCAGTCTTTACGAGAACGGGCACGAAGATGGTTTATTTTGTCTGTGTGTCGAGATACGTAGGTTATTTTAGAGGTGTAAAAAAGTAGTTTTTGGAAACTTGTGGAAACTTTTGGTTGTGCAGAGTCACTGAAAAGAGCTGAGAGAACGTGTTAAGTAAATGTGAGTTTAACTATTATCTGGCCCTAGTAGTAAAAAGTTTTTAGTTTTTTATCAACATTGTGTAGTTTTTTATTTACATTTTTATAAAAAGTGGGAAAATGGTGGGGTGAAATCGATCACTAACTAACGTGTAAATAAAGCTTTCTTTGTCATTAAAGTTTTTTTGTGAGTTTGTTTTGTAGGAAATCCAAGTAATTCTACTGATCTGACAACAATGCACCGACAATCGCATACGTCATCGATTGTCCCGACCAATCCTCACTTCCCCTCCCGTAGCACCTGCACGAGTATGTCACCCTCTGTGTTATATTTTCTACGAACCCTGTTTTTTGTTGGTAGCATTTTTTTTAGTTTCCCTGTAGGGGAACGTATTGTTTTGTTGGCAGCATTAGTTTAATTGAGTAGTAATTGCTGATATGTTCGTCGAATAACTGCATAAAATTTATTATTATTTCGTGCGATCCGTTTAATTTATCGACGTCAAAAATGCGAGCAATTCAATTAAATTACAGAAAGCATGCGAGTCTAATTAATTTTCGATGCTTGCGTTTTATTGATTAAGAGCTATTTAAATTCTGCATTCTGTTTGTTGACACATCTCACTTTTGTTTTATCATTACACAAAATAGCACCTTATCCGATTTTTCTAATCATCGTAGTAATCATCGTACAAAGTGATATTTGTAGACTGACAGTTTCGGACTTCTGGCCCTCTTCAGTACCAAGAGTCAACTCTGTACGCTGGTCATTAGATTGATGTATACTTGTGCGCCATCTATTGCTAGATGTAGACAACTATTCACAGTTCTAGTCTAGATTGATAAAATAATATATTAATAGTTTTATAAGTTTGTTTAAAATTTTTGCCCTTACTTATCCACTACTTCCCTTTAAAATATCAGCCCGTGTACATTTATTAACTTAACTGAGCAAAAGGATTCTAAATTTCTTTAATAAACATAAACTTTTCAGGGATTCACAGCATGGCTACCTGCGTGGTAGGTCCGTGGAGACTGCGGTGCATGGTTTTCTACACAGTATTTTAAATGGTTTTGAAAACAAACAGCTTATTTTAGGTATTCTTTTAGATTTAACAAAAGCATTTGATTGCTTAAATTATGATTTACTTTATGAAAAACTGTATAGGTATGGTGTCAGGGGCCTTGCACTGCAGTGGATACGGTCCTACTTGACAGATAGAACACAATGTGTACAGATCCTTGAAAACTTTATTAAATATCTATCTGATACGAAAAATATTGAAGTTGGGATACCTCAAGGTAGCATCCTTGGGCCTCTGCTCTTCATCATATTCGTGAATGACCTATATGTGACCTTACAGAAAAAAGATCAGACGTTAGTAAGTTTTGCTGACGACTCAAATTTTTTGGTAAAATCAGGCTCGGAAGATTCTCTTGTATTAGAGGCAGAAACATTATTTTTATCCATAAAAAACTGGTTAATAAAAAATAAACTAATACTTAATGAAAGTAAAACAAATTTTATAAAGTTTAAATTAACGAATCAACAACAAAAATGTATAAAAATTGAAAATGATTCTAAAGAACTTCAGCAAAATGTTAAATTTTTAGGCATCTATATAGATGAGAATTTAAACTGGAGCTCACATATAGGTCATTTACGAACTAAACTTAATGCAGTAAATTATTCGTTGCTTGTGTTAAGGAGATATTTAGATTTCAACACTCTTAAGGTGGTCTATTTTTCAAACTTTCAAAGTCTACTAAGATACGGCATTATATTTTGGGGGAAATCTAAAGAGATTGAATCTGTTTTAAAATGTCAGAAAAGAGTCTTACGAACAATTCTAGGACTACCTTATAGAGCATCTGTTTAAAGATCTAGAACCAAACTCAGATCGAATAATAGATTACAATGTACCTAAACACAGACTATCTACATTTGAAAAAGGAACATACTACGCATGTGTGCAATTTCATAACAAATTGCCTACAAGTTTAAAACAAAATAAGAATAAGATTGGCTTCAAAAACCAGTTATTTCAATATATTTGTAATATAGAACCGTATTCACTGGAGGAGTTTTATACAGCGTGTTCAACTCATTGACATGCTGACTCTATATATTCCTTATTTTGTGTTAATTTATTTAATTTACTTAAATGTTTGTCAGATGTACCTACCTCTAGGTTTTAATTTTAAATTATTTATGTTTTTATGACAAAATTTCATTAAATGTATTTATTTACCCTGTATCTAAAGACGTTTTCTCGAAATAAACTTGATATTTATTTATATTTATTTATTTATTTATTTATTTATTTCAATTTAACATAGGAATTTTTCGTTAATGGACTGGACTATATCCATTTCTAAGTGAATATTCAGTTTACTTTTTACAGTATCTGGTTAAGATAGAACGCAATAAAAAAAATGTCATAATATTTAGCCAATTATTTATTTTGGTTTCGTCTATTTTATTTTTAAATGAACATAAACTATTTTCGTCAGCCTGCAACATTTTTTTTCTATTTTGTCTATTAAGCTGCGGTTTCCTCCAAAATTCGCAGTCGCTGACGACGCGACCGGGTAGCCGCGACCGAGTCGTTAAGACATCTCCAATGCATTTTAAATCTCCCTGTTTTCATAGCTGCTACCGAGTCGTTACTACTAACTACTGGTCGCCGTTCGTTTGGATGCCGGTCGCTTGACCGTTCCGGGAGCAGAGGCACGACCAATCCGTTACGAATTTCATTGTTTTAAAACGGTTTTGTTTTTTATTTGTTTTTTTTTTGTTATTTTTCGTACCCAATGCTCAACAAAAAATGTTTTTAATTATTAAACTGTCTTTTAGTTGTCAGATTAGTACAATTCGTATATTTATATTATTTTATTTTATTTGGTTTGACTCAGATAAAAGTCACAAATAAGTTAGGTTTAGATCTGATCGTTAATTTATTGCGTTCTACGTTTTGTGAATATTTTATGATTTTGTTCTGATAGTTAATATACTTTAAGGATCCTGGCTGCCAGGACCTGTGCCTGTTTATCCATTGTGGCAGGATCTGGTTATCCATTGGTTGTAAATTTGTATACAGTGGAGTTCAAAAGTCACTCCCCCTTGTTAACTTTTAAACGAGTTGAGATATCGAATCAAATTTAGAACTATTAAATAAGACAACTTAAGCTATCTTTTAGCTTATATCTATTACTTTCAGCTCTTATAATTTAGGCAGGGGGCATAGGGGGAGTTTTTTTTAATGAAAAAAAAGGTTGTGTTATACATCATTTTAAAGAAAATAAAATTCTCTATTCGACTATATATATTTTTTAATTTTTAAACAATTTTTTTAAGGTTTTGATTTTTAATTTTTGTGTGCTAACAAATGCGATTTTTACATTTTTTTTTTGAAATTTTTTATTTATATGAATGAAAATTAGTTTAAAAGTATAATTAGAGATATTCATAATGATTGCAAGGCATAAACTCGCAAACAAAACAACAGCTGTTTATAAAATGGCCAGCTATCAGAATGGCGACTGGCGAGACCGAGGAAAACATGTAGGGTCGTGACGACCTGGTCGCACATAGGTAGAGAAGCTATAGTGGGTATTAGATAAAGACAAAAACACATTAGGTGTGTAAAATTTAGTCCGCCATTTTTACCTTTTAAACGTCAAAATTTGTCAACAAAAACAAAACCTCAAAAAGGTTTTTCACATTTTTACAAAACAAGTAATTTTTAAGTTAAAAATTTTAACACTACAAACAAAATAAAACTATAAAGACACGCAAATACCACAAACAACGCCACAAACAAAATATCACCAATTATTCGATTTCATAACAAAATGACAGAGTGCAGCGTTGTCGGACCTCCTACCCATGTAAATTTACGTTTGCTTGCATTTAAACGGCTTGAATGTAAATTTATGCTGTCTTTGGGTGTTCTTATTAAAATTCGTAGCAAAATATTGGAAATTTATTGGTTTTTATAATTAAAAATTATACGGTTGAAATATTGTTGGCAACGTAGAACGGCCATTTTTACCGTTTAGATGTCAATTTTCTATCTATTGTTATTACGCAGCGCAGAAACCCTGCGCAAACGTTTATTTCCTCTACAATTCTCTACCTATGTGCCTGGTCGCGGCTACCCGGTCGCAGTGGTCAGCGACTGCGAATTTTGGAGGAAACCGTAGCTTTAGATACAATTTTTTTTTGTTCTATTTAGCTAATTATGATTTATTTCATTTATTGTCCTTGTACTAATTATTCCAAAAAAACATTGAAACCAAAATAATAAAAAAAAAATAATAAAAACAGAAATGTAAAAAATTAACCGTGATCATGTAGGTAATTGAGCATATTTCACGAAAATAGAAAAGCAAATATTCTATGTACACTGAGAAAAATCCATATAATTTCTTATACAGTGTATAATGGGAGGATTGGTGTAGTGGTCTACCGCGTCTGTACATGACAAGTCTACTAGCCAACTAGCGTGGTCTTTTTTTGCCTTTTTCAGTTAATTAATAATTGAAATTTGGCGAAGGCGTAAGTGAAGCGGACACTCCCTATAAAAAATGGTGCGAATGTCAGTATAAGCCGGTGGTTCCCTCTACTACTATCCCATATAAATCCTGGACTTAGGGGATGCTTAATTAAGTAGAATAGTACGAGGTCAAACAAACGTGTAATGTTATACATATAAACGAAATATAAAATACACATAAAGGAAAACTGTAATATTGTATGCCAATAAATAAAATATTATACACAAATGGCATATGGGCAAAAACAAGGGCCAAATATCTTGTTTGTTTATTTATTAGAATTTTCAGTCAAAAATAGATAGACATCTATAATAGTAAGTACAGATTTTTTTTTATTAAAGTTGTTAAAATATTAAAAAATATTGTGCGTGCGTGCCTACATTGGGCCTCCCACTTGCACACACATTCCTAACATATTTCCCGTAGTCATAGATCTGTGCGTCAAACTATATTAAAGGAGTAACATTTTTGGTGGCACAAAATGTTATTTTCTCTTTAATTGCATTTTTTTAACGGTTGCTCGTACAGTATTACACTATATTACATTTTTTATGTATTTTTATTCAAGGAATCCATATTTTTTACAAAAAATAAAAATACACAAAAAAGTTTGGGGCAAGAACGTGTTAAGCTTCACACACTTTGTCCGTCTAGCCACGCCTCTGGATAGATTAAAAAAATATATATAAACTAATTGCCTTTATTATTAATACATGCAAAACCTCATCGCTTTAGCTCCAAGTCTATCAGAGTTATTATGTAATTAAAAACCTTATTCTTAGTACAGTTTTAAAGGGTGGTAACTCTCTTAGAATTCGTTTCTGGTTTGGACTTTTTCATGTTTTGTGTTGTAGAATCATCCCCTTTGTTTTCCGTTAAAAGACTTCAAATACCCTGTATATCTTCAAAGCTTTTTTTATTTATTAGATTTGTCAATCAAAAATAAATAGTGTGTGTGGGAGAGTTTTTTTTTCTGGTAGTAAATTATTCAAACATTATTTAGAGTACCTGTGCTCTACATAATTATAAAGGCTGGTAATTCTTTTTTTACATACAACATGTAGGTCAAAACGTCTCCCAGTGGCGTGCATGACGGTAAAAATAATAATTTTCTTAGAAATTATAAAGGTATGTTTAGGTATTATAGGTATGTTTACTTATATTTAAAGAATACAAATAAAATTTCTTTAGATTTTTAAAGTGCCATTTCCTGGCCATAACGGGATATTATTCGGTATTGAAGTCGCTATAGCCCTATCTAGAAGATTTTTTTTTTGGCCGAAAAATAACAGAATGGCTGACGTTTTTCTCTGAAAATGTTTGAAAAAAAATTTTTACAATGATATCTTTTTTCTTTCTATATAAAAAAAAATAAAAAAAAAAGATTTTTATAATTTCTAAGGTAGAAAGACCCCTTAAGCCAAAACCATGTTTTTTGACTTAGTGCTCTTTACTTGTAAGCCGACGATATATTAAATATAGTGTTTTAAATTTTAAGCTTTCGTGGCCACTTATACCATGGTTAATGCATTTTTACTTTCCGACGTTTCGTCACTTACTGCTAGAGATATCTTCAGGGATTAATCTAAAACTATATAGTGTTGTATGTATCTGCATTCTAAAATATAAAATGTTCAGCTTATTTAACTGAAGTATGGTACTCACTTAAAGTATAATTTATTATTACGTGTTTTTTTCATTTTCAATAAAAATGTTTTTTTTATTATTTGATACAATCAAGCAGTCCTAGGATAGTACGCCACTGGTTTAACTATAAATATTTGTAGATACAACTGCTTTATTTGTTTAATTTACGAAAACGTTCACAGGGTGTTCCTATATACACACAAAAAAATGTTATTTAGTTTAACAACAAAGGCACACCCAAATAAATTATTTGTTGCCCTTGCCCTTGTTACTTATTAAAATAGTTTTTTTTATGCAAGGGATAAATAATAGTTTCTGCATATTTGGGAATGAATTCTTAAATGTCGCATGTATCAACTGCTGTTAACTGTTAAATTGTTTGATAACACAGGCCAACAAGGATTTTGTGATAGGATGTTTTTTTTTCTGGCTCAGTTAAGTCTTACTGACTGCCAAACAAGCATTTTTTTTGTTTCCTTAGCGTATAATTTTTTTTTAGCTATAGGCCATGCCAAAAATCTCATTCTTTAACATTAAGTGTAGAATTTTTAAGTTATGGACATTGGTCCATATCAACATAATCAAAAGAAGCCCTCTGACAGATTTTTAGAAAGATCGAAACAAAAATAAAATTTTGGACCACCCTAACGGGGCCCATTTTTTTTTTATTTTTCGTTATTTTATTCAAAATCAGCTGTTTCAAAAATAGTCGTATACAAAAATTCAAAACTTTATCCCTGTTTCTTTTTTCTCGGCCCACTGTCCGGTTGTTTAAAACCCTTACGTAATGGACAAAAACGGAAGTTATCAACATAACTAAATAATCCAAAATTAGCTGTCAGATCCAAATCAACTTTCAAACGTTGAAAATCTATTGGCCTGTGTAATTATTGCTAAAGAGTTTTCTGACTGACAATTATTATAGCAAAAGTTTGCCAAGGTTCAATATATTTGATATTATAATGCAATTATGTCATAGACAAGGAAAGACCTCCAAAGCCATTGCGGAATACTGTGATAAATGAACCTTGCGCATCTGCGATAAGCTTGCACATGCGCACTACTAATAGTTGTTTTTGACAAGTATTTTTTAACCTTACTTTTATGTGTCAAATAAAAATTGTAAAAATGCAACAACAAACAATAAATATCTACGAAGAAAGGTCGAAAAAGTTTATTTTTTTATCATTTTATAACAATTTTTCGTTGTTTGAATTTCGGGATTTTGTACACCTACTTTGAGTACATACACCAGGAATTGCCCCTTTGCTCTTACATAAAGCAACAATACAGGTCATGTGTAAAATTATAAACAAATGCAGCAAATAAACAATTAAAACAGAGTAGAAGTCGAAAAATTAACAGAAACGACGATTTGACAGTACTGACAGTATAAACGAACTATTAATAATTCGTCACCCCAGTATTGGTTTGTCGTATCTTTATTTTGAGATATTTACTAGGGGATTTTTAGAGATAGGACAAACCAATACTGGGTTGACGAATTGTTTTAAGATCGACTTTTTTAATTATTTTAACGATTTATCAAGAATTTTATTAAAAATTCTTTATTTAGGCAAAATTTTTAAACTTTGGTAAGGTATTGACTAATAATATTTTTTAGGTGAAGAAGATATAGCAGATAAGTATTATTTTGAACGCAATACCTTACCAGCGCATCTAGTACTGACAGTATAAACGAACTATTAATAATTCGTCACCCCAGTATTGGTTTGTCGTATCTCTATTTTGAGATATTTACTAGGGGATTTTTGGAGATAGGACAAACCAATACTGGGTTGACGAATTGTTTTAAGATCGACTTTTTTAATTATTTTAACGATTTATCAAGAATTTTATTAAAAATTCTTTATTTAGGCAAAATTTTTAAACTTTGGTAAGGTATTGACTAATAATATTTTTTAGGTGAAGAAGATATAGCAGATAAGTATTATTTTGAACGCAATACCTTACCAGCGCATCTAGTACTGACAGTATAAACGAACTATTAATAATTCGTCATCCCAGTATTGGTTTGTCGTATCTCTATTTTGAGATATTTACTAGGGGATTTTTGGAGATAGGACAAACCAATACTGGGTTGACGAATTGTTTTAAGATCGACTTTTTTAATTATTTTAACGATTTATCAAGAATTTTATTAAAAATTCTTTATTTAGGCAAAATTTTTAAACTTTGGTAAGGTATTGACTAATAATATTTTTTAGGTGAAGAAGATATAGCAGATAAGTATTATTTTGAACGCAATACCTTACCAGCGCATCTAGAAATAGGTGCGCCTGATAAGAAAATTTTAATTTTATTTTCTGTTTTGGATTTTTTTATTGATATAATAATCATTGAGGCGAAATGGCTCAAATAAATTATAGATTCTATTTTAAATATTGTTCTTAAATTTTTTTTTCGGTAGTTTTCCCAGTGTAGTAAGGCACCTGTAGGTATTTTTGATCTCAAGTTATAACAGCGGAGTTTATTAACAACGAATTTAATGGCTAATAAAATCAGTCCAAACTGACATAATTTTTGCAATAGATCTCTAAATTTAACCAGAAACGTACGAATCATTGTTTTCATTTACAACACGTACCAGTATAGTCCCACGTGACATCTTTAATTACTACCCGATTACGGTCATCAAATACTGTTACCCTAAAACCAGTGGCTTTATCAGTTTTTTGTAAAAATAATTATTTTTAGGATCACAGGACACTTGCCCGTGTTGATTTTTTTAATTTATCTTGAAGCGGCATTTTTGACACAAATCTTAACTTGTGATATCGAGGGCTTCATAACATAAAGGCGTATCTTCCGTTAAAAAAAAACAACACACTAAAGATACGCCCCTATGTTATGAAGCCCAAGATTTGTTGTTGAAAAGAGAATTATTAGGAGAAATCAAAATTCAAAAATGTAATAGTTTTAACTTTTTGATTTTTGAAGAATAGGGCTTTTGATCTGACTAAAATTGTTATCTAATTTGCTGTGACGTTTCGACGATGGATTTTCGTCGTTTTCGAACAGAGAATTAAAGCCAAAGATTAGTCATTGTCACTAACAGTAAACACTCACATAAACAAAACATTATTTAAACAAATAAATCACAGTTAAAAAATTATATTTTAAATAAAAGCTCTTTTTAAGCCTTATAAAAAATGTTATATACAGTTTTTAGCTAGAATATAATGTTTTAAAGATACAGAATTTAAAATCAAACAAAACACCTAGTTTGAAATTTGCAAACTAGATGTCTCTAGTGTACAAATTTTAAGCTTTCACTCATTTGTTTTTAAAATCAATCAAAAATTGTAAGTAATAACTTGCATCCAAGTAAAAACATATTTTTATTATTAATTTTAATTATATATTAAGTGTACAAGAAAACCTAAAGTTTAATATAAATATTATACAAGTTAGTTTGTGCAGTGAGGAGTAGTAGTAAAATTGTAATTATGTTATGCTACCCTGTTCTAATAGCATGTTATTAGTTTTCCCAATAGTGCCGATGTTTTGACAGGGTGCTTGCAACGTTTCATCTAGTTTTAATTGTTTATCTTAAACATTTATTAAATGGATATCTGTATAATAATTCCGTTGACACCCTGTGTATAGGTATGTAATATAAATATTTAAAAAAGTTGGCATAGGTTGTAACCTGCCTGCCATTACCTACATCTACATCATACGGATAAAAATACATTTTTTTTTTAATATTATTTTTACCGGTCAAATAATAGATTACCTATTTTATGGGTAATTTTTGACAAAACGGAATATACACTGCCGCACATTAAATTCCGGACACCTAAAAAATTGACATTTTTTAAATTCAAATATTTCGAAAACTAAAAAGTTTTTTATACGAGCCGGTATGCGAGTATGACAGTCCCGCGAGCTCGGAATGACTATTCCATACGTGTTGTAGACTATACTTTTTCTTCGACTGCAAATATGAAACACTTTATGGCTTTAAACTGCGAACAAGGTTAAAGACAATGTTTTTTGTGACTCGACATTGAAGGTAAATGCAACAAAACACATATTTTTAAATAAAGCAATTAATGTTATTTAATAATTTTATCAAATCAGTACTTAAAAAAGATTTTATTAAATTTTAGCACATATTTACAAATTATAATGCAAAAATTGAGGGTTATGTCAGATTTTTGTGACAGATATTAGGTTTAAATATTTAACAATAGATGGAGCAGTTTTAATTTTTTGAACTAAATTAATAAAAAACTGGTCAAATATTAAGAAAAACTAATAAACTTTGTGTATTTTTAAAGCAAAACTTTAAATTGCATTAAATTATTCAATATTTCATGGTAAAATATATACAATTTTGCTAATTTTGCTATAGTTTTCTTTACTTTTATAAACAAGAGATGGCACTACATGAGCTCATTCTAACACTTAATACGGAATATTCATACCGTATCTAGAGCTAGAATGGATTCATTCTGTGTTTGAAAAGTGTGTGTATTTGCCTACATTCTAAAGCAGTCGTAGAAAAAGATATATTCCATACATCATGACGCGTTCGTGGTTAGTGCTTTAAGTTATCAATAATAGATGGAGACACATATATCTTTCCTTGCATTGTGCTGCTCGAATAAGCTTCTAACTACCTTTGGGGTTTGAATTATATTCGTGGT
Source organism: Brachypterus glaber (assembly GCA_958510825.1). Lineage (NCBI taxonomy): Eukaryota > Metazoa > Arthropoda > Insecta > Coleoptera > Kateretidae > Brachypterus > Brachypterus glaber. The sequence goes on along the minus strand of OY294045.1, from coordinate 3,450,510 downwards.
GTTCCCCTTTACCAGTAGGCGGCGCTGACGTTGCCAAATGTGTTAGAAACAGACCTTCCCATCCTTTCGGCAGGGATTCTACGAATTTAATCAAACAAAAAGGCACATTTTAAAAAAGAAAACCGTAATTTATATTTATTAAATTATTTTTTTTACGATTTGCGTAGTTATTGTGTGGGCGAAAATTTAATTTATTTGATAAAAGTCACTTTTTTTTATAAAAATACTGTGGGTAATATTTTAGATTTTGACTTTTAAGATCGGTTATACGGGGTAATTCAGAAACAGTGTCAATTAAAAATACACTGCACATATAAAAATACTTTTTCACTACTAGCTTTAGAACATACCATTATTTATCATGTTTCAGACTGTGAAATCCATTTTCTTCACCTATAGCAATAATAATTTTTTCTCTACTAGTAGGAGTAAATTTTATAAACAATTGATAGCTGCCACTTGATTTTCCTTGAACTTCAAAGACATGTCATTGCTTATAATTTTAAATACACAAAAAGCAACATTTTGCCATTGGATAAAAAATGAGCATGGCAAATATTATAAATGAATTAATTATAATAGAACATACCACATTGTTCAGTAAATAAACAACTTTCCGATGTTTTCCCACATTAAAAAAATGTCGAAATGCCACCCACTAGAACTGTCAACTTTCAGTGAATAAATCAATTTATTCATTTGTTTTCAGAAATGGCAATTTCAAAGGCTACTTGTTTTTGCGCGGTTAATTAAAATCCAGCAAACATTTTAGTTTATTATTGATATAAAAATGTTAATAAGAATAAATGCGCTAATAGTGAAAAAAAAAAAATATAAACCACGGCAGAGAAGATTATTATAGCCTCGCACTCTTAATACGCTCGGCTACAGAAAATGTCTTCTCTACCTTGGTATCTAATTACTATTTATTCCCCCCTGCACTCCGAGGGCGAATTTGAATTTTTATTATCAGTATCAGTTTCAGCGACCTAGAAACAATTTTTATAAAAATATTATAAACGTTTAACAATTATTGTCCCCTGGATCGAGGTGGAGTTATGAGGTTAGAACAATTTTATTATCAATTTAATTTCAGCGACCTCAAATCCCCCAACATACCAATTTTCACAAAAATATCATTTAATAGTATGTTTATTACGCACCGAGTACGCGAATCTAGTTTTCAGCGCTTATTTTTTTACGAGGCGGAGCCGAGTGAAAACAGCACTCGAAGTGCACTGAAAACGGTTTGCGTCGAGGTGCGTATAATATTTTTCCTACGCACTAACACCTAATCATCCAAAAAACGTTGTCTAAAAAATAATTTGTCAATTTGAGGTTATGTGTTTTACATTTACTTATTCTCTGACTGCAGATAATTATGACTGACTTTTACTTTCCGACTGCTGTCATGGCAACGGGTGGAAAATAAGCACTAACTACTAACTAGGTCGTAGGAACAAGTACTTACCCACCTCTCCCCTAGATTCAGTTTCAGAGACCTCAAAAACCCCTTTATAGTTAGCTACCATTTTTAAAGAAAATATTTAAGAAAATATTGTCCCACCCCCTGGGGGTGGTGTTAGAAAATAATGTCAGATTCAGTTTCAGCGACCTAAAAAAACCCTTATTTACCAATTTTTACAGAAATAATAATGAACTATATTTTTAAAAAATTAAAATGAAATCCATGGTTTTGATAATTTCACACGTAAAATTATCAGTGTAATTTGAATCTAATTGGTCAATAGACAAAAAATAAAGATATTTGATTGGTATATAATAAGTATTTAAAATAGTCTAATTTGTACTTGTGAAATAGTAAAGTAGTGTACACGAATTGGAAATAGACTTCCAAAAAATGGTCGGGCCATGCCAAACGTTCCAATGTGGAATATCACGAGAAGCCAGGCGGCAAAAGTTACCCAATCAACAGCAATTCGAGTTATTTAATTCAGTTAATTTTGCGGGTATTTTTGGCACTAAATATTCTCAACATTTCTTTCCTACAATAACTTTTGTGACGGTTCACTGAAATTAAATTTAAAATATTTAATTTTTTTTCATATGACAGAAAAAAAGGCAGTTTTTTTTCTGAAGTAGCGGTTACTAACCAATTTGTGGGAATGTTAATTTCTTTTTCCTTTTAACTCATCAAACTTATTAAAAAAGAAAGAAAGAGATAGATACCGGACTAGAGCAGTTCTGCCTTGAAACAAGAGAATATGGCTTTAAACATACCCTAAGAAACGTGTCCTTGGTTCAAGAAATCTTTTTTTTTGTGTACAAAAACGTCACGGATACCGATTTACTTTATATACACTGATAAAAAGGATTTATTTGGATATGGCGAATTAAATAATTTAATTTAAAAAATTTTCTTTGGGTCAGATAAATATTTAGTTTATGTAAACAAATATTTTAATTTCAAAATGATTTATCAATGGGAACAAAATAATTTATTTGACAGAAATAAAATTTATTTGTCACAACCAAATAATTTAATTGGCCATATTCAACAAAATATCTTCCTTCCTTTTTTTTTGGCCTTTTCTCAGTGAGATAATTATCCAGATCCCTCTTAGTTACTCAATTCACCAAGAGTGGTTTTTGTCTGGCTTGGCACCATGCCCACTCCTGTTTTGATTATAGAAAATTTCCAGTCTTCTGTAAGACCTTTTCTTTTTCTTTTCCTTCTTCCCTTTTCGTGTTTGCTGTTGGTTGTGTAAGCTGTTGACAAGGCAGTTTTTTCTAATTTGTAATTATATTTGCGCATGCGCTAGTATATAAAAAAATTCTGTACGTATAAAAACTTCTTCACGTGTTAGTTGCTTCCAAATCAAAATTTATCAGCATTATAAATTATTAAAAAACATAAAATTCCCTTCTTACTCCAATATAAATGTTCGTCATTTTACTGCACATCATCCATACAATCACTATAAAATATATAAAATTGAATCCGGAGCATATCTAAGATAGCAAATAAATAAATAAATAACTTATACTAAAACACTTGATGCTAAAAATTAAACGCGATTAACGGATTACATAATTCTTGCCAAAAGTACATGTTCCTCGTTTCACGGGTGAAAAGCAACTGGAACCAAATATTTAGTTGACACAAATAAGCTGTTTTATCAGTGTATGATTTATTTAACTCGAGTAATATTTTTTCTATGTGTAGATACATTGTATACATTGTGTGTCAACGTTATCGATACATCTGTGATATTTTGTGCGGAATTGAATAAAAGAAATACACCGCTTATTGCAGCAATAGCCTTGCCTAGACAATAAAACTGTTTTTGAATGCCTCCATAAAACCAATTCTAAAAATATCGGACCGATCCAAATGTCCATTGTTTATTCCATATTCACTAAATGTACACAGTTTATATGAACAAACCAAGGATATATTAACTGTAAAAAGTAAAACTTTGTCGTTAGTTACATTCTTAGGGGAAAGTGGGTGAATACCGTGCAGCGGATAATCCGTGCGTTTAAACCAACCCTCCGCAGTTTTAACTAGCTTTTTCGTGGTACGTAATGTCTACGAGCGAGATATGGAGCACTGTAGATTTATGATTTTATAAAATTCTATGACAAATAACCTCAAATTTTGTTTATGTTAGAAATAAACGTCAAAATATTTTATAAGTTGCTACTAAACTATGATACTTTTATCGGTATTATATTATTACTTTTAGTATTTTGTGATAACAATGGTTTTACTATAGTTTGGTAACATTAAACGTATTTATAGTTGACACAAGAAAATATAGTACTTAAGAATTTAAAATTAAATCACCAGAACTATGGCTTACAGTTTTTGATGTATGTGGAATAAAGATTTGGAGACTTTGTGGGCTAGCCTACTTGTTATTTATAAAATCATATACCAGGTATTTAACTTACCTTCGAATAACCAAAGAAGATGTTCTTATAAAAACAGACACTAAAAATAAACGTCACTGTGAACATATGTTTATAATGTCACTGTTTACGCATGGCGCCATCTAGCAGCCAAGGACTAACTACCATTTAAAAATTAAAATTACGATCTAGAAAGCTTTCGATCTCGCTCGTAGATACCAGCGCTTTTTGGTCAATACGTAACCAAATCGAACTACAAGTTACCAGTCCTGATTCTCTACGTTCATGTTTTAAACATCTAAAATTTTAAAAGTTATTTAAAAAAACATTTTGCGCCAGAAAGTAATACAACTGTGAACGACCGTCCGCTGCTTAGTTAAGATTACAACCTGCGTTAGAGTGTAGATAGTTTTTTTTTATATCGCCGTGTGTGAATCTAATTGCATTTGCTCTCAAAAATTACCTTAGGTTAATTAGTTATAAAATTTTTGGGTGACTTTTTATAATATAAATTTTATAATTTTTTTCTTTTTGTATACAGAATAGTGTTGTTTGTGTTTTAATATTATGTTTTTATTTGGTGTATTTTTTAATTAAGGTTAAGTTGTGTTCTTCGGGGGAATGCCTTGCGTAAAGGCGTTAAGATGATGAATTAAACGACACTTTAAATTTGTCCGTCAATCTTTCAGTAGTATTAACTGTAATAATTAAAGCAAATTCACCATGTCAGAATGTGAATTTACAATATTTATTAAATTAACCTCAATATTACTCGGTTTAGTAAAATCTCTGCTCTTTTCCTGTCGGTAAAATAATTTTGAATTAAAATTCATGCATGTGGTCCAAAAACTCGGCACTTTTACAATATTGGTTGAAAATTACCATAATTATAGCTTAAATTCTACAAAAGATAGCAGTAAAATTACCAAAATAAAAATTCACATTTTTACAGATAACAGTGAGTTTACAGTACTGATTTAAATTTACCACTTTCTTTGCTGGTAAGATATGACCTACTTTATTTTCTGTGAAATTACCATATTTTCATTTACAGTGCGGTACAATAATTTTGCTTTAAAATTCATGCATGTGGTCCAAAAACCCGGCACTTTTACAGACAGTCCCGAAAATTACAATAGACTGCTTGACATACAACCTCAAAAAACTGGCCGTTTTCAACAGTTTTTTGAGGTTATTTTGAAACGCTGACCTGATTGGTCAAAACTGACATCGGATTCGTGTTCAGTGGCCAAAAATACATGGAAATGTATATGTCGCACCTCTGGGACAGAAGATTATTTTGTTTTTGTGTGCCTGTGTTATTATAATACTGGATATGGGATAAAATTATAGTAAACATATGTGAGATATATCATAAGTAATATTAACTATATTGAATTTATATTTATTTTTTTCAAGCTTTTCCCTTTAGGCGCACGTCATTTTCCTACTTTCCCCTACACTGTAAAAATCATTTACACTAGAAAAAGTAATGTTTACAAAGTTATTTAATAATAAAAATTACGCTCATTTCGGGTCGATTAATGTTTTTAATCACAACAAAGAAACTGTTATTATAATAATGCTTAAAATATATTACATCGGCACTTAGTGCTACTAAGAGTGCCGATGTATTGAAATCTTCGCCGAAAAGTCAAAATCTTTGACCACGTTTTTTTCACATTTCTCGACCATTTTAGACCATTCTGAGTCGAATCAGTAAAAAAAATTTTGCGTCCGTCTGTCTGTCTGTCTGTCTGTGTCTGTCTGTCTGTCTGTCTGTCTGTCTGTCTGTCTGTCTGTCTGTCTGTCTGTCTGTCTGTCTGTCTGTCTGTCTGTCTGTCTGTCTGTCTGTCTGTCTGTCTGTCTGTCTGTCTGTCTGTCTGTCTGTCTGTCTGTCTGTCTGTCTGTCTGTCTGTCTGTCTGTCTGTCTGTCTGTCTGTCTGTCTGTCTGTCTGTCTGTCTGTCTGTCTGTCTGTCTGTCTGTCTGTCTGTCTGTCTGTCTGTCTGTCTGTCTGTCTGTCTGTCTGTCTGTCTGTCTGTCTGTCTGTCTGTCTGTCTGTCTGTCTGTCTGTCTGTCTGTCTGTCTGTCTGTCTGTCTGTCTGTCTGTCTGTCTGTCTGTCTGTCTGTCTGTCTGTCTGTCTGTCTGTCTGTCTGTCTGTCTGTCTGTCTGTCTGTCTGTCTGTCTGTCTGTCTGTCTGTCTGTCTGTCTGTCTGTCTGTCTGTCTGTCTGTCTGTCTGTCTGTCTGTCTGTCTGTCTGTCTGTCTGTCTGTCTGTCTGTCTGTCTGTCTGTCTGTCTGTCTGTCTGTCTGTCTGTCTGTCTATCTGTCTGTCTGTCTGTCTGTCTGTCTGTCTGTCTGTCTACAGATATCGACTTGCGATTTTTTGCATATTGTTTTTTATTGTATTTCGAAGAGCTGATTAGATTTTGGGCGTAAACGATTGGGGGTAAGGGGGTAAAAATAGGGTAAAACTCCTATTTTTAGCGTTTTTTGTTTATAATTAAGGCAATTATTATTGTATTTGGTTAATTTAGCATTTATATAAAAGATAATTTTAAATTGGTCAAAAAATGTTATAAACAACGTTTTCCTAAAACGCATTGTTTTCGAGATATTGGCGTTTAAAGCAGTAAAAGGTTTTTTTAGCATATCTCACATATTTATAACCCGATTTCAAAAATTATATTTTAAATAAAAGCTCTTTTTAAGCGCTATAAAACATGTTATATACAGTTTTTTGTTAGAATATAATGTTTTAAAGATACAGAATTTAAAACAAAACACCTAGTTTAAAATTTGCAAACTAGATGGCTCTAGTGTACAATAGTGCCGATGTTTTGACAGGGTGCTTACAACGATTGAAAAATGTATTTGATTAAGAAATTTTATTAATCATTCATAAAAATCAATCTTATTCCACAAGGTTAACCCAATTCTGAAAGCAACCCTATTAAAACTTACTCGGTGGCGAAAGGGCTAAGTAGTTTATTTTGCGCTCATTGAGAAAATCCAGGTACCCAAAGGATGAAAGAGCTTCATTTTCACCTGATTAGTCTTTACTTATTAACGAGTAAGGGCACGCTTACGGCCTTTATCTGTTCGAGAGGGCCTTGACATTATTAATAAATTAGGTCATTCTGGAACAATTCTTCAACGTTTAGACAAAACGGGAGCTTTTCACCATAGTTTTCCATAGTTTTACATTGTTTTCATTGGTTTTCCATTGTTATCTAAGCAGTATGCTATGTATTAGAGTGGAAGCGAAAAATAGTTTTTTTTTTTCAGATTTTATTGGAAACCCTGCCAAATATTATTCTTTGGGATCTTCTAAAATACTCCTAAAAATTTGGGATTGATTAAAGGTCATTAATTGGTGCCGACTTTATTTATTTATTTATTTTGGTTTAAATAGGTACAGAGTCATGGAGAGCCCCAACTAAGCGTTTGGCTTGTGCTAGGAGCTCTAAAAGTTTTTAAAATTTGGAATTTTAAAAATTAAAATTGATATAGTCAACATTTTGTATCATGTACAACGAACTAATAACTCTTCTCTCTAGAATAGGCATTTCATTGGTTAAAACTGACAAAAACGTCGACAACATAAACATTCGTCTGTCTTACTCGCACATATTTGTTCTAACAGAGACAACAATACCAGTTACTGGTAATTGTTATTGTTCAAGCCTGAATATACCTACTATTTGTTTACAAACAAACCGAGATGTTGGCTATACTTTATTTTAACGGTATGCGTATTCTAGAAAGAAGAGTTATTAGTTCGTTGATCATGTATCATGTTTATAGTTTTTTAGTTCGCTGTTTAAAAATCTGGGGTTAATATTTTTTTATACAAAATGGCGTATGCGTATGATATTTAATATCAAAATATTAATAAATTTCATAAAAATTGGTATACAGGGGTTTTCGAGGTCTCTGGTTACAAATCTAAAGGTAAAATTATTTTTTACAGTATGGCCGATCCTATATGGCTTTCTTAGAATCGGTGTCCATGTGCTGATTCATGAAATTTACCAGAAAAACCAGAAAACTTATATTAAATGTAATACTTTATTAATGTATACAGGTTATTTTATGACATTCACAACGCAAGTTAAATGTTTTACAGGAAATTTCAGAATACTACTAGCCAAAACATTTAGGTAATATTATATTTTGTCAAAATCAATTATCTTTGAGAACAATGTAGTAAAGATTTTTGGTGGCATTCCAATGTTAAGTGCCAGATTTAAAACATGCCTTATTTACTTTGACTTCCGAAAATAATAAATAAGTAATAAATTATCAATTATTTTATCATATGCAATAGTTATTTATGGTACTAGTGGGTAAAGTAAGATATTGCCCATAAGAAAATTAACATGCGAGGCGTCAGCCAAGCAGGTTAATTTTCGAGAGGGCAATATCGGTTTACCCATGAGTGCCATACAAGGTTTTATCCAATAGATAGCTTAGGAATTCATATTTTTATTAAAAATTTTAATGACATTTAAAGGAAAATAATTTGACAAGTGACAGTGGAGTTTGTAAAATAAATAATTATCCACTCAATAAAGTAAAAGCCACGCGGATTTATTATTGAGTTTATCTGTTTAAAATAAAGCTGGTAATTGTCTTATTATCTGTATGTATTGGATAAAATATATAATATTAAAAGCGCCGTCCATAGGGTCGCATAGCCAAAAACATAATGTTATAAGCCTGCGCATGCGCGCACTAGACATGACAGCACATCAAGCCAATCACGGCATCGTATGTTATGTACAGTATTCGGCGAATTTCCAGTACTCGCATAGGCGCCGCGTCGACTCTAGCGTTGACGCGAGGTTTTAAATATTTACATTTTTATTTCTTTTTATCTTAATTTTTTTTAATGATTCCATTTAAACGAGTAAGGTGGGGAAAAAGTTATCGGACTCATTTTCAGTTATTTTCGTCAGAAAACCGCACGTCGTGTTTATTTTTTATCCGTAGTCAATCCCGCGGGATCCCGTATGCCATTCCCGTACTTTTGTGGATTGAAAAAATGGCGCTGGATCCCGCGGGATTGCGGGCTCTCACATTGCGGGATTGCAATCCCTAGTAAAAACGATTACTTTTTGCAGCTCGCATATTATTGGTCTCATGTCGAAAATATGTTTGCTGTAAAATGTTAAAATGCCTCTTTTTTTAATTTTGCCGTTTTTCTCTAGAATTATCTTCTTTCAATTTAAATTTAATTAAAAAGCATGTTCAATTATTTTTTTTTATTTCTACAACTGATAAAAATTCGTTTTTAATTATTTATTCTAAATTAATTGGAACCCGTCGGGTAAAAAAAAAATGGAAAGTTTGAAAAATGTTTACAACATGGAATACATTTTTAATGAAGTCCTTATTGGCAGACTAACATCTCTACTCTAAATTTCTCTACTCCCTAACATCCCTACTCCATAACATCCCTACTCCACAACAACTCTACTCCATAACATCTCTACTCCATAACATCTCTACTCCGTAACAACTCTACTCCGCACTATATGCACTCGATTAGCCACTTGTCTTAACTCAAATGAATATTTGTCATGCTAAGTCACTGTCAAATATGAATTTAATTTATTAATTACTTACTTATTAGTGCATATTAAGAGTACGCGGTCATTGTGGCTTTTAGAATAATTCATTTATGATTGTTCTAGATTTGAATTTAAAGATAAACGTTTTCTAGGAAAAAAATAAAATAATCTAGAAGAAAAAGATTCTTTGTTCTTTAAACTGCTCATTTATTATTACGTGGCTAATAAAGTCCTTATAGTGTGGAGTAGAGTTGTTACGGAGTAGAGATGTTATGGAGTAGAGATGTTACGGAGTAGAGTTGTTGTGGAGTAGGGATGTTATGGAGTAGGGATGTTAGGGAGTAGAGAAATTTAGAGTAGAGATGTTAGTCTGCCTCCTTATTAATCCTTGGTCAGATAACATAAAGGGATATATCTTTATTCTAGAAAGCTACACTCAGAAAATGGTTCGTAATTTAATGCCAGTAAAAAAATTATAATAAGTCGTGGGTCGTGGCCCGTACCGAAAAAAAATATTTCTTTATTTTTTTTTGTTTTAGCGAAATGCATTTAAAACAAGTAAGCTAAGCTAAGGCGAAAAAACAAAGACAGAACAAGTACAGAACAATAAAGTAAGCTCATATGAAGTAATCCTAAAGCTACTGAACGTTCAACGTTCAAGTATAACGTAACGCAACAACAAATAAATAATTAAGAAAGAATTGTTATCGTTTGTAGAAATAAATAGTAATGGCGATTTCTCCCGTTAGATTAGACAGGGACAAAAGTTCTACCCAAAAAGGATAGAAGACATACATACACTCCCACTTCCACCCAACCAAACAAATTCTGTATTTGTTCTTTGTTGAACAAATACAATATTTGCTTGGCCGGGCGAAAAGTGTATTTTTATTAAAGAAATTACTGGCGCCATCTAAATTTTAGTAGAATTATCTTATTCTACAGATTCACATTAGCTATGTTCGTTCGTGCCGCTCACTGCTACACTTTCCGGCCAACCAAATAAATACTGTATTTGTTGTATGAAAAACAAATACATTATTTATTTGGTTGGCTGGAAAGTGTAGCACAAATGAGATAGAGATAGGGTAGACGTCTTTTGTTTCACAATTCTAGTTGTAAAGAGCTCCATTGAATATGGTTTAATTAAATATTTACAAAACATAAGCTTAATTTTGTGAAAACGTGAAAATTTTACGTTTATGCATAAAGTTTTTGAGAAATATTTTCAGTTAGAACGTGCCAAACCGAACGACTTTTTCTACATGAAAAAGGTTTTATGATTTTTGGCATTTGTTTAAGTATATGTAATGCAGTAAAAATTTAGAGTGTGCAGAAAGTAACCTTGAAATAACTGTTCAGTTTATAAAACAAATAAATCATGAATAACTGTTGCACATTTCGATTATTAGTTTTATTAGATTAGTACAAATACAAGGGTTTCTCAAAAAAATCAATTCAGTATTCTTATAGCATTACACAGAAAAAAAGGTTATCTTGGCAGAAGATAATAAATTATCTTGGATTTATATTATCTTAAATCGAGGTAATAATCTTCTTTTAAGATCATGTATCCTCGGTTTAAGATTATCTGTGACTTTGGTTTCCTTTAATTATTCTCTTGGTAGAAAAATCCTTGTGTCAAGGATTTTTTCCTTAAATGCATGACATTTAAAATAGTAACAGAGAATCAAGAGTTATTATCTTGACTCAAAGCCCCTGTTGTCTTACGGTAAAGAGTTTGCCGGCCTCACCCCACGTAGATATACAGTAGATCGCCCGTTGTTATTGTTGGCTGGCAGACAATTTGCGTAGTAGTTCAAGATATGCGCGGGAGAGAAGTTAGGTGTGTTTTTTTTGCTGTCAGTTGTCTTTAAAGGTGTATTATTGTTTTTATCTGCTTTAAAATGGACGAATTTGTATCGGTTACCCTCAAACGATGGGGATTTTCAAATTTACTTAAAAAATTCACGGGTAAGTAGCTTTAAATAATTTATACCTATATCAAAAAAGATGGTCTTGAATCAAGAGAATCATAATCTTAAATCAAGATTATAATTCTCTTCAATAAGATTATATTATCTTAAACCAAGACTTGGTGTAAGATAATATGATCTTGGATAAAGATAATATGATCTTGAATCAAGATAATTACATACTTGGTTTAAGATAATATGATCTTAAATAAATGGTTTAAGTTTAACTTTAATTAAGGACCAGCGCTAGATAAAGATATATTACCTTACTCCTTTGGAAGCTCTTCTTCTTTGTCCTATTGAGCGCGCGATAGCGTTTTGGGAGAGCAGTTTGACTTCATAGAAAGTTTATAGCTTTGATTTGTAGAGCAATTGAATACTATTTACTATAAATCGTCGAATCCTAATAATTCTTCCTATATTAGCTTATTTTTGGCATAAATGCCCTATTTAAGGACATTAATTCTAATTGAAACCAAGAATCCAGAAGTTCTCAGAAAAGCACACAGACTAAAGCGATAAATCAAAAAGATTATTTTGATAACAACTTTGAAAATAACACATTTAACGTAATTTACAACGTCTCGCTACGCATATTTATTCCATATTTCACGTTTATAAATGCCTATAGACGAAACAAAACGAAACTTTTAAGTGCAAAACCGTTTTCTAAATAAAGCCCCAAATAAAGCCCTATTAGTTTAACAAGCTCGTAATACACTTAAACGCAAAAAACCGAACCACCTAAAAAATTTCCATTTTTAAATTTAAACTAGATGAAACGTTGCAAGCACCCTGTCAAAACATCGGCACTATTGTACACTAGAGCCATCTAGTTTGCAAATTTCAAACTAGGTGTTTTGTTTGATTTTAAATTCTGCATCTTTAAAACATTATATTCTAGCAAAAAACTGTATATAACATTTTTATAGGGCTTAAAAAGAGCTTGTATTTAAAATATAATTTTTTGAAATCGGGTTATAAATATGTGAGATATGCTAAAAAAACCTTTTACTGCTTTAAACGCCAATATCTCGAAAACAATGCGTTTTAGGAAAACGTTGTTTATAACATTTTTTACCCCCAAAATCTAATCAGCTCTTCGGAATACGATAAGAAACAATATGCAAAAAACCGATAGCAAAAGCAAAATTTTGCTTTAAGATAATATTTTTCTGTGTGTATATAAAAGTTTACTTTGAATGTAAAAATAAAATGAATTTGAAATAGTTCCCTGTTATAAAAAAAAACAAATATACATCATTTAATTAGGTTTATTTAAAATTTTAAAGTAAGCGTCAATTATGATGAAATTTTGCCAAATCCAAAAGGAAACGTTCGTTTTTCCGTGAGTCACTTACTATGTAAATTGTTTGATGAATATATGGGGTGGTCCTCAAAAACACAGTTTAAAAAATGCAAAAAATAATAATAAAACAAAAAAAATCGTTTTTTATTCTAAAAATTTTCTGTTCTTTGTATTTTTTTAATAACACGTACCGTTTTAATGGTAATCCAAACGCTTTTGGCTTTTACACCCCTACACTGTAAAAACCGGCATGTAAAATAAAGTAAAAATAAATGAATTTACATAGTACGGAATAGTAAATTTACTATTCTGGACTATGCATAATTCATGAAATTATGTAAAATAATGTAAAATATTGTAAAATAATGTAAAAGAATGTAAAAGAATGTAAAAGAATGCAAAAGAATGTAAAAGAATGTAAAAGAATGTAAAATAATGTAAAAAAATATATTTACATTGATTTACATATTTTTACATGATTTTACAATGTCGGGCTATGTTATTTTAAGACGCGCGTGCGCTTTGGACAATAACCAAGAAGGCGTCGCATCATAAGACGGACCGTTTAATATTGTTATTGCAACAATGCTGCTAGGTTAAAGTGTTAAAAGTGTAAAAAAAGGTAAATATTATTTATGTACGATATTTAAATGCTTTATTTGTGGCCTAAAATTTACATTCATTATAAATTACGATCTTTATCAGCCAATAGATCTTTAAAGAAAGATGTAAGCAGTTTATACTCGTATGTGCAAATCGTTTGGTTTATTAAACCAAATGAACTTTACTCTACGATATTTCAAAAAAGCTTTGACACAGAGACTTGTAATTTGGAACAAACATTTTCTAGGTAGTAAATATTTTTCTTTCAAATTTCAAGTCTCTATGTAAAAAAGTCCAAACCATTCTGGACTATGTATTTTTTAGCGTTCCGGTCTATGCAAAATATTACCATTCTATGTAATTTTTACCGTTCCGGTCTATGCAAAATATTGCCATTATGGACTATGTAATTTTTACTGTTCCGCTCTATGCAAAATATTACCATTACGGACCATGTAATTTTTACCATTCCGGTCTATGGCAACATATTACGATTTACGGACTATGTAATTTAATGTAATTTATTTTTACCGTGTACAAATATGCTTGTGCACCCCCTTTAGAGACGCGATGCAGCGCGTGTTAAGTTTGAGCTAACGACCTAAAATTTGGTTTATGGGGCTGTTCATCATTCATGTCTGGGGGGGGCTCAGAGGGTGAGTGACAAAAAGTGATACAGAGGGGGGAGGGGGAATCAAGTAAAAAGTGACGTTTCTTTTGTAATGGTTAAACCGGATTTTTTTTTTGTTTTTTCTCGCCAACTAATACTCAAAGAGTCACTTGCACCAACGATGGTTTAACTTTAAACTGGGATTAAATTGAAGGTTGTCCAATCAGAACGCAGTATTTTTAACTTAAACTCACTTTAATCGAGATAATTCCAGTTAAGAGTTGGTGCATGCAAGTGCCCTAAAGTGTCCAATAAAAACAAATTCACAATTATATATTTTTTCTATTTTGCGTCTCTTATAAGCTCATAATCACACGCATTTTACGTGTTCTTATAGGCCCATAAGAGGTCTCTACTTTTTTTTCTTTTGGGTTGGCAACACACAAAAGTCTATCTCTTGACGTTTGCCGTGCAATTGTGAACGTCGATTTAAAGTTTAATTTTCTACAAAATTTTGTGTTTAGGTTATGTTTTACCGTGTTAAAGTGGCTTGGTAACTTGCAGTGGAAAATAGAAGAAATTACTATAAAATATATCAAAATAATATTCGTTCTTAGAATTTTAAACATGGCGAAAACTGTAATGCCAATTCGAAACAAAAATCCCTAAATCAGTCATCAATTTAAATGTAAGTTTTTTTTTAATTTTAGAGCAAAATAGAAAAAATTGTATAAAGCACTCATTTCATAACACGTTTTTAGCGCACGAGTACAAGTTTAGAAAACGAGCCGCTTGCGGTGTTATGGAACTAGTACTTTAATATACTATTTTATTACCTAGTACAATAGTGACCAAAAGGGTCAAAAAACGTCTAAATTGCAAGGGGCGTTCAAAAAAAAATGTTTTAAGGCCCACCCTAATCTATATTACTTTTGGAATTTAAGTTGGTTTTATAGGTTTTCAGACTACGTCCATTGCCAATGACACTTCGGGCAATTATATAAATCTGTACACAATCGGTGCACTTATTTTTAGACGAATATACAAGGTTTACTTTAAAAGTACCTTTTCTACGACTGCTTTAGAATGTAAGCAAATACACACACTTTTCAAACACAGAATGAATCCATTCTAGCTCTAGATACGGTATGAATATTCCGTATCAAGTGTTAGAATGAGCACATGTAGTGCCATCTCTTGTTTATAAAAGTAAAGAAAACTGTAGCAAAATTAGCAAAAATATATATATATATATATATATATATATATATATATATATATATATATATATATATATATATATTTTACAATAAAATATTGAATAATTTAATGCAATTTAAAGTTTTGCGTTAAAATGACATAAAGTTTATTAGTTTTTCTTAATATTTGACCAGTTTTTTATCAATTTAGTTCAAAAAATTAAAACTACTCCATCTATTGTTAAATATTTAAACGTGAAATCTGTCACAACAATCTGACAACCTTCAATTTTTGCATTATAATTTGTTAATATGTGCTAAAATTAAATAAAAATCTCTTTAAGGTACTGATTTGATAAAATTATTAAATAACATTAATTGCTTTATTTAAAAATATGTGTTTTGTTACATTTACAATGTCGAGTCACAAAAAACATTGTTTTTAACCTTGTCCGCAGTTTAAAGCCATACAGTGTATCATATTTGCAGTCGAAGAAAAATTATAGTCTACAACACGTATGGAAAAGTCATTCCGCGCTCGCGAGACCGTCATACTCGCCTGCCGGCTTGTATGACAAACTTTCCGCTTGCGCGGAATTATGTCTATTCCATACTAGTTATAGAATATACTATTCTACGACTGGTTTAGAATGTACACTCAGAAAATGTCATTGTAATTTTAATACTACATTTTATTTGTAAATACATTTGTTATTTATATCGCCATCATTGGTATTTAATACTTTACTTGTGAGATTAAATACTGCAATGTATGTATTGTATACAAAATGTTGCTGGTACATTTGAATCCCCAAGCAACATGTGTTTATTAATACTAGCATGTTATAGTAAAAATTACTGTAACATTTAGTAAAGCATATCACACTTATAGTATGGTATACTTTGAGTTGTTGTTAATTTGTATTACTGATCTAGTTTCAAGTATGTTACAGTATTAAGAAAAATTAACAATCGGTAAATAATACCAACATTTTGATTAGTAATAATATAAAGATTAAAACCACACACAATTACACACTGATAAAATAATCGATCCTTTTATTACTTTTCTCTGTATTATTATTTTACTAAATACTGTAACATACTTTAAACTAGATCAATAACACAAAAACTACAACTTAAAGTATACCAAACTATAACTGTGATATACACCAAATGTTACAGTATTAATACACATGTTGCGTGGGGATCCAAATGTACCAGCAAGGTCTCTATGTTAGTATGACAACATTTTGTATACAATACACAGATTGCAGTATTTAATATCACAAGTAAAGTATTAAATACCAATGATGGCGATATAAATAACCAATATGTATTTACAAATAAAATTTAGTATTAAAATTACAATGACATTTTCTGAGTTGTAAACTAGTCATAAAAAAGGTACTTTTAAAGTAAACCTTGTATATATTTGGCATAACCAACCAACCAACGGTAAAAAGCTGGATATCCAACTGGATAACATCCCAGCAAAAGTTACAGTGGGGTCAGGCACCGGGACTTAGGCAAAGCAAGTTAATACTTGGCGGTGAAATAACTGCTGGTCCACTAACCAAGAACCTTCTACATCTTGGCAGGGACCACCTTAGGAAGGTGATAGGGCTAATAACTGGTCACTGCCACCTGAGGAAACACATGCATACCATCCGTGTGTATAGAGATGAGCCAATATGCAGGCTGTGTAATGAGAAGGCGGAAACAGCCTCTCATGTTCTCTTTGACTGCGTGGCTCTACATCGCTGGAGATACCGGCATCCGGGAAATGGTAACCCAGAAGCTATGCTCTCCAATGCAAATCTAGTAAACAGCCTAGTAAGCCTGATAAAGGAAACAAAGCTGTTTGACTAGCGAGAGACCCAAGAACAACACAATAGGCTCGTAGGTGGCTGCAGTGTTTAAGGTACGAATCCTCATCTTGTTTCTCTTTAGCAATCGATCAATCAATCAAGTATTTTAGAGGAATATATGAGGTTTACTTTAAAAGTAAAAACTGTAATTCTGATACCGGTAGCCGCCGGCTATTAGCCGGTAATAAAATTTCAGGTCATCCATACCGAAAACGGTATACTGACATCAGCACTTCATATTTTTTATTTGTCAAGATATTTGTGCCTTTTATGAAAACTTGAATACTTTATGTAAAAAATGTCTCTAGCCAGTATTGGCTGACCTTGATGAAATATTCTGAAAAAAATCGGTAGCGGGGGAAACTAAATAATTTTTATCGTAAGATATATTTACACAGTTTATTTTCGACATACGGGATATATTTAGATCAATAAATTTATTCAGCGGAAAGTTCAAGGTTCCCCTCGAAATTTTGGGCAATATATAACAATTTAATAACTTCAATTTATTGTAAATATATGCAAAACATTTTATGCATGTAGTTTCATAACCAATAATTGAGATTACAAGAACGATAAAATGATCAATCATGCACTGAAATTAGACTGGTAGAGAGAGAGAGAGAGAGAAGGAGAGAAATAAAGAGAGAGAAATAGAGAGAAAGAGAGAGAGAGAGAAATATCATCTAGATCTGCAGATAAAATAACGGAATTCTTAGAAATTCAAATATATTTGAAATATATTAGAGTTTTACCATATATGGTAAAACTCCTTCGAGTTCATGTTGGTTCGGAGCCGGGTCAGAGCCGTGCTCTCTTGCCCAGCGGACGTGAATTTTTTATGTCTTAAATATAAAGCTATGATGATACTCCAGTTGGAGGGCCTTTGTTGTTCTTGTGGTGTGGGTTGGGCTTGTGGTGTAGTTTTTTTTTAAAACACGAACGATGACGAAGACGAAAACAGACAACAAAAAAAAACGGATTCTACAGAACCTTTTTTTTTATTTTTTTATTATTTTTTTTTTTTTAATCTTATATATATATATATATATATATATATAAATTTTTACTATAAAAATGGCTAAAACTGGGATGATTAGAGGGGATGTATTTTGGGATAGGTAGGGAGGGACGTTAGTATTATTTTAAAATCTGAAACACAAATACAATTTAGGACAGGAGACCAGGCAACGAGAAGGCAGACGAACTTGCCAGGCTCGGAGCCGAAACTCCGTGCATGGGACCCGAACCCATGCTTGGTATTACAAGGAAACAAGTCACATCAGCCCTCAACACGTGGGCTGGAGAAAAACTAAGGGAAAGCTGGTCAACGGTCACGAACTGCAGACAGGCAAAGGACTTCCTTTCCGGTCCAAGCAAGTCAAAAACCGCGTGGCTACTAGGAAGAAGCCGAGCCACGATCAGCCAACTCACAGGGATCCTCACGGGTCACTGTGGACTAGGAAGGCACCTGTTCAAGATGAAGGTTGGTAACGACCCCGTCTGTTCGGGTTGCGGGATAGACGAAGAATCGTCCTTCCATTTCCTAGGACAATGCGATCGGTTCGGCAGAATACGACAGGAGATCTTCGCAGTGGCAACTCTCCGAAGAGAGGAGTTGCGTACCCTTGCCTGGACAGATATCGCGACCTTTATAAGGAGGTCCGGCAGGTTTAGGCAGGGAGTAGGGTAGATGTGTGGCTGGGACAGCTCGGGGCTGGCAAAAAGGGCCATAATGGCCTAGTTGCCTGGCTTGTAGCCTCCCCACCCTTACTACTACTACTACTAGGACAGGAGACAGAATAAATAATAAATATAGTAACGTGGACACATGGGTGGCTTTCCGGTCGGGTAAAACATATATTTTTTTTTTTGAATAACAGAAAAAACATATTAAAAGAGGGAGTTAGTAGGTTTTTTTTTTTTTTTTGGGAATGGGTACTTAAAGCTAATTAAAAGTTACAGACAGAGCCAAAATTTAAAAATAAATAGTTAATAAATAAGTAATAAATAAAAACAGACAGGTAACAAGACATTTAAAAGAAAAAGATAAAAACTCTAACTGAAACCAGATGAAACGTTGCAAGCACCCTGTCAAAACATCGGCACTATTGTACACTAGAGCCATCTAGTTTGAAAATTTCAAACTAGGTGTTTTGTTTGATTTTAAATTCTGTATCTTTAAAACATTATATTCTAGCAAATAACTGTATATAAAATTTTTTATAGGACTTAAAAAGAGCTTTTATTTAAAATATAATTTTTTGAAATCGGGTTATAAATATGTGAGATATGCTAAAAAAACCTTTTACTGCTTTAAACGCCAATATCTCGAAAACAATGCGTTTTAGGAAAACGTTGTTTATAACATTTTTTGACCAATTTAAAATTATGTTATATATAAGTGCTAAATTAACCAAATACAATAATAATTGCCTTAATTATAAACAAAAAACGCTAAAAATAGGAGTTTTACCCTATTTTTACCCCCTTATTTCAGCTCTTCGGAATACGATAAGAAACAATATGCAAAAAATCGCAAGTCGATATCTTATGTAGAAATTGAGTTAAAGAGTTTACACCCAGACAGACGGACGCAAAAATTTTTTTTACTGATTTCGACTATGGTCTAAAACGCCGAGAAATCTGAAAAAAACGTGGTCAAAGTTTTTGACTTTTCGGCGAAGATTTCAATACATCGGCACTCTTAGTAGCACTAAGTGCCGATGTAAAATGGAGATAAAACAAACCAATACTGGACCACTGAATTTTTAAAACAATTATTTCCAAAAATTTACATTTATACAGGGTTATTCAGAAATAAGTTCGAGAAAATTAAAAGGTGATTCTACGTTAAAAAATATGAAAAAAAGTTCCTATAAAGGTTGGTCCGGAAATGAGCCCTAAGGGAGCTACAGCTCTTTAAAATTGTAATAAAAAGTAGGTTTTTAATTAATAACTCTTGTACCCTTTAAGCCAGAGCGACGATCTTTTGCATGTGTACTAGTATTAATAAGGGCAATAAGTTTAAGTTAATTTATTTTTTTGAATTTATCCAGAGGCGTGCCAGGACGGACAAAATATGTTTTTTGCCCCAAACTTTTCTATGTATAGATTTTTTGGTTTTTTTGTAATAAATACAGATTCCTCTAATAAAAATACATAAAAAATATAATATAGTGTAACACTGTAGGTGCAACCGTTTAAAAAAAATGCATTTAAGAAGGAACATTTTGTGCCACCAAAAATGTTACTTTTTAAAAGCCTATTACTCCTTTAATATTAAATTAAATTAAATATTATATTATTATATATTAAATTTAGGTGTTTTGGTGAGCAATACTTTTTTGCTCAGTTTTAAGAAGAATCGCCCTGCACATTAAAATTTTATTGGTTCTTTTTTTTGTTTCCCATTCAATATGTCCATCTTCGAAGGGCCGCAGGTCTCTTAGGGCTCATTTCCGGACCAACCTTTATAGGGACTTTTTTTTAAAGTAGAATCACCTCTTAAATTTCTCGAAATTATTTCTAAATAACCCTGTATATTTACAGTCGCTTTTGTCAAGAAGATCTTACCACTGTAGACTTTCTTAGATGTTTAATTATATTTTTAAAAGTGAGTTTATGTTTATTTAAAAATGCTTTTAGTTTGTTAAATAGCCTATTAATTAATTAATTTGTTTTTTATTCATAAATGGATTTTCCTTGCTTATTTTCCATTTCTACATACTTTTTGGTGCTGAAAAAGCGGAATAAACTATAAATAGGCTAAAAAACGTAAATTTGCGTTTTTAAGTTCGTTATAAGCGAACGCTTTAATCTTTTTTAATTGGTCTAAATGAAAGAACTTAATTAAAGTCGGCGAAAATCACGATATTTTTTAAATCTTACACTGTAACAAATTACTTAAACATGTGTTTTTTTTTGCAAAACCTTAGCGCAGAGGCTTTATCCTGTTAAGTTTTATACAAAAAAATATTTTTTTACTTTCTTTTTTTTTTTCGTAAATTGTGAAATCTGTACTAACAATAATTTTTGACCCTTGACTAAAGGGTTCTTCTTCTTCTTCTATATTTTTCCTTGGCGATTTTACATTTCCGCCACTTTCAAAACGGGTTAGGTTCCGACTAAAATAAACTTTTACAATAATTTTTTTACCGGAGCTTGTTTTTATGTATATCTCTACGGGAATTGGTCTTAAAATGATATATGAAGGTTTTTAGGATCGCTTGTTTTTAAAACAGAAAATTATATACAGCTTGTTCCAGAACTCGCGTACAGAAATTTGAAGGTATATTAAAAACCCTCCGGAAAATATGAAAAAAATTAAAAAAAAAATCCATCTTCGTTCAATTCGAAAATAAGAACCCTTTAAGTGGACCAATACTGTTTCTGATGTTAAATTACCTTTAAAAGTTGAATTTGTCGCTATGGAAGCAAATTTAGTTATTGCAGGAACATATTCTGTAGGTTGACATAGTGATCGATGTGACATAAATATTTATTAATCTCAAAAAAAAAACACCGCCGGATGGAGTGACCCTATAAAAATAGAATATTTGATAGCCTCTGTCGATTTTGTCAATATATAATAACCTAACAAGATTCTAAAGTTGAAAGTCTCAAACAATGCACGCGTCAACAATTAAAATGCAACCATAGTTACTAATAAGTAGGGAAAAACTAATTTGTAGGTAATTTAACATCAGCAACCGGATTGGTCAGATTAAATAACTTCCTTTTTAATTAGTATTGAAGATGGATTTTATTGAAAAAATTTTCATATTTTCCAGAGGGTTTTTAATATACCCTCAAATTTCTGTACGCGAGTTCTGGAACAGGCTGTATCTTAAATGATCCAAAATTTTAAGAAGGAAATATCATCCGATGTTTTTTACAGTGTATAAAGTAATTAAATTAGGAAATATTGAATGAAAACCGAAATTAAGTTTACAAATTGGAGGAAAACAAAAGAGAGGAAGCCAATAATAAACCAATTGGGATCTAAACGAAATCTAAATCAAAAGCTATTTAATTATTTGTTTTTTTTTCGAGATTCAGTAAAAAATTCGTTTATTTTTACTTTCCCTAGGGGAATCCTGTACAAGGGTTTGTCCAGGAATCTAACTGTGGTTATATCTTAATTGATGATTATTTTATTTACATTATCTTTTTTTTTATAGTAGGTTTATAAAGTCCCGACATTTTAAGAATGCGAATGCGGTCCGTATCAAGTAAAGTAGTTCCCTATACCGCTGTATACCGGCTGGAGTGTGGATTCGACCAGTGGCATACTAATATTTATAAAATCACTTGTAAATCACCGAAAAAATAAATTAAATGATAAAACACGGCGCCTATAAGATGTTGACTACACACATTTTAAGTTACGACGCGCCGTACGCTGATATTATTGTTGAATTCCTTTAGAGTGAGCGCAATTTCCTATAGACGTACGGTGTATCTTACTTCAACCAACGTTTTAGCGCTCGCTTCGTGATACGCTATAGTAATAAAAGAGATAGATAATATTAAGTTTATCTGTGATAATTCCTACCTAAAAAAAAAACTTACATTTAAATTGATGACTGATTTAGGGATTTTTGTTTCGAATTGGCATTGCAGTTTTCGCCATGTGTAAAATTCTAAGAACGAATATTATTTTGATATATTTTGTAGTCATTTCTTCTCTTTTCCAGTGCAAGTAACCAAGCCACAATTTTAACACGGTAAAACATAACCTAAACACAAAATTTTGTAGAAAATTAAACTTTAAACCGACGTTCACAATTGCACGGCAGACGTCAAGAGATAGACTTTTGTCTGTTGCCAACCCAAAAGAAAAAAAAGTAGAGACCTTTTATGGGCCTATAAGAACACGCAAAATGCGTGTGATTATGAGCTTATAAGAGTCGCAAAATAGAAAAATAATGTAAAAAAACTAGTGATTTTCAGTTTATTTCTATTTCTAAGAATCCTATCATTTTGTGTCATTTTGCCAAGACAATAGAATACTAAAGTATTTTTCTTGTTATTTTCACACAATGTCAATTTACATTTCAACAGAATGCAATCTGTTTGGTTTATGTTCGCCGAGACAAATATTGTTTTTATATTAGATTTAAATAATTATATACATCTTTTCGTGTATCTAATATTTAAAGTCTGAGGAGACGAATATCGGTACTGAGTGAGTCATATAATTTTCTGCAAACTGTAAAAATAAGAACACCTTGTGTTATTTATAGTTAGATTTTTACGATACGGTTATTTCGCGTATTTAACTTCACCAGTTCTATAGAACTAGATCTACCAACATACATTCCTTCACAGTACCTTTATTTCATTCAATATCCAACTATACAAAGTTGGTATCTAATGGGCTGTCAACTTTGTATAGTTGAACAATGAATGAAACAGAAGCTATTATCAATGAATGTATGTTGGTACAACTGACGAAGTCAAATACACGAAATAACCGTATCGTCCAGTTGCTTTTCACCCGTGAAACCAGGAACGAGTACTTTTGGCAAGAATTATGTAATCCTTTAATCGCGTTTAATTTTTAGCATCAAGTGTTTTAGTATTGTTATTTATTTTTTTATCAATTTGCTATCTTAGATATGCCCTGGATTCGATTTTATATATTTTATAGTGATTGTATGAATAATGTGCAGTAAAATGACGAACATGTGATTATATTGGAGTAAGAAGAGAATTGTATGTTTTTTAATCATTTATGATGCTGATTTATGATTTGATTTGGAAGCAATTAACACGTGAAGAAGTTTTTATATGTACAGAATTTTTTATATACTAGCACATTCGCAAATATAATTACAAATTAGCAAAACAGCCTTGTCAACAGCTAACACAACCAACAGCAAACACGAAAAGGGAAGAAAGAAAAGAAAAAGAAAAGGTCTTACAGAAGACTGGAAATTTTCTATAATCAAAACAGGAGTGGGCATGGTGCCAAGCCAGACAAGAACCACTCTTGGTGAATTGAGTAACTAAGAGGGATATGGCTAATTATCTCACTGAGAAAAGGTCAAAAAAAAAAGGATTAAAAATTTTCAACATTTCAAAAAGCCTGAGTTCAGTATTTTTGTCGTCATTAATTCTGGTCCTTCGAGCCGTATACTTTTCGCAAACGAGAGTAAAAAACAAATGAATCATTGAGGTGCAGCTGAACTAATTTATGGATACGTTAGTAAATAATGGATAGTCTGGTTAGAATAAATGTGTAGGGATTCATGTAAAGGTTCCTATTTACAGATTTGTTGCAAGTAAAAGCCTTTAGAGGACGATTCACTCACCGCAGTAATGAGAAGAATCCATCGCATGCGCACTGATTTTCTTATTTTTGTTTTAACGTATGCCAAAAATTATTTTAAGGTTATGAAACATTCTTTTGCAGAATTTTACAAAAATATCTACTTTTTTCTTTGCGAGCTAACAGTTTTTTTTTAATTGGCTAGAATTACTCGCTTTTTATGGTATTTTCGTAAAAAAAATATATTCATTAATAAACATTTGATTCTTAAAATATATCGCCTTCTAAATTCTGAAATATCGTATCTGAAAAATGCCTCCCATTAAAAAAAAAACACCAAACCAGCAAACTACCAAACCAAACCATTATTAACGTAAACCAGCGCCTCCCATAAAAAAAACACCAAACCACCAAACCAAACCATTGTTAACGTAAACCAACGCCTCCCATTAAAAAAAAAATACCAAACCAGCAAACTACCAAACCAAACCATTGTTAACAACGCCCCCATTAAAAAAATCAAACAGAAATTCGTGGGTATTTTAACAATCTTTTGCTATATATTCTAACAAAAAAAACTGGAGTTTCCGCACCTAATTATATTCAAGACAGTAAGTTTTAGTAATAAAACCAGAAATCAGTGCAAAAATACAGTTCATTTTTGTGGACCAGATGCGCACCGTAACCACACTCAAATTAAACTATTTCATAAAACTACAACTGCCTAAACGGAAGCCACTTTTGACATCCGTCAAAACAAAAATAAGCAAACCAGTGCGCATGTGCTAGATTCTTCTCATTACTGCGGTGAGCGAATCGTTTTAGAGGTAGTCTTTAAAAGCGTTACTCAAACAATAAATATTCCTGTTGAATTAAAAGACTTCCTAAAATTTGCACATGCACTTCCGATTCAAAATTTGCCCAGATTCCTGGTTTAAAGTTAAACTTTAACTTAAATACATCAGATGTTAAAATTTTTAACTCATAAACCAGAAATATAGAGAATAGAGGGGCATTAGATTCTACAGAAGAGGAAAGTGTTAAAAAAATAAATTGCTAAAAGAAATAAAAAAGATAACAAGAACCTAAAACTTTATGATTTGGCATTCTTAATTTAATAAGACTTAGTTAATAAAACTTAGTTTAGTTTAAATATATACCAGAGGTTCCTAGACAGATTTTTCAAAGATTGTCCAATAACATTTTGTCCAAAACAAGTTAGGTATTAGTTTTTTTTTCGGGTAAAGTTAGTTTGATTGAATTCTAAGGATAATATCAAAAATAAAACATTCTTTGTCCATTGGACATAATGTTCCTGGACAAAATGCCTATCAGACGAAATCCCTTGGAATAATTGCCTATAGGCATAGGCATAGGCAATTTTGTAAAATAGATTAGACAAAATTTTCTTTGGACATTGACAAAATATCCTTTGAACAAAATATTCCTTGGGAAAATAGTCCATTGGACTAAATCTCATTGAACAAAATGTCACTGGACAAAAAGTTACATGGGACAAAATGGCATTAAATAATCTGTAAGGGCACCATACTATAGTATGATGCAAGTGGGACCTTTTCTTGTAAGATTTTCACTGTGAAGGTGGTAGTCCAAGTGGCTTCTGCAAGGAGTAGACCGCGGTAGCGACAAGTGTCACGGATGCGTTCTGCTGGAAGTGCACGCGTCCACCCACGATCGGCATTCGTTTGTTATTTACCTTCTAGACAGCCATCACAGATTGAAAATAGACAAAATACAGTGGCGTAGATGGGACAAATTATTATTTTTATTTATTTATGTTTTTATTTAACCAAAAAACTTAAAATTAATTCCTTTATAAACGAGACAGTTATTTTAGTAATTTCGTCCTTATCAAATATAAAATATCTAGGCATTGTTCTCGACAAAATACTTAACTTCAACCAACAAACAAAAAATGCCAAAAGAACATTCTCAAGTGCCAGTCACTTCCAGAGCCCTAACATTACATCTCAACCTCGTACTATTCTACTTAATTAAGCATCTTTTAAGTCCAGAACACCGGCTTACGAACCTGTCGCCATTGCCAAATTTTAATTATTAATTAACTGAAAAAGGCTATCAGCTCGAGTTAGAATCAAACTTACGCAAGCCGCAAATGCGCTGAAATTAAAGTCCAAGATTCGATTGGTTATACTTATCATGCTAAAAACTTGCCTGTCTCCAGAAGTCAAAATTGCCTAGACTAGCCTAATATTAAATCACTTGTTATTTATGTTCCTTAAGGAAGTCTAGGCAATTTTTATAATTAAAATTAATTCGAAAATAATGCTCCAAAAGTTGACCTATCAGTATACAAACGTAGTAGTAGTTGTAGATTTATACACTGCGCGTTGTTAAAACATTTTCGCACGTAACGCATTTTGTTTTTTGTCAATTTAAATAGCATTTTTTTTTGTATTGATTTTTCAAGTTTTAAAGGCCGGTCCTGTTCATTTTGATAATGATTGGCGGCTGTTTATTTCTATTCCAGGGGCCAAAATGATACTATTTTTACGCTAACTATGCGAGGGAGTACATCTCGATTAGTGCCAACATTTGGGCCAGATTAGCGCCACAAATACAGGACCGTATCCAATATAAATTTTATAATCCCGCAGTTTTTAACTTTTTGAGTTCATAGCTCCTTAGCTTCCTTTGCCAACTATTTTAATCTATGTCTAGTTGCTTTCTATTGATTTTTTTTTATTTTTATTGTTTATTTTATTAATAAAGTATTAAAATCACGAATTATTTATTATTTTACATACTTAAAAATTTAAAATAGTTATTCCTATAATTTTAAATTTATTATTCTGTAAAATATAAAAAAGTAGTTCGAATATATGATTTTGGATAATTCGACTATGCTGATTTCGATGCTGTGCTTAGTTTTTTTTCCATCACGTCAGGAATTTGCGCAATTAAGAAACAAATGTTTAAACTGAATAAAAAATATATATTTTATTGAAAGGTTGGAAAGAGTATTTATCACCCTACAATGATTTATTACATAACCAGCGCCATCTATAATAATGTATGTTTTATCAAACTAAAAAAAATTCTTATCTAATGTATAATTGCGTATCTAATATAGGTATAAATAGGAACATTTTTTTTGGTAAGTTAAAAAAAAAGATGGCGCGGTATGAGAAAAAATATACCTTTGACAAATTATAATAAAACTAATAAATCATTGCAAAGGGCTTAAACTTCTCTTTCCTACCATTTAATCAAAAATATTTATATATTTTTTATTTACTAGTTTTTCATTTGCACAAAGTTCTAACGTGATAAAAAAACTAAAGTCAGACTCGAAATCACCATGCTCAAGCAGAAAAGAAGGTAAATTTGCAGGGCTGTGTTATTTATCATACTTCGATAAACGAGCTGTTCTTTTATTTATGAGCGTGGCATAAATTCAGCACTGATTAGAAGCGACCGCAAGACGCCTGTCCCCACTCTACAACAACGCAACGCCAGTGTATCTATGATAAAAGCTAAAAAATATAACAAAAAATGATTAATAGCTCGCAACTCCCTGGGCTGTTAATGATAAAAGGTGTAAAAAAGTGTGTAAAAAAAACACTTAATCAAAAATACTTCGTTTTTATTTTTGCAATTATGGCGAAGGCGCGTACACTACAAATTATATCCATGTTCTAGCGTACAAAGGTGCTAAGTACATAAGGTTACTTTTTTGATCGACATCGATATCGTGGGCTTACAAGTAAAGAGTGCTCACTAAATCAAAAAACAGGGTTTTGAGATATTGACAAATTTAACTTTTATTTTTGTTTTTTTTAATTTTTGTAATAAATGTTTTTGGATAAAAACTAGCGCAAATTGCAATGACATGTTTGGACATAATAATGTCCCATTTACAGATAAATAAAAAAAATTAAAGTACAACTAACCCTAACTTTAGTTTAATTCAACTAAATTTGAAAAAAGACATAGACTTAGTGCGTTTTACTTGTTAAATTTTAATTAAACACTTCTTTTTTTTTTCGTCTTTAATCACCCCCCACCCCCGGAATGGAGTTAAAAAATTCTTATTATCAGATTCAGTTTTGTCGACCCCAAAAACCCCATAGGTATACCAGTTTTGACGCAAATATTGAAAACATCTAAAAATATTTACGTTTTGCCCCCTCGGGGGTGAAGTTAGAAAATTATCATATCAAGGCTCTAGCTTAAAGCGTTTTTAAGTGCTCGTGATTTCGATACCCCCAAGCAACAAAGCCGTAACTCATATATTGTCATTTTTCACGACAGCTAAATTTCTAAAATATTTTTTTTTGTTATTTAAGGGTGGGTAAATGATTGAAGTGGAAAAGGAAGTCATGTGATACATCATTTGAAAGCGTATAAAATTCTCTATTTAACTGTTTAAGTATTTATTGTTTATTTACTGTTACTTTTGCTTAAAGTGGACTGTGGAGAAACCTGAGTAGTACCACCATGTGTGTCATTTTTCAAGGCGTTTACCTATGAGTATAACTCAAAATGGGTCTAACTTGAGTTACATCCTTGTTGGTTGGGAGTGTCGATTTATATCGACATAAAACGTCATAAAACGCAAAAATACGCAAAAAATATTGCTGCCGACAAGAATACTTTCCCTATAGGCCTAGGTTCATTCAAAAAGCCAAAAACGAAAAAAAAAATAAAAAATAAAAAAATAAAAAAACATTTAAAAAAATGCTTTTTTTTTCAAAAAGTTTATTTTTTGTTAAACAAAAAATTAGGATATCAATTGACTTCACTGTTCCTGTATTTTTGGACCATTTCCTTTTGTTCTTTCTTTGTAGTTTTTTCGGATTGAAATTAATTTTACCTATAATTGAAATTTTACTACTGTCAAAAGTTTGACATCTACTTAAAAATGTAAAAATATATAAAAATTTATTAAAATGCCTATATCTCGCAAACTAGTCCTACGATAAAAATTATTGCATATGTTTTTTGGGAATTAAACAGTATTTTCATTTATGCAAAAGAAATTGTCCTACTGTAAATAAATAAGTAAGATATCGCTAAAAATTATTGTTTCGTCTATTTTGCTTCAAATCGGACATACCGTTAAAAAGTTATAATGTATGTAATACAGACAGAGAGACATTTTTTTAAAACCCACTTTTTCCACATTTTTTTGACGTTTTGTGACATTTTTAAGCGGAAAATGCAAAAAATAATTTTATCCAATACATACAGATAATAAGACAATTACCAGCTTTATTTTAAATAGATAAACTCAATAATAACCCCCGCGTGGCTTTTACTTTATTGAGTGGATAATTATTTATTTTACCCACTCAACTGTCACTTGTCAAATTATTTTATTGTAAATGTGATTAAAATGTTTAATAAAAATATGAATTCCTAAGCTATTTATTGGATAAAACCTTGTATGGCACTCATGGGTAAACCGATATTGCCCACTAGTACCATAAATAACTATTTCCTACGTGCGTGCGGAAAGATCACTCTTTCTTATGGAAATAAAGCCTTTTCCGCACGCTTAAATATTGTTTAATTTCTTACTTGTGTAGTGTTATTCTTGTTATATTTATTCATAATATTATAAAAATGTTTAAATTTCTTACCTGTTAATTGATTTTCTTTTGAAAAATTATAAAACAAAGATTTATTTCGATTAATTTGCTAAAATATAAAAGTATATTTTATTTTAACCCTACTCGTAGGAAAAGTATTGTTCCTAACACATGCGTAAAGAGGCTTTTCTGCAGTCGATTGCATCGAGTGTGGAAAAGGGCCTCTTTCTCCACTTGTTCGAAAAATAGCAATTTCTGTCAATTTTAATAACGGGTGTTTCCACCCGTAAAAGTTTTGATCGCCCTGTACGAATGGTGACCATTAACTTTTGACGAAAGACATAAAACAATTATCATTCAATGGCATTATTTTTGTTGGCACTTTCCTTGTAATTAAAGTTCTTTTTTAACTGGCTCTGTGGCTGCAATTTTCAAAAATAGACACTTCAACAATTTGTTACGGATGATTAACAACATTTAAATGTACCGAAATGGCTAAACATTTATTAAATTGTTTTCATAGTTTGTTGTGAAAATAAGACAATAAATAAACTAGATGAAACGTTGCAAGCACCCTGTCAAAACATCGGCACTATTGTACACTAGAGCCATCTAGTTTGCAAATTTCAAACTAGGTGTTTTGTTTGATTTTAAATTATGTATCTTTAAAACATTATATTCTAGCAAAAAACTGTATATAACATTTTTTATAGGGCTTAAAAAGAGCTTTTATTTAAAATATATTTTTTTGAAATCGGGTTAAAAGTATGTGAGATATGCTAAAAAGCCTTTTACTGCTTTAAACGCCAATCTCTCGAAAACAATGAGTTTTAGGAAAACGTTGTTTATAACATTTTTTGACCAATTTAAAATTATCTTTTATATAAGTGCTAAATTAACCAAATACAATAATAATTGCCTTAATTATAAACAAAAAACGCTAAAAATAGGAGTTTTACCCTATTTTTACCCCCTTACCCCAATCGCTTACCCCCAAAAAACAAAGATTTTGACTTTTCACCGAAGATTTCAATACATCGGAACTCTTAGTAGCACTAAGTGCCGATATAATTTCTAGAGAAATTTTTACTAGCCGTGAACCCAAAATTATCAATAATTTCAAACGATATAAAACAAAATAAAAAAAATTAATTTTAATTCTCAAAAATAGAAACTTCAACAATTTAATTCGAATGATTAACCCTTTACTGTACATAAAAAACGTATGATACGTCTTTTGAGTTACGTAATTCATAAAAAATATTGATTTTTTTTCTTTCATTTCAGAAATGTTGGAACATTTTTGTTTAAGCCCATTGAGCATATAAAAAACAAAAAACGAATGCAAAACTAAAAAATACTAATACCCAGACAGCACATAATAACTATTAGATATCCAGGGAATATACTTTCTGGATATAGAGTATATCCAGTGGATAGCCTGGATAGCCATTAGATATCCCATTGATATCCAAAAGTCCGCCTATATCCAGGATATCCACTGGATATCCGTGAGATATCCATTGGGCATCTATTTTTTTAACCTCAATAAAGTATATCCACTAGATATTCATTGGATATCAATCATGGATATCCCAAACAATCCCATTAGAGAAATTTGGATTAGGAACGTAGGGTCCAAATTTGAAGCTTTCTCGAGTTATCGTGGTCACAAACTTTCCGGACAGACATTTTATTCATAAAACGTCGAGGAACGCAAAAAAATATTTTTTTTTACTTTAGGAAAAGTAATATGTGGGGGCAAAAAAGAATAATTTTGTATACTAGTGTAAACAGTAAAATTTGAAAATGGCATATGCCAAGAATAACTTGCATTTCATCAGCTTTAGCTAGATTCGAGGTTGTTTATGCTTTTCGGTTTTTCAGTGCAAGGTAGGGTAATTAACTGTTACACAATATTTTTTACTTTATATTTTGCTAAACTTTTTTCGAGATTTTTTTGTGACCAACCGAACAATCAACAGACAATATTTTTTTGTCTCATAACTATTTTTTTCAGTAATAACTGGCATTGGACCAATTTTTTAAGTCAATTTTGAGTCGTAAATTTCTAATCTGTAATCAATTTTTTTGGGTCACGTCAGATTTTTTTTCCATATCGTCTTGTAAATTTCAGAACGTCGTATCTCAAAAAAGACAACTTTACAGGAATGAGAAATAACTCTCTCTCGCATTAAGGCATATCCACAAGCTCACATAACAACATAGTACATAAGAATGCGGTATCGTGATTGGCTTACAAGATATATGGCGGCACATCAAGCCAATCACGGTATTCTTATGTACCAGGTTGTTATGCAAGCCTGTGGACATGCCCTTATTCATACGTTGAAAATGTACTTTTTTAATGTAAACTTAATACATTTTTAATGAGTAACTTATCTTAAATCATTTTATTGTGTATAAAATAAATAAATATAAATAAAAACCTAATGTTTATAGATACGACATTTTGATACTCAAAATTAATATTTTTTTTTTAAGATACGAGCTTTGAAACATTATTATAAAGCGTTTAAGTCCAAATTCTCAAAATCGAAAAAAATTGAGATACGACGTCCTGAAATTTATACCAAAAAATAAAAAAAGTTTAAAAGATATGTCATAGTTATTTGACATATTTGCACAATAAATCAAAAACGCTTTAAGCTAAAACTTGGTATGAAAACGTGTCAGGTCAGTAGCTAGTTGAAACTATTAATTTTTGTGTTAAATTGGGTAAAGGAGCAAAAAAACAGTATTTTCTGAAATATCTAGTTAATTCCTAAGTAAAAAAAATAACTTAAGCGAAGTGGTAAGAATTAAAAAAATTATTTTTGCAAACCTTTTTTTTTATTTATATTACAATACCAAAGTATTATACCTATAATAGGTATAATAAAAACAAAAGTCAAGAACGTTTTCTTTTTAAGCTCTTCTTATTTTCCTACTGTACTTTGCGTTATTCTGGTACGTTTAGGAGCACCGCAATATTCTGCCAGCATACGCGTTCATGCCTTTTATTTTTATATCTCATAAATTGACTTAAAAATTTTCGTTAATGCCACAAACGCTCCAATGTCAGAGTTTTAGCGAAAAAACGCATAATATGCACTTCAAGTTGTTAAATTACACTATTTTATAATGCGTCTTTTTGTCTCGGTGGGTTATTGGCCATTTTAAAATTTTTAAATCTACCTCTAGGGGAACGTTCAAGTATTACGTAACGCTCCTAGGGGGGGTGGGGGTTATTTTGGAGTGTTACGCCCATGTTAATGGTATAGGAAATAGTATATTAAAGTACTAGCTTCATAACATACGTTTTTAGCGCACGAGTACAAGTTTAGAAAACGATCCGCTTGCGGCGAGTTTTCTAAAGTACTAGTGTGTTAAATAAGTGTTATGAAACGAGTGCTTTATACAATTTTTTCTATTTTGCTCTAAAATTAAAAAAAACTTAGATTTAAATTGATGACTGATTTAGGGATTTTTGTTTTGGGTTGGCATTACAGTTTACGCCATGTTTAAAATTCCAAGAGCAAATGATATTTTGATATATTTTATAGTCATCTCTTTTCTTTTTCACTGCAATTAACCAAGACACAATTTCAACACGGTAAAAAATAACCTAAACACAAAATTTTGTAGAAAATTAAACTTTAAACTTCAAGCGATAGGCTTTTCTCTGTTGCCAACCCAAAAGAAAAAAAAGTAGAGACCTCTTATGGGCCTATAAGAACACGCAAAATGCGTGTGATTATGAGCTTATAAGAGTTGCAAAATAGAAAAATAGCGTTACAGGGGAGGTGGGGGTCCAAAATGATTAAAATTTGCGTTACGTAATACTTGAACGTTCCCTAGTCATGGACTGCGAGTATAATAAAACTCGGAATAAAATTCGTAATTTTTCCAACAGCAATTAATAATTTACCGTAAATTAATTTGATTTCTGTAATTAATTTGTTATTTTCAGTCCGAGCAAAACAAACATGTAATAATGAATGAAATAATTAATCCACATAATTAACGCCAGCCTATATTTCAAGATTCATTATCGATTCAAAAAGTAATGTATTAAAAATTAACTCACTGATGGAGCAATTGAGCGAGTGCTAACTTTTCTCGTCCCGAATTATAATAATTATTATTATTGTGTAGAGGAGAGATTCCTATAATGGACCATTAACACTTTTAAGGGTCATCCTTATGCTTTTTATATAAATTACTCCCTTTATCTCTTCTTCTCCCTATCCCTTCCCCTCAGAATAAACAATCCTTAAAATAAATACAGGGTGACCAAAGATCAGGGACTCACTTTTCTCGTTCAGAATTTTCTTCTCCCTATCCATTCCCCTCAGAAGTAAACACTCCTTAAAATAAACACATGGTGACCAAAGATCAGGGACTCACTTTTCTCGTCCACAATTATATTATTATTATTGTGTAGAGGAGAGATGCCTATAATGGAACTTTAGCACTTTTAAGGGTCATCCTTATGCTCTCCTCTTCTCCCTATCCCTTCCCCTCATAAATAAACACTCCTTAAAATAAACAGGGTGCCCAAAGATCAGGGACTTTTCTCATCCAGAATTAAAATTATTATTATTGTGTAGGGAAGAGTTGCCTATAATGGACCATTAACACTTTTAAGGGTCATGCTTTTGATATAAATTACTCCCTTTATCTCTTCTTCTCCCGATCCATTCCCCTCAGAAATAAACACTCCTTAAAATAAATACAGGGTGCCCAAAGATCAGGGAAAACAGAGAAATAAGAAAAATGTCAGGAAATTTCATTAACTTAAATAATCAGGAAAATTAAAAAAACTCTACATAATAAATTTTTACTAAAACAAGTATTCCGAGATTCATTTTTAAAGTTCTACCAATCCATCAACCTATTTTACAGAAAAAAAAGTAAAAATAAAATAAAAAAGCATATGCGAAACAGCACGTTTAAATTTTTTGCGAATATTTGTTTTTAAAACTTTTTTGTGTATAGTAAAATCAGGGAAAATTCTAAATTTTAGTTAGGGGTATTAGGAAAAAATCGGAGAATCTTAATTCGCAAAACCTGCGGTCACCTTGTAGTATCTCTGGAACCCCATAGGCTACATGTTGCATACAGCAATACATTTTTGCATACAGGCTACAAATAACCTTAAACTGGTTCTCTGCTTAGAGGGCATAGACTGGCACTGTGAGAGATAAACTTGCTATGTAGGATATCTTAAAGGCCTACTAAATAAACCTGGTTTATATTGGACAGCAGTCCAATACGTGAGACAACATAAATTTAGGTCTTCAATACCAACCCAAAAAGAAAATTCCCTAAAAATATTATATTTGGATTTTATCACAGTGCAACAAATAATGTGCATGATGTGCAAAATTATTAAAGAATACATAAAACAGCTTATTAAACACAAAAACAAGTACAAAATCTTCACACGCAACGGGGTATTATCAATGACTGTCAAATTAAGGAGTAGGTCATAAGTTCCCTAGGAAACTTTAGACCTACTGTACACATGGCTGTGTTATAAAAATTTAAAAAAATAGTTTTTTACTTACAAAAAACAAATATCTTACCTTCATGTAATTTAAAATATAACCTAAAATGTTATTTTTACCTAAAATATGCATAATTTTATTTTAAAACAATAATAATTATACTATTATCTCTTTCTGTAGAACTTCTCTCTTTATCTAATCTAAATATGCGGCAGTCCATTAAGCCATCGGTATTGCATGAACGCTATAGGCAAAATTCGGAACTGTTTTTCTTTTAACACAGAATTATTATGCCAAAGAAAATGGTTTATCCAATACATACAGATAATGAGTCAATTACCAGCTTTATTTTAAATTGATAAACTCAATAATAACCCCCGCGTGGCTTTTACTTTATTGAGTGGATAATTATTTGTTTTACCCACTCAACTGTCACTTGTCAAATTCTTTTCTTGTAAATGTCATTAAAATTTTTAATAAAAATATGAATTTCTAAGCTATTTATTGGATAAAACCTTGTATGGCACTCATGGGTAAACCGATATTGCCCTCTCGAAAATTAACCTGCTTGGCTGACACCTCGCAGGTTAATTTTCTCATGGGCAATATCTTACTTTATCCACTACTATCATAAATAACTATTGTTACATTTGTAATAATCATTAGGAAGCAAAATGATTAACTTAGACGTTATGTGTATGACCAGACCTGGCAATGCGCAAATTTATTTTTGCCAAAATATGTACGTGATAGCTGCTAATCAGCGCCACGAGTAATTGTAAAACATAATTACCATTCCGCTAACTGTAGTAATAACTAGAAGTACTAGTTTTTGATTTATTGATTTTACTACATTGAAACAAAGCAACATAATTTGGAAAATTACATTTTACATTGTATTTTTTTTTTCTATTTTTTTTTAACATACCGTATGTCCGAAAATAAGTCCTAACGGAGCTACGGCCACTCGAAGATGGACATATTGAATGGGGACCAAAAAAGCACCAATAAAATTCTTCTTTATTTAAAACTAAGCAGGAAATAGTTATTTATGGTACAAGTGGGTAAAGTAAGATATTGCCCATGAGAAAATTAACCTAAACGAGGCGTCAGCCAAGCAGGTTAATTTTCGAGAGGGCAATATCGGTTTACCCATGAGTGCCATACAAGGTTTTATCCAATAAATAGCTTAGAAATTCATATTTTTATTAAAAATTTTAATGACATTTACAAGAAGATAATTTGACAAGTGACAGTTGAGTGGGTAAAATAAATAATATTCCACTCAATAAAGTAAAAGCCACGCGGTGGTTATTATTGAGTTTATCTATTTAAACTAAAGCTGGTAATTGTCTCATTATCTGTATGTATTGGATAAAGTATTTTTTATCGAAACACTTAAAGTAAAATTTTTGTGGCAAAAGTTTTTATACTAATGATTTTTTTTTATTTTCAGGTAAGGCCACACTTACAAGTCAATGCTGCTATATTCAGGTTTGTTATAGAATTTATTAAAAGTGCATTTTATTAGTACTTATAAATTACAGTTATCATAAATCAACAAGAGTAAATTCGCCTTAAGGCCATCAATATTTAGGCATATATACGTAATAAGGGAACGTTCAAGTATTACGTACCGCAAATTTTGATCATTTTGGACATGTAACGCTATCGCAATCGGCGCCAGTAAGGTTTGAACTCACGATAATTAGCTCAGTGTCAATGCTATATCGATGCCTTAGACCGCTGAGCTAATTCTCCCATTAATTAATATGTGATTTTAAAATACATTATACCAACCTACCAGTCTCTGCTGGCCAGTCGGGCGGACCGGTAAGGTGAATTGCCTGAGTTTTGAAGCGAGGATCGTGACGTAGGAAGGAACGGAAATCCGAACAAGCCACGCCTACCTCGCTTTTTGCCCGACAAAGTTAAATCTGATCGCTTAACAGTTTGTTGTTGTAAATCAAACAACTGAACTCGTTTGTAAATACCGAACACGTTTACTTTTTTGTTGTATTGTATATATAGTGGTTGGACAGTCAAGCCGCTCTAAAGGCATTGTGCAATCCCAGCACTAGGTCACTCCTAGTCAGGGAGTGTGCAGAAGCCTTGGAAGAGCTAGCAAGGACCAAAAACGTTCAACTGGTATGGGTACCGGGTCATAGTGGAATTCCCGGAAACGAGAAGGCAGATGAACTTGCAAGACTCGGATCAGGGATGGCATGCACGGGGCCGGAACCTATATTGGGTGTTACAAGGAAGCAGGTAAAGACCGCTCTCGATGAGTGGGCTTATACCAAGCTAAAGGAGCAATGGAGAGCGGTCGACGGTTGCCGGCAAGCTAGGGACTTCCTGGCTGGCCCAAGCAAATCAAAGACCGACTGGTTGCTGGAAAAAGGAAGAACTGCACTCAGACAACTTGTAGGGGTCCTCACGGGCCACTGCAGGCTAAGGAAGCACCTGGCAACAATGCGGATTCTAGAGAGTCCACTATGCCCAGAGTGCGAAGAGGATGAAACATCCTCTCATTACTTAGCCGAGTGTGTCAGATACGACAGGATCAGGTTGCAAATCTTTGGAACTCAAAGACTCAACCAAGAGGAACTAAGAGATCTCCCCTGGGCCAATATCCCGACCTTTATTGAAAGGACGGGCAGGTTCAAGGAGGACTCAAATTAGTAAATGGCTGGGATTGCCTGGGGTGACAAAAAGGGCCAGAAATGGCCTAGTTGTCCGGCTTTGGCCAACCCAAAAATTTACTACTACTACATATATAGTGGTTGGCGCATATAAAACTATTTATTGTTGTATACTATAACCTAATTAAGTTTTTCTATTTTGCTACTCTTATAAGCTCATAATCACACG
Organism: Brachypterus glaber; assembly: GCA_958510825.1. Taxonomy (NCBI): domain Eukaryota; kingdom Metazoa; phylum Arthropoda; class Insecta; order Coleoptera; family Kateretidae; genus Brachypterus; species Brachypterus glaber. The sequence continues at coordinate 3,412,253 of OY294045.1, read as the reverse complement.
CATTTTGCGTGATCTTATCAAAATATCATTTGTTCTTAGAATTTTAAACATAGTGTAAACTGTAATGCCAACCCAAAACAATAATCCCTAAATCAGGCATCAATTTAAATGTAAGTTTTTTAAATTTTAGAGCAAAATAGAAAAAATTGTATAAAGCACTCATTTCATAACACGTTTTTAGAGCACTATTACTTTAGAAAACTCTCCGCAAGCGGGTCGTTTTCTAAACTTGTACTCGTGCGCTAAAAACGTATTTTATGAAACTAGTACTTTAATATAATATATATATTGATTACGCTAGCGTTCTATCAGTGCACTTTAAAGTCGCCCCGTCGTACGGTACCAGTACGCTATTCAACAAAACAAATAGACTTGCTGAAAATTTGATTGGAAAAATAGGAAAATTATTTTCACACTATTCCAAACCACGACACAAGAAAATTGTGAAATCAAATGGAAAACTAATAAATTAGACATGTGCTCGGAATGCGATGTCACTAACCGAAGGAACCCAATTCCTGAAATAGGTTTGGTCTATTTTCGGGAGCAAAAAAATGATACAAGTCTCTTATTTAGAAGATAAACAAATGACTACGTTTAAAATAAAATTAATTATAATTCAGATGTGATTTATATTGTCACGAAATATAAAATACTTGATACATGATTATCTTTTTTTACTACTAGCTTTAAAACTTACAATTATATTAGCTTTAAAACTTATAATAATAACCATTATTTGTCATGTTTTTAATCAGAGATATTAATTTTCTGCACCTAAAGTAATTTTTTGTTCTCACTACCAACTAGGTAAGTTGACATTACTTAATCAAAAAGTCGACAGTAATAAAAAATGTACTATATCGAGCACACTTAGTGATAGATGAAATCAATACATTTTAACATCTCTACTCCACATTTCTCTGCTCCACAACATCTCTATTCCATAACATATCTACTCCGTAACATCTCTACTCCACAACAACCCTACTCTGGACTGTACTTGCTCAATATCCGGGCTCCCACTTGTGATAAAATCATAAAATATCATAAAATGACCCAGTTTGTCCTAAAATCGTCATAAAATTAAATTACTGTCATAAAAGTCATAAAATTTTATAAAAATAATCATATTTTTTACTTTTGATGGACCTGGGAGATAATTTTTGTTGTTTTTTCTGATTTTTCTGATTGTTTATAAAAATTCTTGCAAAATCTCGACATATGTTTTCATAGGATAAAAATTTATTAAATAAGGAAAACAATCACGCCTTTTTTTATCTTTAGTAAAAAGTTAAAAAATATTAAATTAAAAAAAACATCAGTAGTTAACAAAATTCGTAAAAAAATCGCTAATTTGGTTAATGAAGAGCTAACGATCATGTTTTTAGTCGTCACTTTTTTTTTAATTCTAGTTTGTAAGATTTAGGCTTGAAATTTTGGTGTAAAAAAAAACATTCCTTTAGGCCGATGACCCTTTTCACCGTTTCTTTGGCCATCAAAATTATTGGGAGGGAAAAAATTGTCAGCAAATTTTACTTCACGTTCCTCCACGGCAAAACAAAAAGCTCGGAACGCCCCTTGTAAAGAATTAAACAATATTAAATTTAAAATGTTTTTAGTCGTCACTTTTTTTTTAATTCGAGTTCTAAAGATTTAAGCTTGAAATTTGTAAATTTTTTCGCCTAGTGCTTTTTTTTATGAAATTTCAAATTGTAACACTTTTTTGCCTAAATATTGTCATAAAATGCCTAAAATTTTCATAAAATCATAACCTTAAGCGGACAAAAACGTTAAAATTTGTGTTTGCACTTTATTATTTTAAAATTGTCATTAAGAATGCATTCATGTCAAAAATGAATTAATGTCGAAGATAACAAGGCAGTATACCATATACTATATATACTTTGTTCCGCTAAGGAAAAATCACCTTTAGATATTGAGCAAATACTTAGTGAAGAGTAAAGTTGTTGTGGAGTAGAGATGTTATAGAGTAGATATCTGCCTGGCTACGCTGAAAGGTCCTATCTGTGTATGTTAAACCTATGTAGATAGGACTATTCAGCTTAGCACGGCAGAGATATTATGGAATAGGGATGTTGTAGAGTAGAGAAATGTGGAGTAGAGATGTTAAAAGGCCAAACAAAACCGTAACTAAAGACAAAAAAAAACGATTTACCGCGCAAGGACACTGTGTCCAACACATCTATCATATCAATAAAATTACATTGATTTTGCACCGATGTACGTTTTTAATTGTCACAATACAATTTTTATTATATCAATGCTTAAAATTGGTTGTCTTAATGTAAAATTTAATAAAAAAAATTGTTGCTATATATGATACAATAAAGTGTTCATCGGTGCAAATTTGTTTTCAGTGTACGCGCAGATATTAAACATTCAGTAAACCATATTCATATTTATAAGAAACTGACCCACATTTTACATTTTTTTGTTTTTGTTATGTAAGCCTATTCTTCCAAATACGGAAAAAATCATTTATTTAAGAGACGTCAAAATATTGATGTTGACCCGACGAATAAATTTAAAATTCATGATTTCATATTAATATTAAAACTAGATGAAACGTTGCAAGCACCCTGTCAACATCGGCACTATTGTACACTAGAGCCATCTATTTTGCAAATTTCAAACTAGGTGTTTTGTTTGATTTTAAATTCTGTATCTTTAAAACATTATATTCTAGCAAAAAACTGTATATAACATTTTTTATAGGGCTTAAAAATAGCTTTTATTTAAAATATAATTTTTTAAAATCGGGTTGTAAATATGTGAGATATGCTAAAAAACCTTTTACTGCTTTAAACGCCAATATCTCAAAAACAATGCGTTTTAGGAAAACGTTGTTTATAACATTTTTTGACCAATTTAAAATTATCTTTTATATAAGTGCTAAATTAACCAAATACAATAATAATTGCCTTAATTATAAACAAAAAACGCTAATAAAAATAGGAGTTTTACCCTAGTTTTACCCCCTTACCCCCAATCGTTTACCCCCAAAATCTAATCAGCTCTTCGGAATACGATAAGAAACAATATGCAAAAAACCGCAAGTCGATATCTCATGTAGAAATGGAGTTAGAGAGTTTACACCCAGACAGACAGACAGTGGACGCAATTTTTTTTTTACTGATTTCGACTCAGAATGGTCTAAAACGTCCAGAAATGTGAAAAAAACGTGGTCAAAGATTTAGACTTTTCGGCGAAGATTTCAATACATCGGCACTGTTAGTAGCACTAAGTGCCGATGTAATTTTACTTTTTTTTACTGAAATACATGGAAAAGGAAAATATTCAAAATAAGAATATCGTTTTAATAGGGAATTTTGGGCTAAGTAACAAAAATATTTTTTGTTTAAAAAAAATGATAAAAAGAAATTAGGGCAACCTGAGTTCTAGGTTTAATTTTTTTAATATTAAACAAATATAAAATCTTAAATATAAATTATTCAAAACACATATTATCGCAAATATGCCAACTGCGCATTACTTAACACACGTAATTATTAGCGTAATTTTTTAATTGTTAAATGAGGGTTATTTATTTTCACTCTCTTACTTGTAATATTGCCGTATACCATAAATAAAAAATGTATATCCTGGGCCATTTTAAGATCTGGAACTTTAGGAAAGTATTTTTTAAAATCTATACCTGTGGCTTGGTTCTAAAAGGGCCAATGTCAGTTTGTCAGTAGCAGCGTTTTTAAAATATTACATCAGAGTTGACGTGAAAACGCTGTTATTGACAAAGTGACATTGGCCCTTATAGAACCAAGCCACAGATAAAGATGTATACAAAATATATAAGTATGCAAAACCCAAAGAACTTTTACCTCAAGAAGTTATTTCAGACCAATGTTTATGAAGGTGTCATCTTTTTGTTTGTTTGTTTGTTTACATAAACGTACGGGATACTACTTCTGATGTAAACATAAGTATCGCTAGTTTTGACCTTCTGGTGACCAGAGCGATGTTGCGTAATTTTCATTAAAATTTAAAAAAAACTACTATACTACGACAGTATAATTATGTTTGATAATGTAATATAATTAAGTTTATTAAAATTAAACTACTAGTTCATATAAAACTCTAATAAAACTAATATTTCTTAAAATTTACAATAAAATATCTAAAGCAGGTGTTGCAACCGGCAACACTGTATTGCTTGACAAAGTTTACGACATTAGACTATGAGTTTACACATTCTTTCTCTCTCTTTACGCGTACTAAGTATAAACAATAGTCACTCCCCACCAGCCCCTCACCGTAGTTGGTTCACGCTTCAAACAAAGCATACGGTAGATTTCATCATGTTCATTCTTGAGGTAAAAGTTCTTTGGAAAAACCTTAGTTTTTTGAGTTTAACGCCTTTCTGCACTGGAAAACTGTTTTAAGAATAAATCTTTGCCAAAAAAAATTGCAGTTGGGCGAGATGTTGGTATTTATTTTAAACTTATAGTACTATGTAAAGAAGGTTTCCACCCTTTTTCAAATCGCTAAAATTTTTAAAAAATCAGGGTAAAAAAATCCAAGGGTGGTTTACGAACGTGATATGTTACTATATGTTACTATACGTTACTATAAGTATAGGATTTGTAAAATGAAAAAAATAAAAAGGTATTTTAAAGTCCTTTTCAAGGCGTTAACGATGTATTAAAGTTATACAGGGTGATCAGTAACTGCCTTGCTAAAATTTAAAGCCAGACGTGATTCTACATCCAAAAATATGAAATAAAGTTTCTATAAAGGTTGTATGTATATTAGAATAAAAATCCCTGCCAAATTTCACTAGTTTCGGAGATAAATATAAAATCAGGCGGACAAGCGAGAACATTAGGGTCCTGTAGTTGACCTACTGAACTCTAAAAATAGCCCACAGTTCCTGCATCTTGTTGACACCCGGTATAACAACATTGGATATTTAAAAAACTAGATGAAACATTGCAAGCACCCTGTCACAACATCGGCACTATTGTACACTAGAGCCATCTAGTTTGCAAATTTCAAACTAGGTGTTTTGTTTGATTTTAAATTATGTATCTTTAAAACATTATATTCTAGCAAAAAACTGTATATAACATTTTTTATAAGGCTTAAAAATAGCTTTTATTTAAAATATAATTTTTTGAAATCGGCTTATAAATATGTGAGATATGCTAAAAAAAAACCTTTTACTGCTTTAAACACCAATATCTCGAAAACAATGCGTTTTAAGAAAACGTTGTTTATAACAACCAATTTAAAATTATCTTTTATATAAGTGCTAAATTAACCAAATACAATAATAATTGCCTTAATTATAAACAAAAAACGCTAAAAATAGGAGTTTTACCCTATTTTTACCCCCTTACCCCCAATCGTTTACCCCCAAAATCTAATCAGCTCTTCGGAATACGATAAGAAACAATATGCAAATACGCAAATACGCAAGTCGATATCTTATGTAGAAATGGAGTTAGAGAGTTTACACCCAGACAGACAGAATTTTTTTTACTGATTTCGACTAAGAATGGTAGTCCAAACGTCGAGAAATGTGAAAAAAAAACGTGGTCAAAGATTTTGACTTTTCGGCGAAGATTTCAATACATCGGCACTCTTAGTAGCACTAAGTGCCAATGTAAATAATAAAAATTACTGTAATTATTTTAAAATTCTATTTTTAAGCCCAATTTTCATATTATTAATGAACGTATTTAAGTTCAATAATTTGGCTATTATTATTATTAACTTGTTAGGTTCGTTTTAGAAAAAAAGAAAACTGACCAAAAATTTGGCCTTGTTCCAAGTGGTTAATATAACAGTAGCAGATTTTTGTAAGATATTTATTATTTTAAAACATGTAGAAAATAAAAAGGTTTATTATATAAATTCCAATTTAAGTAAACAAAGATTTTTTCTATTTTGCGACTCTTATAAGCTCATAATCACACGCATTTTGCGTGTTCTTATAGGCCCGAGGTCTCTACTTTTCTTTTGTGTTGGCAACAGACAAAAGTCTATCTCTTGACGTTTGCCGTGCAATTGTGAACGTCGGTTTAAAGTATAATTTTCTACAATATTTTGTGTTTAGGTTATGTTTTACCGTATTAAAATTGTGGCTTGGTTAATTGCAGTGGAAAAGAGAAGAAATTACTATAAAATATATCAAAATAATATTCGTTCTTAGAATTTTAAACATGGCGAAAACTGTAATGCCAATTCGAAACAAAAATCCCTAAATTAGTCATCAATTTAAATGTAAGTTCTTTTAAATTTTAGAGCAAAATAGAAAAAATTGTATAAAGCACTCGTTTCATAACACGTTTTTACCGCACTAGTACTTTAGAAAACTCGCCGCAAGCGGCTCGTTTTCTAAACTTGTACTCGTGCGCTAAAAACGTATGTTATGAAACTAGTACTTTAATATACTATTATGTATTTCCTTAGTAAATTTCAAACTCGGTTTCAAAAGAAAATTGTGATTAATTTTAAAACTTTGTTTCTTTATAATGGAATAAATAAGCCGTGAAGATATGTAATGCTACGCATTCCATTATATATTTTTCGTTTTAGTATCTCTATTGCTTATTTCAAAATACTTAAACACAAATTAACATTATTTATAACTTAAAATAAATAAAAAAGTTAAATAAAAAGTGGACATGGGATAGATTTTTTTAAATTTGGTAGGATTAATCATTTTTAATCCCCAGAACTTTTTTGTTTTTGGGGGGATTATTTTCAAAAACAATAGGGATTTTCCTTTAGTAGAACTTGATTTTTCCTTAAAGTTTCAAGTCGATTGAATGACTGGTTCTTTAGTTATCGTGCATACAAAAAACGTTTGATCGGACGGACTGATAAACGCACAGACGGACAGTTTATTATATTTTCAAAGAAACATTTGTAGGGTGTAAAAACCTTTGGGAAATGAAAAAATTGTCTAGGGATATGGTATACTATATACCGGGTGAGTTTTATTTATGTCCACCCCTAAAATTAAGATTAATTTTTATTCGATAAAAATGAAACTTTGATGATTTATATAATTTTACATTGGCTATACAATGGCGGATTAATTTCTTAATTAATTCTTCCACTTCCGGTTTCGCCGGAACCCTGTAATTTTTTATATATTTTAATTCAGACAAAAATTCTACTTATAAAAACTGATTGTTTTTTCTTTGCTTTACGCCGTTTACCGTACCATGGGGTGTTAGTAAAAGTGTTTTATAATATTTTTTATAAAATATTACAATAATCTTTAAAGTAAATGTCATAAATTACATCGGCACTTAGTGCTACTAAGAGTGCTGATGTATTGAAATCTTCGCCGAAAAGTCAAAATCTTTGACCACGTTTTTTCACATTTATCGACGTTTTAGACCATTCTGAGTCGAAATCAGTAAAAATTTTTTTGCGTCCGTCTGTCTGTCTGTCTGTCTGTCTGTCTGTCTGTCTGTCTGTCTGTCTGTCTGTCTGTCTGTCTGTCTGTCTGTCTGTCTGTCTGTCTGTCTGTCTGTCTGTCTGTCTGTCTGTCTGTCTGTCTGTCTGTCTGTCTGTCTGTCTGTCTGTCTGTCTGTCTGTCTGTCTGTCTGTCTGTCTGTCTGTCTGTCTGTCTGTCTGTCTGTCTGTCTGTCTGTCTGTCTGTCTGTCTGTCTGTCTGTCTGTCTGTCTGTCTGTCTGTCTGTCTGTCTGTCTGTCTGTCTGTCTGTCTGTCTGTCTGTCTGTCTGTCTGTCTGTCTGTCTGTCTGTCTGTCTGTCTGTCTGTCTGTCTGTCTGTCTGTCTGTCTGTCTGTCTGTCTGTCTGTCTGTCTGTCTGTCTGTCTGTCTGTCTGTCTGTCTGTCTGTCTGTCTGTCTGTCTGGGTGTAAACTCTCTAACTCCATTTCTACAAGAGATATCGACTTGCGGTTTTTTGCATATTGTTTCTTATCGTATTCCGAAGAGCCGATTAGATTTTGGGGGTAAACGATTGGGGGTAAGGGAGTAAAAATAGGGTAAAACTCCTATTTTTAACGTTTTTTGTTTATGTCATTGTATTTGGTTAATTTAGCACTTATATAAAAGATAATTTTAAATTGGTCAAAAAATGTTATAAACAACGTTTTCCTAAAACGCATTGTTTTCGAGATATAGGCGTTTAAAGCAGTAAAAGGTTTTTTTAGCAAATCTCACATATTTATAACACGATTTCAAAAAATTATATTTTAAATAAAAGCTCTTTTCAAGCCCTATAAAAAATGTTATATACAGTTTTTTGCTAGAATATAATGTTTTAAAGATACAGAATTTAAAATCAAACAAAACACCTAGTTTGAAATTGGCAAACTAGTTATCGAATGAAGATTAATCTTAATCTAGAAGCGGACATAAAAAAAACCAACCGGTATCCTATATGATGGAAAACTGCCTTAAAAACCATGTTGAACTGTGTAGCTAATTTAAAAAAGTAATGATCTTGGCTCAAAACGGCGGACGCATAATTTAATATAATTTACAAGTTTTCTCACTAGGCTCATGTTTTCGCAATATTCCAGTAAGAAATTAACTATTTTAAACTGTTTTTGCGTTTCTTCATTTAAAATGGACCACTTTAAATTAAACTGATTAATTCAAAAGTAGAAATTACAAAATATTCTTCGATCAATGTTATTTTTTTATTTCATATTGTTTGAATTTTTAAATTTTTCGGTTTAAAAAAATTGATATTTTTGGCTTATTGTTGAGGTGACCTAGGACAAATAAAATAATATAAAAAACAAGTTTTATTTACATAAAAATGCCCCATGCCCTCCTGCCCACATTTTAAAAGCTAAAACTATAAAAAAATATAAAAAAGATTGTTTGAGTTGTCTTAATTACGTGTTCCAAATTTGAAGTCGATATCTCAACTCGTTCAAAAGTTAAGAGGGGCATAACTTTTGGACTGTATTTTTTTTGTATGAGTATGGTTCCGCCCTACATTCATTTGAAAACTGAAAAAAATATTCAAAAAATCGTTTTTTTTTTGTGGTTAATCAAAACAATGTATTTTTTTGTTATCCTGTTTTATTAATAAATATTATTATTATTTTTATTATTATGTATTTACGGTTAAGTGCATATACACAGGCTCGCATAGGAACATAATACATAACAATGCGATGGCGTGATTGGCTTGATGTGCCGCCATGTATCTTGTAAGCAACGAACTAATAACTCTTCTCTCTAGAATAGGCATTTCATTTGTAAAAACTGACAAAAACGTAGCCAACATATACATTTGTATGTCTTACTCGCACAGCTTTGTTCTAACAGAGACAACAATAACAGTTACTTGTAATTGTTATTGTTCAGGCCTTAATATACCTACTATTTGTTTACAAACAAACCATCATCATCAATAGTTTGTTTGGGTCTTTAAGAGACAGGCGTAGCCTATGGCTCATTTATCTAAAAAAATATTTAATCTGAATTGAAAGTTGGGGCAGTGAGTCTATGCTCACTGATGCGAGTTGCATCTGTCATAATTTGAGGGGAGTGAGTCTCTGCTCACTGATGCGAGTTGCATCTGTCATAATTTGGCGCTGTGGAGTGGGTGGGAGGGGGATGGGGAGGGATGGGATAGGGAGAGGAGGGATGTGCGGGAGGAGTGAGACTATCTCACTGATGCTGGGAATGCATCTGTCCTGTATTAGTGGGTACCATTACTGGTTGAGGACGTTTTTGATCTTTTTGTGAGTGTTGTGTTATTCAAACAAACCGAGATGTTGGCGATACTTTATATTAACGGTATGCGTATTCCAGAGAGAAGAGTTGTTAGTTCGTTGCTTGTAAGCCAATCATGGCATCGCATTCTTATGTTTTATCTTCTTATTCAAGCTTCTGGATAGGCCTTAAATAAACACTGATGCCAAAAATATTTGCTATGATTATTTAAGGATTTTCCGTAGATAAGGTACAATATTATCTAGCGAAAAATATATATTTTTAAATGGACACGTTTATATTATACACGGTGTATTTGAAATATGGTCGGAAATTTTAACAGATGGTTTTACATCATAAAAAATGACAAAAGTTCCTATAAACATATGTCTAAAAATGCGTCGTAAGGGAGCTACGCCCCTTTGAAAGTGGCTAAAAAAATCGGTTTTTATTTAATAACTCAGGAACCCTTTGAGATATATTAACGAGGTTTTGCACGTGAATTAATCCTAATAAGGCCCATCTTTGTATGTAATTTTCACGTACTTATTTAAACCAGGGGTGTGCGAAAAGGGGGGTCCTTATCAGTTTTTTGTCCCAAACTTTTTTCTGTGTAACTTTTTTGCAATTTTTTTTTTGAAATATGATTCCCCAGGTCAAAATACATAAAAAAGGTACTCTTGTTGTAATACTGTAGGATTAATCGTTTTCGAGAAAAATTCATTTGAAGGTGAAATTCCACGGTTCGAGGACGAAAAATTAAATACTAAAATGTTGAAAACCAAAATTTTAATGATGCAGGGCGAATGTACATTAAAAACTAAGAAAAAAACCTCATATACAGGTACTTTCAAAAATGAATCCTAATGGAGCTATGGTCTCCTAAATATGCACCATTTTTAAAGGGCTATGGTAGCTTTAAAAGCGTTTTTTCGACCTACATGTATGGAAACTTTTTTTCTTAGCTTTTGATGTAGAATAACATTGCATCATTAAAATTTTGGTTTTCGACATTTTAGTATTTAATTTTTCGTCCTCGAACAGTGAAATTTCACCTTCAAATTAACTTTTCTCGAAAACGGTTAATCCTACAGTATTACAACAAGAGTACCTTTTTTATGTATTTTGACCTGGGGAATCATATTTCAAAAATAAAATTGCAAAAAAATTACACAGAAAAAAGTTTGGGACAAAAAACTGATAAGGACCCCCCTTTTCGCACACCCCTGGTTTATATAAGTACGTGAAAATTACATACAAAGATGGGCCTTATTAGGATTAATTCACGTGCAAAACCTCGTTAATATATCTCAAAGGGTTCCTGAGTTATTAAATAAAAACCGATTTTTTTAGCCAATTTCAAAGGGGCGTAGCTCCCTTATGACGCATTTTTAGACATATGTTTATAGGAACTTTTTGTCAAATTTTATCATGTAGAATCACCTGTTAAAATTTCCGACCCTATTTCAAATACACCCTGTATATATTTGCGGTGATAAAGATAAGAAAACATTTAGTTTTATTTATTTTTATGGATTGTTACAATTGTGTATTTACATAAACTTTGAACCGCTAGCATCGATAACTGTCGTTCAAATTACAAAAAAAAATAGTGTCATTTGTATTTATAAAATGTTTTTTAGTGAAATTTGAGGTTATGAGTGCTGTTTACTAGACAGTGTTTAGTGTTTAGGATATAATAAGGATTAAATAAGGATATCAAATAAAATGGCGGATACACGCAACCAACGTGAGTTATTAAATTTATCAATAATTAAAAGTTTAGATCTAGATATGTCTACATTGTAGATATTTTAATTTATAAATAAATAAAAATAATAATAAATCTAATTTGGAACTCTAATCAGACAGATTTATAATCCAAAGATTGTAAGGACATATCAACAGGCTCGCATAACAACATAGTACATATGAATGCGATGCCGTGATTGGCTAGATGTGCCGCCATGTATCTTGTATGCCACGGTACCGCATTCTTATGTACTATGTTTTTATGCGAGCTTGTGGATATGCCCTAAAAAATAATGATTTAAATCGGTTTATTAAATTCGGAGAAAATTGGCATTAATGAAATTTTTTATGGGTGGCCTTTGAATCAAGGCCAAATAACTCACCTGTCAAAATGACAGTTCAAGATCAGTTTTTGTCAAGTTTTAAACGCACAGACAGAAAAAGACAAAATAGAGAAAAAGTCCAAAATGATCAAAATTTGCGTTACGTAATACTTGAACCTTCCCTTAGGAGTTAGCTACCTATGTTAAATAAAAATATCGAAGAAAGAACTCGTATAGGTATGAAACTTTGGCCAAAAATGTGTTTTATTTAACTTTTTTTGACTTTCGTATATGTTTATAAAATTGTTCTTAATAAAAAATATACGTAAAATATAATTTTTAATTTTTTAATATTTTTTATTTAATAAGATAAACATATTAACACAATTTTTCTATTCGCATTACACGTGGTAAACTGAATAAAAAATAAAAAAACATATTCTTTAAATTTAACATAGATTCATAATTCAACGAACTGTCAAAAAACAATCCAATTTTATTTTTTTACATTTATTTTAACAATTTTGTTTACAAAAATAAACAAAATAATTTTTTTTAATTTTTGTATGGATTTAGCCCCCTGGAAAAATCCTGGGTGCGCCAAGTATTTTATTTATTTAGACAAAAAAAATATAAAAACCTGCTGAAAATGCGATAGTAAAAAAGTTTTCTACCAGGTGCACATGTTTCTGCAACACTATAGATATTTTGGCTTAAAAAATAGAACCAATAGATAGATTTTTTCAAAATTAGTCTTAAAACGATCCTTTTGTCTTATATAATCAAGTTATAAAAGAAAATTAGGGTTTGCCGAGTCAGACTAAATCTTGTTTCCCGTCAGACGCGATGGTTTTCTCCCATTCTTACACAATATTGCAACGTAATGGAATTTGGCAGAATTTGCCAAAATATAATGTCGCCAGTACAGGTGTTAATGGATCGAAAAATTAAATGTTGATCGTCCGTTGTAATTTTGCTTTTTATGCGTAAGATCGTTTTGTTTATTTGTCCTGACCTAACTTAAAAAAAAAATATCATATATTTAGATGTACTTATTTTGGGAAAATTTGCAGTCATTATAAAACAAATAAGGGAACGTTCAAGTCTTACGTAACGCAAATTTTGATCATTTTGGACCTCCACCCCCCCCCTGTAACGCTATTTTCCTATACCATTAACATGGGCGTAACACTCCAAAATGACCCAAAAGTCCAAAATTTTAAATGGCAACGTGTGATATATTATTTTAAAGAGATTAAAATTATCCGTTTAGAAATTATACCGGTTATTAAATAAAAACATTTTTTTTTCTTTAAAATTATTCAAATTTTCAATATTTTGTGCTTAAATATTAAAAACGTGAAAATGATAATAAAATGATAATATACCTTCTATTTATTATTTGCACTTTTATTTTAATTCAAAAAACTTTTCTATTTTAAATAAAAAAAATTGTATATTTGTTTGAAATAAATATAAAGTTAAATAGACAATTTTAAACGTTAAAATGAGGTACCACAAGACCTGGGGTGTCATTTAACATATTGTCCCCCGAATAACAAATTAAAAAATATAGCAAAAGATAGTTTTTGTTGTTTGACATTCCAGATTTAAAGTTTTTTATCTCAGCCTTTTAAAAAGTTAGGGTGATGTGCCATTTAAAAAAATAACCCTGTATATCATTTTCCCCCTGTGTAAGATAATTTACCTCTACCTTAAGTATAGATAGTAACATTTTATGTAAATGTAAATTCAAGCCATAACATATTCTCATTATTATTATTATTATTATTATTATTATTATGTTGGATGTTTATTAAAACTTTTAGCACCTGCACGCGTAGGCTAAAAACCAGATGTTTTAACCGCGTATAATTCGACATTGACAAATAAACCGTAGAATCGCGCTAAAGGCAAAATTAAAACAAGTCATTTGTCAAATCTCCACGGTTCACCTGGGCGATTTTAAATAAAAATTTCGTGGACCCCTACATTTTTTGGACTAAAACATACCTGACATAAGAAATCAATTTCCATTTGAAAGAAAATCGTAAAAGATACACTTTTTTAGAAAGATAAAAAAACCTTTTTTTTGAGTAATAGGGTGTATCAAAAAATTTCGATTTGCGAAATCGAAAACGCTCTCTGGCTCAAAAGTTGCTCCTTAGTAAAAAACAGTGGCCACTCAAAAATGAGCCAAATCGATTAATGTTTAGAGGTAGCTCCAAAGCACTCAAAGTTTGAAAAATATCGGTACCTGTTTTTCGGATAAAAAGTGATTGTATATAAAATTAAGGAAATTTTGGAGGGTTTCTTTGGTAATATTTAGAAACAATACTGATTGTGAGAAAACTAAAAAAAATATATTTCCCCTTCCCTTAAGTTAGAACATAAAATATCGCCAATTATTTGAAGATTTTGCGAAAATTTTTTGAAAATGGGCATATTTAAAAGGACATAACTTCCTTAGAAATGATTTTTTGACCAAGGTGCATATAAACTTTTTCTATGTTTTTAATGTTAAATAACCACTCATTACTAAAATATTTGTTTTTTGCTTTATATTTTTTATTTTTTTTATTTTTGGTTCTTCATGCGTAAAAATTTACTTTTAAATGCATTTATCTTTAAAACGGTTAAACCTGCGATGTTAAACCACAGAAACTTTTTTGTGTAATTTTACATAAAAAAGTATTCCAACCAAAAAATCAAAAAAAAAAGTACACTGAAAAAAGTTTTAGGCAAAAAACAGAAAATCCACCCGGTTTCTAATCGAAATTAATTTTTTTTACTCAACTTGAGGAAAAAAATTATGTTTTCTGTATAGTCATGTAAGTTAACATGTAAATATGCTTATATACTAATATATAATTTTGCAGAGTTTTTATTTAAAACTATTTTTTATGCACTTTTAAAAACTTGCAAAAATTAAATTTTCGCGTAATCTTCAAATAATTGGCGATTTTTTCATGTTCTAACTTAAGGGGAGGGGGGAATATAATTGTTTTAGTTCTTACATTTAGTATTGTTTCTAAATATTACCAAAGAAACCCTCCAAAATTTCCTCAGTTTTTATCGGTATCAGTTTTTATCCGAGAAACAGGTACCGATTTTTTTTTAAGTTTGAGTGCTTTGAGCTACCTCTAAACATTTATAGATTTGGTTCATTTTTGAGTGGCCACTGTTTTTTACTAAGGAGCAACTTTTAAGCCAGAGAGAGTTTTTGATTTTGAAAATCGCGATTTTTTGACACACCTTATTACTCAAAAAAACGTTTTTTTATCTGTCTAAAAAAGTGTATCTTAGTTAAAATCCGATATTAGGATTTTCCTTTTTTAAAAAAGATTATTTTATTTCAAAACTGTAAAACTTGGGACAAAAAAATGAATCTAATAGACTTGATTGTTCTATAGCTCTATTCAGAATAAAAATATAAATTTAATATAACATAGAAGGTACAGAATGCTGAATCAGCAAAGATAACTAATCCTAAGAAAATAGCCTGGAAGCAGCAAATATATGGTATATAACTCCTCCATCCTTAGACGAAAATCCTGGGGGTAACAACAGGATTTTCACTTTTTGGTGATGCTGGTCCTTGACTCTGGTTCCTCGAGTTTTTTAACGGGGTTTCCACATCTAGGGTTATATTCCTATTCCTAATATAACATTTCTTGTAGTAAATGTATGAAGCAAAGCAGAAAGCTAATAAAGCGATAAATATGTAGGAGACGATCGTCCAAACACTAATATTGTTATAGTGTATAGAAGGGATGTCAAATAAGTCTGTTTTTTGTAAGTCTAAAACACTTCGAATGTTTTTCAGTTCGTCTAAACTCACAGTATCCAGTTTTAAGGGTTGAAAGTTTATTTTTGAAGTTTTACTAGAACTACCATTTAAATTTAGATTTGGTAGAACAATATTTCTAAATGTACTTTTGTAGGTTTTAAAACTTTGAATGTTTATATTGTCTATTAGTACCTCACAATTATTATTAAGTTCCAAAATGTAAGTACCAAATAAGGGGTAATTGTCTTTAATTGAACCGCACTTTTGAACAGCAACTACTTTTCTGGGTGTAACTACGATCCAATTGTTTTTTTCTGTTTTTTGAATTTTCAAGTTTTTGAACTCAACTGGAGTTTGGTGACAGGCAGAATTATTCTTATTGAATTTTAAGAGGGAGACTTCACAGGGTAGATTTTCTTCTGTAATTTGAATGGGGTTGGTTTCTTCGCAAATGTATTCTTCTGGTGTGATTTCTTTACATTTTTCGTTAAACATCATGTAGTAGTTTTCGTTCAATGTAAGGTATTTGGTAAGGGGTAATATGGTTCGGAAGGAGTTATTTTCTAGTGTAGGTAACGGATATAGGTGATAATAGTTATAATTTTCATTTTCTACTATAGGTATTTCTAGTATAAATATTATTTGGTTATTTTTATTATAGCTTTTAATGTTAATAAGTTTTTCGAATAGTAAAATATTTTCAAGTTTTGGTTCAAATGGTAGTTTAGTTTTTACTAAATGTTTACTGATTGATTCAATTTCGCGTAAGAGTTCAGTAGGTTCGATCATTGAATTATGAAATGTGTTTAATTTAGAAAAAGTAACAATTACTTCAATTTCTTTAAGAACATTATTGATAATCTGAAAAGCATTAATTATTTGTGAAATGATCATATTAATCATAGTAAAATAATGATTGCCTATATCTTTGACACTTACGTCTTTTATTACAGATTCAATTTCGTTAATTTTAGATTCCAATATTAATTGATTATGAGTTAAAGTTTGAGTACTTTCATTAAAGGTTTGAATTGAGGTTTCTAGTAATGTAATTTGGTCTTTAACTAATGTTTTAATTTTATCTTGATTTTTTGAAATCATGGTTATGGCGTTATCGTATTTTATTGCGTCATTGTCATCTAAATTTCCAGTAATAAATTTAAATGCATATCCTAAACTATTTATTAAGCCTCTTTTAATTTTATTATTAGGGTAAATATTATTTGTGGGGATTAATTGATTCGTTTGAGTTTTAATATTATTTTCCAAAGTATCAATTAAGTGATATGAGTTATAAAATTCTGTCTCATATTGAGTCTTAGTAGGACTATTTTTAATTGCATATTTTAAGTCGGAAAAGTGGGATTGAAGGGTTCGAAATTCGTTAATAACATTTTCTAGGTCAAATATTTTAATGAACGTCCAGTGGTCGATTTTCAGTTGTGCATTTCCTAATTTTAAGGTTAGTAGTCCAGGGTTGTCATTTAAGTCATGAAATCTTGAGTTGGAATCTGCGAACATGAGGGTGTAGGCGTAGAGTCTGCAACAACGGAAGGTTTTTTCAGTTCTTTTATGTGTATAGTTTCTAATTTATTATTGCTTAAATTTTTAATTATTACCTTATTATTTTCTAAAAATTCTATTAGTTTATAAGGACCGATAAATTTATTTTCTTTTTTATTCCTTTCATGAGCATACTTATAGACAATATTACCTAAAATAAAATCGGTTTGTTCAGGACCTTTTGTGTTTCTACTTTGAATTATTTTTTCCTTATTTAATTTACTTTTTTCCGCTATACTATTGTAGAGTGATTTTACTTTTTCTTTATGGTTATATGCGTAGTCTGTATAATAAGTTGTATTTAAAAGATCTAAGGGGTCACGTGAGTCTGTGTGTCCAAGAACAAGTTCATAGGGTGTGAAATTTGTAGAAGAATGAATTGAACTATTGTAAGCTATAATTGCATATTTCATTAGGTCTGTATAAGGGTCTTTAGGGTGTTTAATTTTTAAAATTCTTAGGTGTTCAATAATGGTTGAGTGAAAACGTTCTATTGGTGAATTTGATTCGTGGTGTCCGGGTGTGGTAAAATGTATTCTAATATTATGTAATCTCAAAATATCCTTTACCGTTTCGTTTTTGAATTCAGTTCCGTTATCGCTAACGATTTTCGTCGGTAATCCGAAATAAGTGAAAAACTGTAAAAGGGCGTTACAGGATTCGGTTGCTAGTGTACTTATCGTGGGAATGGCTTGTGCGAATTTGGAAAATTTATCTATTATACATAGGTACGTTTGTTTATCGAATTTAAGTGAATCGATATGTAGAATTTCGAAAGGTTTAGTAGGAGTTTCCGTTAAGACCAAAGGGGTGTAAGCGGGTTGTCTAGAATATTTAGCTAATTGACAAATATCGCACGTATTTATATATTCTGTCACGTCATTTTTCATGCCCGGCCAATAATAATTTCTTTTAAGTCTTTCACATGTCTCATTAATACCTCTGTGATTAGTTTTGCCTTCATGTTGATATTTAATTATATTAATTTGTTCTTCTTTGTCTCTAATGGTATTTACTAATTTAGTACAATTTATTATTTTAAGTCCAGTTCGATAAAAATGTTTCATGTAAATATCGTTGAAGATTTTATAATGATCTTTATCAAAGAAATAAATGTAAAATGTAGTACTTGTACTTGTATACTCTTTTAAAAATTTTAAAACTAATTTTTCATCGGTTTTGGGTATGGTAACATATAAGATTTTCAAATTCTTAAAATGATTAGATTCTGTTTTAATTTCGTTATGTGCATTGGGTTTTACGTATATTTGGACAGGTTTATTATTTATTATTTCATCTAGTATGGGTATAGCTTCATTAATTGTATCAGAATCGTGGGAATGTACTGTGTCTTGGGGTGGTCTAATTAGGATATCTTGAAGTATCTTAATTTTAGGTTGCGTATCGCGTTCTATATCTTGTATGATTTTTGAAATTTCTTCTGTTTGATCAAGGTTACGTTCTTGGTCTAGAAAACTGTCAATGTCAAAGTCTATATCACCAGGGTTATTGATTATTGATGCATTTTCTAGGGCATTACAGTCTATTTTATTTTCTTCAAAATATATAGTAATTTTAATTTTAGAATTTTGAAAAATATACTTTATTAAATTAAATATGATATTCCAATCAAGCCGATCTAGTCCTGAGGCTATTTTTGGCATAGAGATATGAGTTTCGTTTAATTTGGTACCTAATAATTTTAAATTTTTTAGGGCTGAAATAACGGTTTTGTAAGTGGGTTTGTCAGAAAACTTTTCTTTAGTAATTAGGTAGTAAATTCTTCTATCGTTAAATTTAATATAAGCTACTTCACCAATATTTTTGTGTTGGTTTTTTAATTTTTTTATTGATTGAAATCTATCTCTAAATTCTACTGCAATTCCTTTAGCCATTTTGAAATCTAGTGAAACACAATGGGCAAGGGAAGTTTTATTTCCAGGGTTAAATATGTTTTCGTATTTTATATCTACTTTATCATTTTTAATGTTTAAATTGTTTTCTAAAATGTCGTTAATAATATTTTGGGATTCGAAATTTTGTATCATAGTGTTTATTTTGATTCTTGATAGTGCATCAGCGTTCGTATTAAGTGAACCTTTTTTGTAGACTATATCGTAGTCAAATTCTTCTAATTTTAACCTCCATCGAACTAATTTGGAATGTGGTTCCTTGAGGTTAAAAAGCCAAACAAGGGGTCGATGGTCTGTATAAATAGTAAACTTACGCCCATAAAGATAGGGGCGAAAATATTTACAGGCCCAAACTATGGAAAGCAATTCCTTTTCAATTGTACTATATTTTGTTTCGGTCTCATTTAAAGTTCGTGAAGCGAACGCAATTGGTTTGTCGGAACCTACAGTTCCTTGAGAGAGGACTGAACCAAGGGCAAAATTTGAAGCATCGCTTGTAAGAATGAAGGGTTTAGTGAAATCAGGGTATTGGAGTATGGGTGCATTTACTAGTAATGTTTTACACAAATCAAAAGCGTCTACAAATTCTTTAGTATGGGTTACATGAGCATTTTTCTTTAAACACACTGTCAAAGGTTTAGTTATTTTGGCAAAGTCTTTAATGAATTTTCTGTAGTAACCTACAAGGCCTAAAAAGCTTTTAATTTCCTTTTGAGTTGTGGGAATGGGGAATTGTTTTATTGCGATTATTTTATCTTCATTTGGCTTAACTCCTTCTGGAGTAATAACATGACCTAAAAAGTTGACTTCTTTTCTCAAAAACTCGGATTTGTCTAACTGAAGTTTGAAGTTTGACTGCCGTAAGCGTTCGAATACTTGTCTCAGTCGTTCTATGTGTTCTGTAAGGGATGTGCTAAAAATAACTATATCGTCTAAGTATACTAAACATGTTTCGTTCGTCAGTCCTCTAAGAATATTGTCCATAATTCTTTCAAAAGTTCGCGGGGCATTTTTGAGGCCAAATGGCATTCTTAAATATTCAAAATGTCCTCGTTCTGTTGAAAAAGCAGTTTTTTGTACGTCGTCGGGGTGCATTTCTATTTGGTGAAATCCATTTGCAAGATCAAGGGTAGTAAAATATAAACTTCTTCCTAGCTTATCTAATATATCGGTAATATTGGGTAAAGGGTATTTGTCGTCAATTGTCTTTTCATTAAGTCTACGATAATCTATTACTATTCGCCATTTTTTCTTACCCGATGCATCCATTTTCTTTGGTACAACCCAAATGGGGCTAGAAAATGGCGAGCAAGATGGCTGAATAATGCCTTGTTGTAGCATTTTGTCTATTTGGTTTCTCACTTCCTCCTTATGTACTTCAGGGTACCTATAGGATTTAGTGAAAATTGGAGTTTCGTCGGTCAGTCTTATTTTATGTCTTATTTGATTAGTAAATGTTAACGGGGTATTTTCAAGATAAAATATGTCGCGGTATTCATAGCAAAGTTTTTCAATGGCTGCTTTTTCTTCTAAGTTGCAATGTTCTAACCTTAAATTATTTAAATTATCTTTGAGAGAGTTATCGTGATTTTGTTCTGACATAGTTATAGGTTCAGTTTCAAAATTTTCAAAAAAGTTTATTTCATTTTCAGTTACAGGTTCTATACTAAAAGGATTTTTAATTAATAACTGTTTGCCATTCATACTTGAATTTATAATAGTAGTAATAGCACAGTAATTTTTTACAGTTACTAAGGCTTCGGGGGATTCTACATTTTTCCCATATTTTAGATATTTTAATATTCCTACTCCTTCTTTCATATTTACGGGAATAGAGACGACTTTTCCTGTTCTAGGGGGTATAAATATTTTTTGATTTTCAAATAATGGGGGTGTATTATTTTTATAGCTATTTTCTTTTTCGAAGATTATCGGTATTTTAGTTTGAGAAGTAATTAATAAATTTGATTCCATATCAATATGTCCGTTAAGTTTTTTAATTAAATCTATTCCTATAATGCCTTCGTACTTATCGCTAAATTTAAACAAGTAGAACTTATGAACTAAATTTTTATTAAATTCTTTAAAAATAGGTATTTGCATTACCTCATTGTGAAATGTGATACTGTGAGCGGTTTGTATATTAAATTGTTCATTATGTATATAATTTTTGTAAAACTTATGAGCTAACTTAGGATCTATTAAACTACGAGAACTACCAGTATCTATAAGAAAATTTGCATTTAATTCTTCTATGTAAATGTGAGGTAAACAAGACCTGTCAAAATTTATATTTATCAAAATGGGTGGTTTTGTAATTCGGCTAAGTGAAAATTTACATTTTGATTTTGGCTTACAACATTATTTTCAAAATTTGAGTTATCATGTTGGTTATTTATATAATTTGGGTTTTCGTTGTTTATTTCAAGGGTTTCGTTAAAATTCTGGTTTTCATTAGAAATTCCAGCATTTGTAAAGTTTATTCTAGTGTTGCCCGAACTCGTATCCATTGGTTCCGGTTTAAAAGTATTTGTATTTCTATTCGGATTAAAATTTTGCTGGTAAAAACGTTGGGGATTTAAGTTATGTGAGTTAAAATTTTGCTGATTTTGTCTAGGAAAGTTATTTTGATATTGTTGAGGAGTATTTTGCCTTTGGGGGTAGTTATTTTGAAATTGTTGGGGAGTGTTTTGTCTTTGGGAGTAATTATTTTGGAAGTTTCTTCTTGGGAAATTATTTTGGAAATTTGGTCTAAAATTTTGTAAATTTTGACGCGGGTAATTATTTGGGAAATTTTGTCCTGCGTGGTTAAAATTTGGTTTCTGTTGGTTTCTGAAATTATTTTGTTGTGCGTTATTTCTAAAATTTGGTTCTACATTATTAAAATTTCTATAATTTTGT
Source organism: Brachypterus glaber (assembly GCA_958510825.1). Classification (NCBI taxonomy): domain Eukaryota; kingdom Metazoa; phylum Arthropoda; class Insecta; order Coleoptera; family Kateretidae; genus Brachypterus; species Brachypterus glaber. The sequence continues at coordinate 3,390,316 of OY294045.1, read as the reverse complement.
GGTGTATCATCTCTGGGGTTTGAAAAGGGCGTTATTCTTTGAGAGGGGTTAAAATCACGTTGGAAATTTATATTGCTACTTCTATTCTGACCATATGAGAAGTTTTCTTCTTCTATTAAATACGACATTGCCCGTTCCAGACTGTCAGGATTTCTGAGTCTTATATTGTTTTGGATTTGACCCGACAAACCGTAAATAAAAGTACTCAAAGATTGTTTATTATAAATTTCGACTTTAATTAATTTGTCCTCGCGAGGGATATTTAGCGTATTTAGTTTTGAAATTACCAGACTTCTTACATCTTGGCATCTCATGCCAAATTTATAAGGAGTTTCGTTTCTGAACGGTTTTAAGGATACCAAGTCCTGGACTAAACAGTCTATATCCCGTTGGTCTCCGAAACTTAGCTGCAGGGAGGATTTAATTTCATCCCAGGTTCTCAGTTCTATCCGGGAACCTATTAGGCTTAACGCTCTCCCCGACAACTTTCCGATAATGGCTCTAAGGATATATGTGTTTAGAACGGGATTCTCGTCATCCGCAAACTGAGCAATTACTGTTTCACAACTATCAATAAAAATACCTAAAGTATGTGGATTTCCTTCAAATTGAGGAATTGTATCCACATATAATTTTAAAAGTTGGTAGTTTATATTTCCTACTGCCATTTTATTTAAAACAAGAAAATATTACAAAATAAATATATTATTTACTATTACACTAAGAGAATTTTTTGAATCGAATTGAAATAAATACCTGATAAACTTTTCGCTTTATAAAAGATAAAAAAAATATAAAGATAAGACACAGAAACAGACAGACGAGTTAAAATATTAAATTACTTACTATATTATTCACGATTAAAACTTGGTTATTTTCAACAACAAAACAAATTCTTTAAAAGGCACGTACGAATGATAAGCTTAATACGGGTACTGCATAATTATTTACTTTATTATTTTTATAGAATATTATAACCAACTAACATTTAATCATTCTTATACCTTTACTTCGGATAAAATTCAATATGTGATCAATAATACTCGATCAATAATATGTCAATATATATAATGAAAATTATGGATATGGAAAAATAAGGAAATTTATCAAAAGGACTTACATTAATATTATTTTCTTCATCACTTAACTAGGCTGGGCTTGGCAATGTTGTCCTCCTCCAGTCTCCCAAATTTCACAGGTTCACAAAAGTTCGATTTTCCAACAAGGCGTTATAACGCACCGGATCCGCGATTTTTGTCGTTTCCGTTTGGAAAATCCTACCGACTGCGCCAGTTAAAATCCGATATTAGGATTTTCCTTTTTTAAAAAAGATTATTTTATTTCAAAACTGTAAAACTTGGGACAAAAAAATGAATCTAATAGACTTGATTGTTCTATAGCTCTATTCAGAATAAAAATATAAATTTAATATAACATAGAAGGTACAGAATGCTGAATCAGCAAAGATAACTAATCCTAAGAAAATAGCCTGGAAGCAGCAAATATATGGTATATAACTTCTTTTATGATTTTCTTTCAAATGGGAATTGATTTCTAATGTCATCAGTTATGTTTTAGTCCAAAAAATGTAGGGGTCCACGAAATTTTTATTTAAAATCGCCCAGATGAACCGTGTCTCACTTCTTAAGAAATTGTTGTTTTTTTTTAATTTAAATTTGTGTCATCTTACCTGAAACTATATTAATCTGAATATTTTTTTATAAAAATTAGTTAATAGCCAAGCCCATTCACGCCTAAATAAGGAAAAACTCAAAACCTATTAATTTGTACTAACCAAAATTTAACCTGCAACAATTCAGTCAAGCTGCTTGGTATCTTTATCGACTAATCAAATGGCCCAAGAACTCTCATGGGAACGTTCAAGTATTACGTAACGCTCCTAGGAGGGGGGGTGGGGGTCATTTTGGAGTGTTACGCCCATGTTAATGGTATACGAAAATAGCGTTACAGGGGGGGGGGGGTCCAAAATGATCAGCGTTGCGTTACGTAATTCTTAAACGTCCCCCAAGTGTCACATACTTAATAAGACAATTACACTGTATTTGTTAATACATATTTGTTATTTATATCGCCACCATTGGTATTTAATACTTTACTTGTGATATTAAATACTGCAATGTGTGTATTGTATACAAAATGTTGTCATACCAACCGTGTTGGTACATTTGAATCCCCACGCAACATGTGATTATTAATACTAGCATGTTATAGTAAAAATTACTGTAACATTTGGTAAACCATATCACACTTATAGTATGCTTTACTTTGAGTTGTTGTATATTTCTGTGGCTTGGTTCTAAAAGGGCCAATGTCAAAAATTTTGAACGGATACACTAAGTCAAACATTGCCCGTTTTAGCAGTTTACAGAAATGTTTATTTGAAAACACACGTCTTGCCGCTTAAAGTCTATATATATCCCACAAGCACTGACATTGGCTTTTTTAGGTTATATAGATCTGAAAAAAATTAGTTGGTCGGTATAACCCAAAATACGGAAAAAGTGACATTGACCCTTTTAGAACCAAGCCACAGACTTATATGAAGCAATCACAATGCTTTCTTTTATAAGCAGTAGTCGGCGTAAACTCAGTTATGACTCATTAACGTTGAAAATAAACACAGAAACATAGGCTTACGGAATAATTTTGCCGAATTATGAGGGAAATTTTTATAAAGGTCACTAAATCGAAACATTTGACGACTAATTTGTTACACACAACAATATTGACTATACATATTAACTATACAATTGTATTATCGGTGTTTTTCAAAGAAAAAACTGACATTCGATTTTTATCTTTTAAGAATAATAATAATATAAAAATTATCTCGTTTTTAAGAACAGTTTTCAAAGTAAATTATTTAATATCTCCAACGTTTCGGTTTTTATTGTGAAACCTTCATCAGGGAATAAAATTACAATAATAAATAATATATAAATACATAAAAATTGGAATATAAATTAATGAAACATTTCAAAATTGTCAATTTTGAAATGTTTCATTAATTTATATTCCAATTTTTATGTATTTATATATTTTTTATTATTGTAATTTTATTCCCTGATGAAGGTTTCACAATAAAAACCGAAACGTTGGAGATATTAAATAATTTACTTTGAAAACTGTTCTTAAAAATGAAGGTTTCACAATAAAAACCGAAACGTTGGAGATATTAAATAATTTACTTTGAAAACTGTTCTTAAAAACGAGATAATTTTTATATTTATAATAAAAGAACGAGAAATAATAATAATAATAATAATAAATATATTTATTGGAAATATTTATTATTATTATTATTTTTATACTTGAGAATGAAAACATAATAATTGATTCGTATACAAAAAAAAAAAAAAAAAAAAGGAATCATTAAAAAATATCAAGATAAAAAGAAATAAAAATGTAAATATTTAAAACCTTGCGTCAACGCTAGAGTTGACGCGGCGCCTATGCGAGTACTGGAAATTCGCCGAGTACTGTTTATAAGAAAGTAATAAATTAAGTTTAACTTAAAACTTTATCAGGAAAAAGCAACTGCGAGAAGTATACAATACAGTGCGAGGAATTATATATCTGCACGGCTTAATTTTTCAAGAGCGTTTTTTGTAAATACAGCTGGTCTCTGTAACCAATCAAAATAAACAAGACCAAAACGGTCCGATTCTTCCGTTCAGCATTTGCTGAAAAAAATCCGTTATTTCAGCAGCACGCTTATATGAATATTATGCTTATTTTTAGAATCGCATTCCCAACTTTAATTATTGCTTTTGTAAACAAAATTTTTCATAGAAATGGACGTAAAATATAATAAATACATAAACGTTTGGACTTTTTATTCAGAATCTTTATATGACGATTTTGAACTCAACTTTGTGCTTTCAAGTAGTTTATTTTGTTTTTCTTATAGTACCAGATCTGGTACCTACTCGGCAGACTAACTAAACTAACTTAAAACGAAAAAAATATTTTTTTCTATTTTGCGACTCTTATAAGCTCATAATCACACGCATTTTGCGTGTTCTTATAGGCCCATAAGAGGTCTGTACTTTTTGTTCTTTTGGGTTGGCAACAGACCTGGCCTATCGCTTGACGTTTTCCGTGCAAATGTCAATGTCGCTTTAAAGTTGAATTTTCTACAAAAATTTTGTGTTTAGGTTATTTTTACCAAGTTAAAATTGTGGCTTGGTTAATTGCAGTAAAAAAAAAAAGAGATGACTATAAAATATATCAAAATATCATTTGTTCTTAGAATTTTAAACACGGTGTAAACTGTAATGCCAATCCAAAACAAAAATCCCTAAATCAGTCATCAATTTAAATGTAAGTTTTTTTAAATTTTAGAGCAAAATAGAAAAAAATTTATAAAGCACTCGTTTCATAACACGTTTTTAGCGCACTAGTTATTTAGAAAACTCGCCGCAAGCGGCTCGTTTTCTAAACTTGTACTCGTGCGCTAAAAACGTATGTTATGAAACTAGTACTTTAATATACTATAAAGAAAATTAGTAAACTTATTTTCGCTAAAGGGTTTTTTCAGTGTATACTAAAACGTAACTCTTTGTGATAATAAATTGTTTTCTTACCTTATAAAATATATTTTATGAAGTTTTATGCATACTTTTATGCTGATTAATTCGAAAATAGACCATTTATTATAGACTTAAGTAAACACAAACTTGCACAATTATAAAATATAGCGTAAAAGCTGAACCTGTTTTTTACGCCCCCGCGTTTAATAAAACGAATAGCAAAGAAAATTACTCAATATTACAATATTACTATACTACTCTTCCAGGGCCGTAACCTGGCGTTTTCTTCGAGCCCTGAAAGCTCATTTAACATTATTTAATAAATATTATAATCAAATCAAATATAATAAAATAAAAAGATAATCTAGCGATGCAACATCCAAGCGCGTAAAACTAAAATAAACTATATGAAACGTTGCAAGCACCCTGTCAAAACATCGGCACTATTGTACACTAGAGCCATCTAGTTTGAAAATTTCAAACTAGGTGTTTTGTTTGATTTTAAATTCTGTATCTTTAAAACATTATATTCTAGCAAAAAACTGTATATAACATTTTTTTATAGGGCTTAAAAAGAGCTTTTATTCAAAATATAATTTTTTGAATCGGGTTTGATATGTGAGATATGCTAAAAAATCCTTTTACTGCTTTAAACGCCAATATCTCGAAAACAATGCGTTTTAGGAAAACGTTGTGTATAACATTTTTTGACCAATTTAAAATTATCTTTTATATAAGTGCTAAATTAACCAAATACAATAATAATTGCCTTAATTATAAACAAAAAACGTTAAAAATAGGAGTTTTACCCTATTTTTACCCCCTTACCCCTTACACGAAGCAATTTGTACGCAAGTTTGATGCTATGCAAGTTTGCTGCCAGATATAGCATGAGGACAATTGGACATTGATTTGCCTTTTCACGGAGCAAGTTGTACGCAAGTTTGGTGCTATATATTGCAAGGTAAACAGTGCTGCCAACCAGACAATTTTGACGTGTCTCTGCGTGTTTTGACAAAAACATAACCTAGCATTTGCTTTTTTAAGGATGATTTTTAGTTAGACAGTTAATAATTATTAACATGTGCAGTTGCTACTATATTAGTAAAATAAAATCGATTTGGTAACTTTTTTTCCAGGTTGGTACCACGAAAATAACGATAAAACTTGCGTGAAAATCGCCGAAAAATAGAACATGTTCTAAATAATTTGATGGCACGAAAATGGCCTCAAACTTGCCTGATGGCATGCGCTGTGACTGAATCATTCTTGCAACAAACTTGCATAGCATCAAACTTGCACACAAATTGCTCCGTGTAAAGACCACTTTACAGAATGCAAGAAAAAATTGCCTGAGGATTCGTTGCCGTAGAAAATACTGAACGTTTTTGCCTATTTGGAACCCCAGGCAACATTTGTTATTACAGTTGGTCAAGTAAGGGAACGTAATCGTAACGCAATTTTTGGTTTGGATTTTTTGATCATTTTGCACCCCCCCCCCCCCTGTATCGCTATTTTTTTATACCATTTACATGGGCGTAACACTCCAAAATGAAAATATTCATTTTCAAAAAATTTCTTTCTAATTTTTTTCGTTTTTTGTACAAAGAAATTTTGAAAAAAAAAACTTTTTTTTCTTTTTTCAAAAAATATATCTATATATTTTTAATTATTTTTCAAATGTTTGGGAAAATGCGATATACCATTTACTTTAAATAGTATATAATGGAATGCGTAGTATTAAATATCTTCACGGCTTGTTTATCTTCATAAATAAATAATAAACTATCTGATTTTAATGTTAATTATCTAAGTGGAAAATAAATTATCCCCTTTTTATATAAGTAATATATTATTAAAGAAAATGCGTCGTTTAATTAAATGAAAACCATTAATTTTACAGTTTTATTTATTTATAACATGTGTTATTTTTAAATAACTATTTCTCCAATAAATTTTTATTTTTTAATTCATAAAAAATACATTAAAATAAAGAAAAAACATATTTCCTATATTTATTTTTAAAATCAAATAATTTACGATTTTAGGTCGTTGACCATTAACACGTTCGCTACCAAGCGGCTCATATAAGGGCCAGGACAATTTTTCAGATAGACCCATGTCTTATATATGAGCCGACGACCTTGCTTAAAAAGCAACGATCTAGGAGGGCGGTTTTAACGTGCTCTTTATTTGCTCAATGGCAATTTCTCCCGTTAGATTAGACAGGGACAAAAGTTCTACCCAAAAAGGATAGAAGACATACATACACTCCCACTTCCACCCAACCAAACAAATTCTGTATTTGTTTTTTGTTGAACAAATACAATATTTACTTGGCAGGGCGAAAAGTGTAACTATATTATTTTTATTAAAGAAATTACTGGCGCCATCTAAATTTTAGTAGACTTATCTTATTCTACAGATTCACATTAGCTATGTTCGTTCGTGCCGCTCAGTGCTACACTTTCCGGCCAACCAAATAAATACTGTATTTGTTGTATGAAAAACAAATACAGTATTTATTTGGTTGGCTGGAAAGTGTAGCACAATTGAGATAGAGATAGGGTAGACGTCTTTTGTTTCATAATTCTAGTTGTAGAGAGCTCCATTTGTTGTAGTCTCACACTGTAAGCTTTTTACCTTCCAGTAATAAATAAATTATACTGTATTTATATATATATATATATGTATCACCCCTATACCGGGGCTAGTTGTCGCAGGGGTAAGTTGTTGAAGTGCTTATATCTTAAAAAGTAAAATATTTTTCTGAGCCAAAGTCCAAACCAAAAAATGTAAAAATTAAAGAGCCCAGTAATTTTTTTGTGGTAAATATTTTTTCTTATTGTTACTGATTTAAAGCATTAAGATAAGAGAATTTTATGTATAATAATAGTTTAAGGTGTATATTATTTGTTGATATTGTCATTTATGAGTGTTTATTCGTTAATTAGAAAGTACTTGATACATAAAGTAAAATTGACCACTGGGGCTAGTTGTCGCATTTGGTTTGGGGCTAGTTGTCGCATGATCTGGAGATATGTTCATGGTATAACATTTCCTTTTTGGCATTTTTTTATTTAAAACTGTCTAAAAAAGTGAAACTTTGTGGTTAAAATACCTTTGAATTAAGGTCCCATGTACGAGTATAAAATATAAATAAATAAATAAATAAATTCGTTTATTAAATTATATTAAATTAAAAAAAAAAATCAAAAAAATATTATTTAATTATAAAGTTGGAAATTTTGGCACAAAAGTAAAAAGTTAGATAACAATCAGCTTGTGGAGAGGCACATGTCTTATTAGTTATTTATAATTTTTATAAATGCCTTTATATTTCTTTAAAAAAATATACTCGAAGTGCCGCGACAACGTGTCCCGTGATGGGGCACGTTGTCGCAATTTTCAAGACTTCACAAAAAAAAATAACTCTAATACCCTATAAATTTTTCCATGTTTTTTCTTTAAATAATGTTACTGAAACATGCAGCTAAAATTACCATTAGGTCAATAAAAAAAGAATACAAAAATAAAGGAAAAAACTGATTTTGAATGAAAAGTGCGACAATTAGCCCCGGTCACCCCTACTGTAGTAAAACCATCTTTTTTTTAAAAGAAATTTGAAATTAAAACTTAATAAAAGGTGTTGATTAATCACCCAAGTTTCATAAGCCTTGCAGCTAAGCCGTCGCGACGCGCTGTTGCATAATCGACTGTTTCCATTTTTTACGCTGTTTACGCACATATGTTTTGGCGTCTTGGTGTCGACATCGAAGTTTGAAATAAAATTATGAATAAATTCTTGTTTTCGTAGTCTAGTTTTTTGACCACACGGGTAATAACCCGGTTATTTACTTAAAATCGGCGGGAATACTATTTGGTGTAATGTTTAACAAGCCGTGGAGATATGCAAAAAGTCCAAACGATCTTTTTTTAAAAAATAAAAAAAAAATCGAAAAAAAACCCAAAATTTTTTAATTTCTTAAATTTTCTTTGTGCGAAAAACGAAAAGAAAAAAAGGAAAAAAAAAATAAAAAGAAAAATTGAAAATGAGTTATTTTATTTATTTATTTTTTTTTTTTTAATTTAACCCCCCATAATTTTTTTTGCATAATGACTCGGTAGGTACTCTTTTTTTAGAGAAAGCATCTCCGTCCCGAAAAAGCACTTTTCCTACGATCCTCTATGAAAATGACATTTAGCACACTCTTTTGTTCTTTAGAAAACGCCTCATATCGCACTAGTTTGATATTTTTATATCACACTCGTGTGATATTTATGTATGGAGGTTTGCCTTATTTTATTTATATATTTACCTCGTAGATTCTACGAATTTTATTCACCTTGTTTTATAAACTATTTTCCACCTTTCACCACAGCCTTTTATATCTTTTAAGTGTTTTAATCCAAATATTTCTGTTTTTCATGTCAAAAATAGAAACTTTATAACGTTACTATTTTGACCATTACTGTCTTGTCTAGATAGTCTAGATCTTATAAAAATTATTTATTTTTTTTTTAGTTACCTTACATTACATAAAAAACATCAAAATACACAATATTTTTCTTATGAAATGTAAAACAGACAATTTTACTGTCTTATATGGCAGCATAACCACAGAAATCAAATTAAATAAGCAAACTCAAGTTTGCATTTATTTAGGAATAGGCAACCCATTAAGCATCTATGTATTGTATTAAATATAAAACCAATAAAACTAAAGCTAAACGAAAATCATATTTCCTGTTTGTAATACCTACATATATAAATTGTGTATGCTATTTATAATTATTTTGTGCTTTGCTTTTCTTAAAAATTAAAATAAAATTAGAAAATTTTAAAATAAAAAACTTTTGGAAAGTGTATTTCATACACTCGTGGGGTTTCCTCACTCGCCTGGCAGCTCGTTCATAAACCTTCTCACTCGCATGAAATATGTCACTTTTCACACTACTGTAGTTATGTAATATACTATTAATTTCGTCTACTGGCAGAAGTATTTTTTATACAATACGTAATCTAAATTCTATTTGTACTTTTGAAAACAATTCCAAGTATGTGTCCCTTTAAATTTAAATGAGAAATGTTGCCGCGTTAGAAACTAGTAGTAGTAATGGTAGCTGTCTTGATGATTTATATTAATTAAAGTCAAGTCCGTTGACGGCGAACATTTTGTCTTAAAGTGCGAAAACACAAACACAAGTATATTTTTGACAGAGTTCATCCAAAGTTTACTGACACAGATTACCCACTTATTTTTACGAGAACGGAATAAAGAAAAAAGTATTTAATGCTAATCATTCCTTTATACCGGGTGAAACAAGACCATGCTACACCCCCATTTTACTTTCTCATTTAGTATTTCTTGTGATAAACAGTAGTCGGCATAAACTCAGTTATAAAAGTCACTAAATCGAAACATTTGACGACTAATTTGTTACACACAACAATATTGACTATACATATTAATTATAGATTTGTGTATATATATATATATATATATATATATATATATATATCGGTGTTTTTCAAAGAAAAAACCGATATTCGATTTTTATCTTTTAAGAATACGAAAGTTTTTAATTTTTATTTATCGATAACTTTTTTTCCCACCTTACTCGTTTAAATGGAATCATTAAAAAAATCAAGATAAAAAGAAATAAAAATGTAAATATCTAAAACCTCGCCTCAACGCTAGAGTCGACGCGGAGCCTATGCGAGTACCGGAAATTCGCCGACTATTGCACATAATATATTATGTAATTTTTGGCGCGCTTTATTCACAGAACATAACGTAGGTAAGAATATTGCCAACGTTAAGTTATGTGATTTTTACAGAATATGTTTAGTAAAATTTTATTTTACACAATTTTTTACAGAATATGTTCCGTAAAATTTTATTTCACATAAATTTTGACAGAATTAAATTAAATTCCATTTAAACGAGTAAGGTGGGAAAAAAGTTATCAACAAATAAAAATTAAAAACTTTCGTATTCTTAAAAGATAAAAATTGAATGTCGTTTTTTTCTTTGGAAAACACCGATATATATATATATATATATATATATATATATATATATATATATATATATATATATATATATATATATATATACGTATGTATAGTTAATATGTATAGTTAATATTGTTGTGGGTAACAAATTAGTCGTCAAATGTTTCGATTTATAAAAAATTCCCTCATAATTCGGCAAAATTATTCCGTAAGTCTATGTTTCTGTGTTTATTTTCAACGTTGATGAGTCATAACTGAGTTTACGCCGAATACTGATTATGTGAAAATACAGAATATATTATGTGAAACTTAAAAATTACATAATAAGTTATGTAAAAAAAATATATTATGTAAATTTTAAAAATATAGCAATAAGTTCTGTAAAATTTTACATAACTTATTGTGTGATTTTTATCTGTGTACTTTTCACAAGCTGATTATGATTTCCTTCACAAAATCAGAAGTGATTCGTCTTAGGTGAATCATCTTGTATATTAAAATAAATACTCCACGTGTAGTTTTTTATTAATTTTGACAAATTTTACAATTATATTATATAATTTATATACAATTTCTATGTATTATATATTATTTATTAAATAAGTACTCAACTAGTTTCCTACATTTTGACAAATTTTACAACTATAATAAAATATAAATACTCCATGTGTTTGCCCACTCTACGTAAGTAATACAAGTAATACAATGTAATATATTTTATATTCAATGTATCATTAATATTAAATTTGACATTAAAGTTAAAAATGTAAATACGTAGATTTTTTAACAGGGTGACCACAGGTTTTACATATTATTATTTTCTCATTTTTCCGAGGGGTTTATTTATTGGACAATCATTGTACACTTATCCAACAATCTTCTACAATCCTTGACAATTCCTTCTTTTACAATCATTTTTAATTCTCCAGAATCCTTCACAATCATCTACAATCTTCCACAATCATCTGAAATCTTCCCACAATCTTTAACAACCTTCATTAAAATTTTGTACAATCTTTTCGACAATCTTCCACAATCCTTTGATTCTCAAAATCCTTCACGCTGATCGATAAAACATTTTTTGACTTTATTCGCGAAATAAATAAAATCATGGAATTGATGTATACTTGTGCGCCATCTATTGCTAGATGTAAAGAACTACTCATTTATTCTCCTTATCCTGGAGACTTTAATTGGTAGCAAGTTGAAAAATTACTTGTATGTCTCAAGCACATAATACCCACTAAAACGTGTGGTTAGACGTAATTTTTAAACAACAGATATTTTTTTAATTTAAACAAAATTATAAAAATATTATTTATCCAATACATACAGATAATGAGACAATTACCAGCTTTATTTTAAATAGATAAACTCAATAATAACCCCCTCGTGGCTTTTACTTTATTGAGTGGATAATTATTTATTTTACCCACTCAACTGTAACTTGTCAAATTATTTTCTTGTAAATGTCATTAAAATTTTTAATAAAAATATCAATTCCTAAGCTATTTATTGGATAAAACCTTGTATGGCACTCATGGGTAAACCGATATTGCCCTCTCGAAAATTAACCTGCTTGGCTGACGCCTCGCAGGTTAATTTTCTCATGGGCAATATCTTACTTTACCCACTAGTACCATAAATAAGTATTTTTAAATATATTATATAAAAGAATAATTTTATAAAAAATAAACAGATATTATATTTATAATACAAACAATACAAAAAGCACAAAAAAGTGACGACTAAAAAAATGATGGGAGAGGGGGCGCTCCCCCTGGATACGGCCTAACTGCCAACATCAAATATAGTAATTTTCTTCTGGAAAAATCACTGAGTTTTATATAAAAGTTTCGCTGGACATCATGTTATAATTAAATCACGTTTAAACTCAATTATCGCAAATACTAGTAGATGAAATTTAATCCGATTAACCCCTTTTTATGTCTGTTTTAAATTAGTGTCTCTAGACACATTAGGAGAACTGGAAAAGGTAAAAAAAGTGACAGGACGTACATAAAAAACCGTACGATAAAATTTGTCTGGGAAAATTTTCAGTTTTGTGAATTTACAAAATTAAGTTATTTTTCTAACAAGTGCGGAGACTGTTACTTTTCCGTGCGCGAATGCAGTTAGAAACCAGTATATTTCTAACCTAATAAGAAAATGAACCCTTTCCAACTCGATAGATGCTATTTGCCGAGGCGCAGCCTAGGCGGCCAAATTAGCATCTCTAGAGTTGGAAATATCATTTATCCAATACATACAGATAATGAGACAATTACCAGCTTTATTTTAAATAGATAAACTCAATAATAACCCCCGCGTGGCTTTTACTTTATTGAGTGGATAATTATTTATTTTACCCACTCAACTCTCACTTGTCAAATTATTTTCTTGTAAATGTCATTAAAATTTTTAATAAAAATATGAATTTCTAAGCTATTTATTGGATAAAACCTTGTATGGCACTCATGAGTAAACCGATATTGCTCTCTCTCTTTCTCTCTCTCTAATATTCTCATGGGCAATATCTTACCTTAACCACTAGTACCATAAATAACTATTTCATGAGATAAGAACCGTTTTTTATTAACAATCACAATAAAAACACAAAATATTAAAATAATAAGTATTACAAACAAAATTGGTTATGTTGCTCTCAATGACATTCGTATCGCGCCATCTATGAGGTCAAATCTAAAGCCAAAACCGGTTAGAAACAAGCTCTTTTCTGCCCTTGGTTAAAAAAGGTAATTTTTCTAACTTGTTTAAAAGTAAATAAAAATGATATACCTACTTTTTATAATGCACAAATATGACATTTTACGGTATTAATTGTGAACAAAGGCTATTTTTAACCGACTTACCCAAAACATTATTATTATTATTTAATTAATTTAACTTTTTTAACTAGGTATTAAAAATTTAAAATTTTAAATGGAGGATCCAATATGGCGTATTTTTGAATAATGGATTTTCATAAAAATTTGTATCTAGGGGGTTTTCTGCGATGCTGAAACTAAATCCATTATTGAAAATTAAGAAATCAAAATGGCTGATCTGTTATAGCGGCAAAATTTGTTGAATTTTAATGTATTTTGATAAAAATTGGTATCTTGTATATTTTGAAAATACTAAAATACCATATTGAAAATGAAAAATTCGAAATAACAGATCTAATATGGCGTCAAAGTTTGATACATTTTTAATAATTACACATAATTTGTTAAATACTTGGGTTTTAAACGCATTTTGTTTTAAAAAAGTAAAAATTTTAAAATTTAAAATTTTTGAGTTCGGGCCTGGTTCCCACGGCTCCGGGTCCCTGACTATTATAAATCTTTAGGTGTTAACTTGTTTGATTCAGGAAATTCCTACCTTGAAAATTTTTGTTCCGAATATTTAAAATTTTTACGTGGGGTCCATACTAGAAATATTTTATTCATCAATGTACGAACCTATGTTGATTTCTCAACATAGGTATATAGGTTATTTGAATAAAATAGTATATTCTATAACTAGTATGGAATAGACAATATTCCGCGCGACCGGAAAGTTTGTCATACAAGCCGGCAGGCGAGTATGACGGTCCCGCGAGCGCGGAATGACTATTCCATACGTGTTGTAGACTATACTTTTTCTTCGACTGCAAATATGAAACACTGTATGGCTTTAAACTGCGGACAAGGTTAAAAACAATGTTTTTTGTGACTTGACATTGTAAATGCAACAAAACACATATTTTTAAATAAAGCAAGTAATGTTATCTAATAATTTTATCAAATTAGTACTTAAAAAAGATTTTTATTTAATTTTAGCACATATTTACAAATTATAATGCAAAAATTGAAGGTTATGTCAGATTGTTGTGACAGACATCAGGTTTAAATATTTAACAATAGATGGAGCAGTTTTAATTTTTTGAACTAAATTGATAAAGACCTGGTCAAATATTAAGAAAAACTAATAAACTTTATATAATTTTAACGCAAAACTTTAAATTGCATTAGATTATTTAATATTTCATGGTAATATTAATATATTTTTGCTATTTTTGCTACAGTTTTCTTTAATTTTATAAACAAGAGATGGCACTACATGTGCTCATTCTAAAACTTGATACGGAATATTCATACCGTATCTAGAGCTAGAATGGATTCGTTCTGTGTTTGAAAAGTGTGTGTATTTGCTTACATTCTAAAGCAGTTGTAGAAAAATAGTTAAATAGTGCTAGTAGTGAAAAAACTAATATATAAACCACAGTAGAGAAGACTATTATATTTTTTCCTACGAGCGTGCGGAAAGATCACTCTCTCCGCACGCATATGCGTGTGGAAAGAAAACCTTCGTCAATCGAGTGAGGGAAAGGGCCTCCTTCCGCACTTGTTAGGAAAATAGCTATTACGGTTTTTACTTAAACTGTTTATAGGTTTATATTTTGAGGATATATCTGGATAAAATATTAATATTTGGTTAGTCTAAATCATTTCTGCTCTGCACTTGTGTAAATAACACTGACCTAATATATCAGACTTTCATAACTAAACAGTTTAAATTTAGAACTGTACTGATGAGGGTATGTAGATTAAAAAGGTTTAATTAATAAAATTATAATTATAAAAAAAAACGCCTCATATCACACTAGTTTGATATTTTTATATCACACTCGTGTGATATTTATGTATGGAGGTTTGCCTAATTTTATTTAGATATTTACCTCCTAGATTCTACGAACTTTATTCACCTTGTTTTATAATATATATAAAACCTTTCACCACAGCCTTTTATATCTTTAAGTGTTTTAATCCAAATATTTCTGGTTTTCATGTCAAAAATAAAAACTATAGTTATAACGTTACTATTTTGACCATTACTGTCTAGTCTAGACCGTTTAGATCTTATAAAAATTACTTAATTTATTTAGTTACCTTACATTACATAAAAAATATCAAAATACACAGTTTTTTCTTACGAAATGTAAAACAGTACAATTTTACTGTATTATATGGCAGCATAACCACAGAAATCTAATTTAATAAACAAACTCAAGTTTGCATTTATTTAGGAATAGGCAACCCATTAAACAGCTATGTATTGTATTAAATATAAAACCAAGAAAACTAAAGCTAAATGAAAATCATATTTCCTGTTTGACATGCCTACATATATAAATTTGTATGCTATTTATAATTATTTTGTGCTTTGCCTTTCTTAAAACCTAATAAAAATTAGAAAATTTTAAAATAAGAAACTTCATGTTTTTTTCGGGATCGTAGGAAAAATACATAACTCGTTGGAAAGTGTATTTCATACACTAGTGGGGTTTTATCACTCGCCTGGCGGTTCGTTCGTAAACTTTCCCACTCGCGTGAAATATGTTACTTTCCACACTAGTTATGTAATATACTATTTAATATTAAAACACACGTGTGTTAAAAAATAAAAACATCCTATTTTTCAACACACATTAAAGTTTAATACGTATCTTACTTAGACCAAGAGGTAATAACTTGAATCAAGTAAAAAGGAAAAGTACTTGGTTTAAATAATATTTTTTTTGTATTAAGTACTTGCATCTTTCATTTAAGTTTTTTAAACCTGTAATTTCATGAATTGGTAAAGCCAAATTCAAGGGAGAGCGAGAGAGAGAGAGAGAGAGAGATCTTTAAAACATGGCCGCCACTAAAGTCGTGTATTATATCTAGCGTTGAGGCGAGGTTTAAAATATTTACATTTTTATTTCTTTTTATCTTGATTTTTTTTTAATGATTCCATTTAAACGAGTAAGGTGGGAAAAAATGTTATCGATAAATAAAAAAAAATTAAAAACTTTCGTATTCTTAAAAGATAAAAATCGAATGTCGGTTTTTTCTTTGAATATATATGTATAGTTAATTTGTATAGTTAATATTGTTGTGGGTAACAAATAAGTCGTCAAAAGTTTCGATTTATAAAAATTTCCCTCATAATTCAGCAAAATTATTCCGTAAGCCTATGTTTCTGTGTTTCTTTTCAACGGTGATGAGTTATAACTGAGTTTACGCCGAATACTGATTATATCAAAACTGATATTTGATTAGAAAATTATATATCTTTCGTTAAAATCATTTTGGAGTGTTACGCCCATGTTAATGGTATAGGAAAACATCGTTACAGGGGGGGAAGGGTGGGGGTCCAAAATGATCAAAATTTGCGTTACGCAATACTTGAACGTTCCGTAAATAAATTAATTAAAATATTAATTTATTTGATATTTGATTGTTTTAAGTATAAATGGTGTATTTCTGCTCCCTAATAATTTATATTTTTTGAAAAAATATTTTAATATAAATATTTACTAATGTAAAAGTAATTTCTTAAATAAATATTTCAACTAAAAATGTTCCATTTAATGTGTAATTTTTTTTTTAAAGTAACATATCGATTTATCGACATAAAATAATGCAGTTGTGATTAATATGGATGGAGTTGTACAAAAGGGAACTCGAATGTTTCATGATTCAAAATGTTTGATTTTTAGTCACGGAAGAGGTTGTTTAAAAATCAAAGCCGCTGGAGTTTAAAACAATTCGAAAATTTTTGTGCGATCAAAAACAAAATGGACTGTTAAAAGTCCGGTTGAAAAATTTTTTGCTCCGGTTTTTACCACTGCATACATAAATGAACAACTTCAAAACTTTTTTTTCTATTTTGCGACTCTTATAAGCTCATAATAACACGCATTTTGCGTGTTCTTATAGGCCCATAAGAGGTCTGTACTTTTTGTTCTTTTGGGTTGGCAACCGACCTGGCCTATCGCTTGACGTTTTCCGTGCAAATGTCAATGTCGCTTTAAAGTTGAATTTTCTACAAAATTTTGTGTTTAGGTTTTTTTTACCATGTTAAAATTGTGGCTTGGTTAATTGCAGTAAAAAAGAGAAGAGATGACTATAAAATATATCAAAATATCATTTGTTCTTAGAATTTTAAACATGGTTTAAACTGTAATGCCAATCCAAAACAAAAATCCCTAAATCAATTTAAATGTAAGTTTTTTTAAATTTTAGAGCAAAATAGAAAAAATTGTATAAAGCACTCGTTTCATAACACGTTTTTAGCGCACAGTTACTTTAGAAAACTCGCCGCAAGCGGCTCATTTTCTAAACTTGTACTCGTGCGCTGAAAACGTATGTTATGAAACTAGTACTTTAATATACTATTACTTGCAGTGTTTGGTGACTAGTTTGGTAGGTATAATCACTGAACTATTTGTGTAGGTTGACTCCCTAGTGCATAACACCATTCATCTACATAAGATAATTAATATTAAATCGTTTTGAGTAGGCTGTTAAAATTGACACATTACAGTGCAATTAGACAATAAAACACCTTGACAAATATTTCAATAACATAATTTATTAGAGTTGCCGATAAATAGGAAATAAAAATTAATTTTTGACAAACCTACACTGCCGTCATAACCTTAAAGTGCTTAACTCCATAATTTTACGAAATGAGGATTTTGCCATCGTTGATTTGTGTTGATTATTCGCTATTTAAAAATAAAACAGTTGATATTTGACCAGAGTTTCACGGACATTTAGAATTCGAGATTTCTCCTCTTTTCGCGTCTCAATTTCGAAAAAATTAAGACAGGAGTGTTTTGGGGATGAAAAATTAAATACTAAAATGTTAAAAAACAAAATTTGAATGATGCAGGGTTATTCTATTTATGTGGGTCGAAAAATCGCTTTTAAAGCTACTATAGCCCTTTAAAAATGGTGCATTTTTAGGAGACTATAGCTTAGTTTTGATGTACATTCACCCTGCATCATTGAAATTTTGGTTTTCAATATTTGAGTATTTAATTTTTCGTTCTCGAAACGTGAAATTTCACCTTAAAATTAATTTTTCTCGAAAACGGTTAATCCTACAGTATCACAACAAGAGTACCTTTTTATGTATTTTGACATAAGAAATCATGTTCCAATAATAAAATAACAAAAAAGTTGCACAGAAAAAAGTTGGGGACAAAAAACTGATAAAGCCACCCACTTTCCCACTTCCCTGGTTAAAATAATAACATAAAAAAACATATAAAGATGAACCTTATTGGAATTAGTTCACATGCAAAACTTTGTTGCTAAGTTATTAAATAAAAACCGAATTTTTAAGCCACATTCAAAACGGCTTAGCTCCCTTACGACGCATTTTACATCGGCACCGTTTCGCACACCACTGGTTAAAATAAGTAGATGAAAATAATAACAAAGATGGGCTTTATATATGGCTTAAGAATTTTTTAGCCGCTTTCAAAAGGGATTAGCGCCCTTACGACGCATTTTTAGACATATGTTTATTGGAACTTTGTCTCATATTTTATAATGTAGAATCACCCCTTAATATTTCGAACAATATTTCAAATTCACCGTGTATTTTGCATAAAATAAACTAGTTCTAGCTATTTTCAAATAAAATAAAATTTTTGGAAATAGATAAATTCTATAAAAGTGTGATATTATTTAAAATGGTGTTAAGGAGTAATTATATTAAAAAGTTTTATGAAAGGGGTCATTTAAAAACTTTGTAAGGGTGAAATTTTTTTTTTAGTTACACTGAAATAAACTCGCCAATAGTGGCGCCTTCACCATAATTAAAACCATTAATAAATCTTTAAAAAAAAAACGCCTTCCTATCTTCATTCTTTTTTCCGATATCCTTTGTCTTCTTAAAAACAGAGGCTTAGATCCGGTTGCGTCTAATTATATCATAACAAAACACATGAAAAAATAAATAAAAAAATGATAGAACCTGTTCGGAACCCCCGCAAAATATGGAAATACCTCCTGCGGATTTGCCTGCTAGTATAGGTTCGTCCTTGTTCCGAACCACGCACGTTTTACGCTTAGTTTTGCCACTTTTGCTTTTTATAAACATAATTTTTCGTTTTTTAAGCTTTTTTTATTTTTTTGAAGTGGCAATCCGGTTTTTAGACACCGGTTGTGCTTATTTTGTTTACTATCAACGAACTGTCAGTTTGCGGGGGTCGATATTTTAAGATGGCAGCACGTGCTTTTATTGTTTATGACTTAAGGTTGGTGTTACAAAATATTTATTTTCACTTTAACCTTTAAAATGACCATTATATTCTTTTTAGTATTTTACTATAAATATTAAACAATGTGAAATTAATAGCATTTTCAGCATAAAAATTATTTTCCTGTTTCTTTTTTTTACATTTTAAAACAGTTTAAAACAATATTTTTTTTTATTTCTCTCCTTTCTGTTTATTTTAGGTATATGTACAGAGTTTACTAAAACTAAATCCCACTTTTGTTTTTGCTCTTTATACCTTGGGGAACGTTCAAGTATTACGTAACGCAAATTGTACCAAAATTCATACACTTCATACCCCGGTTCTCGCGTTATTTAAGTCTGTAGAGATTTCATATTTTGGCTAGCCAATAAATGAAATCTCTATAATCTATAATAACTCGAGAAACGGGGTATGAAGTGTATGAATTTTGGTACAATTTGCGTTGCGTAATACTTGAACATTCCCTTGGAGCATTATGTATACCGTAGTATATGTAGTATTTAAATGTGTTTAAAAGTTACATAAAAATAATGCGTCTACAGGTTACTTCGGTAGGACTTTTTTTAACGGTTAGTTAACACGTTGAGAAAAACTAGATGAAACGTTGCAAGCACCCTGCAAGCACCCTGTCAAAACATCGGCACTATTATACACTAGAGCCAACTAGTTTGCAAATTTCAAACTAGGTGTTTTGTTTGATTTTAAATTCTGTATCTTTAAAACATTATATTCTAGCAAAAAACTGTATATAACATTTTTTATAGGGCTTAAAACTAGCTTTTATTTAAAATATAAATTTTAGAAATCGGGTTATAAATATGTGAGATATGCTAAAAAAACCTTTTACTGCTTTAAACGCCAATATCTCGAAAACAATGCGTTTTAGGAAAACGTTGTTTATAACATTTTTTTAAACAATTTAAAATTATCTTTTATATAAGTGCTAAATTAACCAAATACAATAATAATTGCCTTAATTATAAACAAAAAACGCTAAAAATAGGAGATTTACCCTATTTTTACCCCCTTACCCCCAATCGTTTACCCCCAAAATCTAATCAGCTCTTCGGAATACAATAAGAAACAATATGCAAAAAACCGCAAGTCGATATCTCATGTAGAAATGGAGTTAGAGTTTACACCCAGACAGACAGACAGACGGACGCATAATTTTTTTTACTGATTTCGGCTCAGAATGGTCTAAAACGTCGAGAAATATGAAAATAACGTGGTAAAAGATTTTGACTTTTCGGCGAAGATTTCAATACATCGACACTCTTAGTAGCACTAAGTGCCGATGTAATTACCACTGAGACAATAAAATTCAGACAAAGATACACAGGAATAGTTTGTGTAATGTGAGGTACAAGTCAATACCACGCCGGTCCCAGATGGCTCCAGACCGAGAGGTATTGACTTGTACCTCAAAATAAAAAATGTACAAAAAAAAACACGGTAACTCAAAAAAAAGTATAGCGAAATGTTTTTTTATGATGTGATTTAACATGTTATTTTTAGAATATGTATTAGAAAAATGATTCGAGAAAATTTTAAGAGATTGCCATGTTCATGCGAAGCATAATTTTTAGGAACATTCATAACAGAAGTTTCTTAGAATTTGTTAGAAGAATGACATCTTAAATCTTAAGAATATGCCATGCAATATTTTTAGGAGAATTGCTTTAGAATATTCTTTTTGTTTTCAGAGTCAAATCACCGTAGCGAACCGGGCTCTGGCTACTGGCAGCTGCAGCTCGACAGAGACCTGGTGGACACCATCTCCGCGATATATCCGGAGTGGTTCAAGAACGGCATGGCGGAGGCGACGGGCAGCGGGATGGCGAACGGAGGCGGCGGCGGCGGCTCCATTGGGGGCGCTGGTTCGCCTCCGCCCCTGCTTAGCAGAGAGTCGCCCCCGAAGGCGGTCATCGATACGTCGCCCATACTTATGGACCAAAACAAAGAATGTAAGTACATAATATTTAATAATACAATTTTTAAAATTTTCTAAACCTGGAAAATACCTGGAAAAAAATATTTTTGGATTTTGGTGGGCACAATTATATAAATAAATAGACAATATTCCGCCCGAGCGGAAAGTGTCATACGAGTCGGCAGGCGAGTATGACGGTCCCGCGAGCGCGGAATGACTACTTCACACGTGTTTTAGACTATACTTTTTCTTCGACTGCAAATATGAAACACTGTGGCTTAAAACTGTGGACAAGGTTAAAAACAATGTTTTTTGTGACTCGACATTGTAAATGCAACAAAACACATATTTTTAAATAAAGCAATTAATGTTATTCAATAATTTTATCAAATCAGTACTTAAAAAAGATTTTTATTTAATTTTAGCACATATTTACAAATTATAATGCAAAAATTGAAGGTTATGTCAGATTGTTGTGACAGATATCAGGTTTAAATATTTAACAATAGATGGAGCAGTTTTATTTTTTTGAACTAAATTGATAAAAAACTGAAATATTAAGAAAAACTAATAAACTTTATGTAATTTTAACGCAAAACTTTAAATTGAATTAAATTATTCAATATTTCATGGCAAAATATATATATTTTTGCTAATTTTGTTACAGTTTTCTTTACTTTTATAAACGAGAGATGGCACTTCATGTGCTCATTCTAACACTTGATACGGAATATTCATACCGTATCTAGAGCTAGAATGGATTTATTCTGTGAAAAGTGTGTGTATTTGCTTACATTCTAAAGCAGTCGTAGAAAAATCATATTCCTAATATGTCCAAAAGAAATCAGTTCAATAAATACAATATTCTTTTCACAAAAAAAAATAATTGTTATTTTCTTAACTAGTGTATTAAGTGAATAAAATCACTTAATACACGAGTATAATACACCTTTTATTTTTAAATAAAAATCTATAATTTTGCGAAAAATTATGTCAAAAATATTAGGTTTAAGTTTTCTTAATACTAAAATAATAGGTAGCCATGGCCTAAGTATCCCCTAAAAATAAACAATTGCTAGTTTTACATTTCTTACAAACGTCAAAATGGACGCGATTTTGACAGAATTTTTAATAAAAACAGTATTTTATTCAAAACCTGAAGAATAATTTGGGGTTTTCTTTAATTTTTCTGGTTTAGTTAACGTGCTTCTATTTATAGAATAGTTATAATACTTAATTAATAGGGTATGTAACTAATTTTGGGTGAGATCAAAAGCCGTACGTAAAAGAGTGGGTGAAAAATTTTTTAGTCACTACTGGAAAAAAACTCACTTTTGACATTTAAAATAGTGCTCAAAACAAGTGTTTCTGTGAAGGTGTTGGATAAAAAGTTTTTTTCCAATTATGAAAGTCCCCTTAAAATAATTACATAAAATTAAATTTTTAAATCCGATTAAATTTAACTTTTAATCAGTTAACGAACAATTGAATTCGCGTCCACACACTGATAAATGTGTGTGGTAGGTAGAAAATAATCATACATAAAAATTTATTTATAAATGAAAATAAAACAAATTGAATAAATAAATATATGCAACCGGCAGACAAAACGGTAGATCTCCTCCAAAAAGAAAAAAAATTGTATATTGTTTTACTAAGAGGAAAAGTGAAGCTTTTTTTACTAGTCTGTAGAATTTACGGACGACGCGAAGCAGAGTCCGGAAACTACAGACGAGTCAAATATAGCACTTTTCCTGAGTGGAACATACTATTTTTTCTTCAAGCATCCTATATATTTTTTTTAAATATTAATTTTTTAATTTAATTTATTCAGTAATAAAGTATGTTTTTTTTTTATTAAAATAGGCCAATAAAACCCTTTCGAAATAAACTTAAACCTTCCTTAGCTCATTTTAAATTTTTTTCCTAGGCTAAATCGTACACTTTTCGCGATTTTGATGGTAACTTGTCTAATGTAGCATTTGCAATTTCGGAGAGATTTGTAGGTGTATAAACCATATATTCTCCTTCAATCATTTTTAATCAATTTCACGCAAGGTTTTTGCACAGAATCTCGAGTCAACCACCTGTTTACATAATAAACAAACAAGTTTGAAGTAGGGCTGTCATCAAAGTCAAAGAGTGCTGCCGCCAGTGGTGGTTTTGCTAACTAACTTTTTTTTACGGCGTACAACAATGAACTCATTTGTTTACTGTAAAAAAATAGATCACTTCTAACTAGTTTGTTCGGTTATAAAATATGAACATTTTAGTACGCTTGAAGAAAAAATATATTTATGGTATTACTTTTTTTATTTTTTAAAATAGAGGAGAGACATTAACAACCTAAAAGGTAAAAAATACACAAACATTTTTATTTTATCATTTTTTTTTTAACAAAAAATAATAATAATAACACAGGCACACAAAAAAATGTCTGTTTCCCCAGACAAGTCAAACATTTCTGTACGTTTTTGGGGTCGCTGAATCCGAATCTATGGTTGGTTTGAATGCGACCTGACCGAGACAAACCAACCACAGATTTATTAATTAATGGTTGGTTTGAATGCGACCTGACCGAGACAAACCAACCACAGATTTATTAATTAAAAACCTTAGTTTTAGTATAATTCTCTTGGGGTTCGTTTCCGTACCTATGTTCCTATGGTTCTTCATGTTTTGTGATGTAGAATCATCCCCTTTATTTTCTGCCAAAAGACTGCAAACACCGTGAATACCTAATTTGTTAGATCAGGGTGGCCACATGTCAGGGAAATGTCAGGGAATTTAATTTTCAGGGAAATACCAGAGAAATGTCAGGGAATCTTATTGAAAAAAATAAAAAATCAGGACCTGGATTTTAATTTTTTCTTTTATACCTTTTTCTTTATATTTTTTTTACCTAAAAACCAAAAAAGTCAGGAAAATGTCAGCGAAAAATATGAAAATTTGTCAGGGAAAAATTTTCCAAATCAGGAAAATATCGGGGTATTTTCAAAAGAAAATTATGTGGCCGCCCTGTAGATGTACCATTTTGGCTTGCCGTCACCTACATCTGATCGTCAATTCGTTCACCTTTAAGTTTAATTAGCTCCCCGCTCTGAAAATCCTCAATCGAAAAAGTCCAGTCAAATAACGAAAAATTACTGTGTTAAATTGCAACGGGCTGATATTTTAAAGGGTAATAGAACACTCCTGTTAGTTTTTCACCGAGTGATTTGCGTATGGGATGTCCGCTATCTTAAACTTTAGGGGTTATCTATATATATATTATAGTCCAAACGATAAAAATGTATTCAACCAATTTGGTTAAGGAAAAAAATTCTAACAAGTTTTTTTAGCTATTTTTTTTATTATATAAATTTTCAAACATGGCCATGTTAGGGTAAAATTATTTTTTTCGATTTTTCAGCCAGAGGATAAAAGTTTTTATGAGCAAACTTGTAGCTCTTGAAATTCTCTATAACTTTTATATATTATGAAATTTTTTTTACGGTTACAGTGAGCGGTGGAGGTCTAGTTGCGCCCTCTGTAACCGTACCAAAGTACCTGATGAAAATTTATAATAAATGAAACTTATAGAGAATTTCAAGAGGTACAAGTTTGCTTATAACCAGTTTTATCGTCCGATGAATAATTTGGCCGAAAAATGGAAAAAACCAATTTCACCTCCAAAATGGCTATTTTTAAATTAACTTGATTGTTAGTAATATGTTAAAAAAATCATCCCAACAAAAATTGTTGGAAATTTTCTCCTTAACAAAATTGCTTATATGCATTTTTATCGTAAGATGCATATTAAGCAACCCACCCCTAAAATTCAAGATAGCGGACACCCCTTAAGCAAATCACTCGGTGAAAAACTAACAGGAGTGTTCTGTAACCATCCACTACTACCCTTTAAAATATCAGCCCGTGTACATTTATTGCAATTTACATTTATAATTTGACTGGACTAAAATGAGAGTGAATTAAATAAATAAGTTGGCCTTGGACATAATTTTATGTCAATGCAAATGTGACCACTGGTTCGAGTCCGCCTCTGCATCCAAGATTACGATCCAGAATCGTTTAATTAGTTTTGTATTAAGTCTAATTTGATTAATAAATACTATTATGAATGAAATACATTGCTGCCAACAAAACAATGCACAGTTCGTCTGAAAGGCAAAATGAAAAAAATTGTCTACAAAAACTGACCCCCTAAGGGGAGGGGGGAAGTTTTCGTAAAAATTGGTATATTGGGCTTTTTGAGGTTGCTGAAAATAAATCTGATAATAAAAAATTCTAACTCTACCACGTAAGGGGCGCGGGGTAGTTCTCGTGAAAATTGGTATGTGGGGGGTTTTCAGGTTGCTGAAAGTGAATCTTATAATAAAAATTATCTAATTTTATCCCCTGAGGGGTGGGGGTAGTTTTTTAGAAAATTTGTATATTGGTGTTTTTAAGGTTGCTGCAAGTGAATCTGATAATAAAAAATCCATTTCACGCGCGGAGCTGAAAAATGGGAAAGCTGTTTTACTGGGCAGTGTATTTAACCATATTTTAAACCCCCAAAAATATGTCTAAAAATATATGCATATGGCCAAATAGAGAATTTTATGAGCTCTAAAACGATGTCGTCTACCCCTGCCCATATTTTAGGAGCTGGAAATCAAAAAAATGCAAAAAGATAGTTTATGTTATCTTATTTAACTACTAGTTTCAAATTTTAGGTCGATATCTTGACTCGTTCAAAATGTAGGAGGGGGAGTGACTTTTGGACCGCTCTGTATAAGAAATACAATTTATATAATATTTATTTATGGTACTAGTGGGTAAAGTAAGATATTGCCCATGAGAAATTTAACCTGCGAGGCGTCAGCCAAGCAGGTTAATTTTCGAGAGGGCAATATCGGTTTACCCATGAGTGCCATACAAGGTCTTATCCAATAAATAGCTTAGGAATTCATATTTTTATTAAAAATTTTAATGACATTTACAAGAAAATAATTTGACAAGTGACAGTTGAGTGGGTAAAATAAATAATTATGCACTCAATAAAGTAAAAGCCACGCGGGTGTTATTATTGAGTTTATCTATTTAAAATAAAGCTGGTAATTGTCTTATTATCTGTATGTATTGGATAAAATATTTTTATCCAATACATACAGATAATGAGACAATTACCAGCTTTATTTTAAATAGATAAACTCAATAATAACCCCCGCGTGGCTTTTACTTTATTGAGTGTATAATTATTTATTTTACCCACTCAACTGTCACTTGTTAAACGAAGCGCTCGGTATATTTTTTTAATTTTCGCTAAAAATCATATAAATGGACGGTACTATCGAATGGTAAAGGAATTTCAGGGTTTCAAAAAAAACAAAAAAACAAAAAATACCCCAAAAAAAGCACCGTGATTATTTAACCTGTTTAAATTTTTAAATTTATTTTACATAGTCAAGTAGTAGACTGTATATACAGGGTGTTCCAGAACTCGCGTACCGAAATTTAAGAGGTGATTCTACATCCAAAAATATGAAAAAAAGTTTCTATAAAGGTTGGTCCGGAAATGAGCCCTAAGGGAGCTACGGCCCTTCGAAGATGACGTATTGAATGGGGAACAAAAAAAAGCACCAATAAAATTTTAATGCTGCAGGGTGATTCTTCATTTAAAACTGAGCAAAAAAGTATTATACACCAAAACACCTAAATTTAATATTAAAGGAGTAATAGCCTTTTAAAAAGTAACGTTTTTGGTGGCACAAAATGTTACTTCCTCTTAATTGCATTTTTTTTTGATAAGGGTTGCTCCTACAGTGTTACACTATATGATATTTTATATGTATTTTTACTCTAGAAATCTATATTTTTTACAACAAATCCAAAAAACATACACATAGAAAAGTTTGGGGCAAAAATGTTTTAAGCCTCATATATTTTGTCCGTCTGGGCACGCCTCTGGATAAATTAAAAAAATAAATTAACATAAACTTATTGCCCTTATTAATACTAGTATACATGCAAAAGCTCGCCGCTCTAGCTTAAACGGTACCCGAGTTATTAATTAAAAACCTTATTTTTATTACAATTTTAAAGGGCCCTAGATCCCTTAGGGCTCATTTCCGGACCAACCTTTATAGAAACTTTTTTTCATATTTTTGGATGTAGAATCACCTCTTAAAGTTCTGGAACACCCTGTATGTAGAATTTTTTATGGCGTATTTTGGCTCCCAAATTACCATCAATTATTTGTTTTTATTTATATACCAAAAAAATTAAATAAATTTAAGTGGTTTTGTAGAAGTTTATTGCTTAAAATATAACTTATTTTCGGCCGGTAATTTCTAGTTTTAAATTTTATTTTACTTTTTACCTACATGTGAAACAATTTATTATTATAATATAATAATATAATTTATATAAATTGTATTTCTTATACAGTGCGGTCCAAAAGTCACTTCCCCTCTTAACTTTTGGACGAGTTAAGATATCGACCTAAAATTTGGAACTAGTAGTTAAATTAGATAACATAACAGTATATTGTTTCACTAAGAGGAAAAGTGAAGCTTTTTTTACTAGTCTGTAGAATTTACGGACGACGCGAAGCGCGAAGCGAGTAAAAAAAACACTTTTCCTCAAGCATCTTATATATTTTTATTTAAATATTAATTTTTGAATTTAATTTATTCAGTAATAAAGTATGTTTTTTTATTAAAATAGGCCAATTTAAATTTATTTCGTAGGCTAAATCGTACACTTTTCGCGATTTCGATGGTAACTTGTCTAATGTAGCATTTGCAATTTCGGAGAGATTTGTAGGTGTATAAACCATATATTCTTCTTCAATCATTTTTAATCAATTTCAGTCAAGGTTTTTGCACAGAATCTCGAGTCAACCACCTGTTTACATAATAAACAAACAAGTTTGAAGTATGGCTGCCATCAAAGTCAAAGAGTGCTGCCGCCAGTGGTGGTTTTGCTAACTAACTTTTTTTTACGGCGTACAACAATGAACTCATTTTTTTACTGTAAAAAAATAGATCACTTCTAACTATGGTACTAGTGGCTAAAGTAAGATATTGTCCATGAGAAAATTAATTTCCGAGAGGGCAATATCGGTTTACTCATGAGTGCCATACAAGGTTTTATCCAATAAATAGCTTAAGAATTCATATTTTTATTAAAAATTTTAATGACATTTACAAGAAAATAATTTGACAAGTGACAGTTGAGTGGGTAAAATAAATAATTATCCACTCAATAAAGTAAAAGCCACGCGGGGGTTATTGAGTTTATCTATTTAAAATAAGACAATTACCAGCTTTATTTTAAATAGATAAACTCAATAATAACCCCCGCGTGTCTTTTACTGTATTGAGTGGATAACTATTTATTTTACCCACTCAACTGTCACTTGTCAAATTATTTTCTTGTAAATGTCATTAAAATTTTTAATAAAAATATAAATTCCTAAGCTATTTATTGGATAAAACCTTGTATGGCATTCATGGGTAAACCGATATTGCCCTCTCGAAAATTAACCTGCTTGGCTGACGCCTCGCAGGTTAATTTTCTCATGGGCAATATCTTACTTTACCCACTGTACCATAAATAATTATTATCGTCGTTCGTGTCAAAACAAAATTGATAAATTTGCATGCACAGAATAGTAATAATTGTGTAATTATTACTAATGTTATTGTGTTTAAAGAACTATCCAATGTCATAAATTGTCACTTCCCACTGAAATTCCAGTTAAAAAATTATAAAGTAAAATGGACTATCTTAAAATTTATAACAAAAACAAGCGTAAGTACATCATTTGTAATAGCTTATTAATATTATGAATAATTTTTGTCCTAGTCACAATATTCTCAAACCCACTATTTTATATGTAAATTACACAGACCCACAAAAAATAAATGATGTCAATGGAGCTCTCTACAACTAGAATTATGAAAGAAAAGACGTCTACCCTATCTCCATCACATTAGTGCTACACTTTCCAGCCAACCAAATAAATACTGTATTTGTTTTTCATACAACAAATACAGTATTTATTTGGTTGGCCGAAAAGTGTAGCACTGACCGGCACGAACGAACATAGCTAATGTGAATCTGTAGAATAAGATAATTCTACTAAAATTTAGATGGCGCCAGTAATTTCTTTAATAAAAATAATATAGTTACACTTTTTGCCCGGCCAAGTAAATATTGTATTTGTTCAACAAAGAACAAATACAGAATTTGTTTGGTTGGGTGGAAGTGGGAGTGTATGTATGTCTTCTATCCTTTTTGGGTAGAACTTTTGTCCCTGTCTAATCTAACGGGAGAAATAGCCATTACTTTTAACCAGACTATTTTTTGGGCGCTGTAAATGAATTTGACAATGAAAAAGCTCGCTGACCCCTAAATTTTTTAAGAAATTGCAAAAAATAATCTTGGACGAACTACCTCAATTTATTTATTTATTTATATTTTATACTCGTACATGGGACCATAATTCATAATTTAATTATTTTTAATTTTAAAATTTACCCTTTTTGCCCAGAACCCTTTAGGGGTTTAGGGAGTTCAACGTAACGCGCTAAACAAAAACAATTAGAGATGGAAAACCATAGCCAATAACCGGTTTTCGGTTAACCGGTTGCGGAAATTACATCAGACCGGTTTTGGGTTAAAACACGGAAGCAATAACCGGTTGAAAACCGGATTAAACCATAAAGCAAAATTTCCTTAATTTTTTTTTACTTTTTGTAAAATGTTACGTAACAAATAGGGAGGGGGTGGGGGGTCTCGGAAATGTTACGCCGCGTTACATGGGGTTTGGGTGGGGGTTAAATATGGCCAAATTTTGCGTTACGTAATACTTGAACGCTCCCTTAATGTTAAAACTCCATTTTGACTTAAAAATAGTTATTTATTTACGCCCGGTTGTACAAACCTCGCTCAAATTTGAACCTAGCTCAACTGTCATTTGTTTCAATGGTAAAGGAACTGCTCAAAGTTAAACCAGGTTTGTACAACCGGGCCTTAAAAGTCGAAACCATTTAAGATTTAATTTACCAAAAAATATTTTTAAAAACTTTTTTTCTGTTTGGCGATATAGTGCACCGGTGCTCGAGATTTTCAAAGTGCTCTTGCACATAAACTATTGATTTTTGGGAGTTGTGCCCGTGGACCTATTTGAACAGAATGTTTATTATTATTTTGTTTTTTTTTTTTCAAAAAACGGCAAGAACTTTCGTCCTCCTTAAAAGAGGACTATCCCCACCAGGATGACAGGTGGCAATCTTGCTGAAAAAAGCATTGTTTTTTTTTTCAGAAAAATACATTATTTTTCAATTCTAACAAATATTTTAAATAGAAATAAATTTCTACTTTTTTTTTATCATGAAAAAGGGTGGTTTAAGGGCCATATGCATGATAAAAGTTTAACATTGATCAGATGGTATCTTGTAAAATGTTAAAATGTTGTTAAGTCGTTTATTTCGTAAGAAAGTGACTCATCAGGCTCACTTGTGTTGTATTTTCTATCCAGTCTCGTATAGTGTTGAGAAATGTTTATCTTTCATTGGCCTGAAGTCAAAAAAGGATAACGTGAAAAAACTATGGCACGGTTCGCCGTAATGCACTTTTAGTTCAGCTTTTCCGCTTTGGAAAACACTTGTGTAAAAAACATGTTTTTTCCATTTTTTTTTTCAAGGGTTTTAATAATAATAATAATACTTTATTTCCAAGAGACCAAAGTATAGGATAATGTCAAATTTACAAAAAATAAATGTCACAAAAATATAAATAATTAAAAAACATATTACATTACATATTACAAGCCCTGCAACGTTGTCGAGGGAAAAACAATCCCAAGCTAATGCCATAATTGTGATGACGTCAGTGCTAATAGCTGTAAATTTGACTCTAAACTTGGCCAACTTGCACATGAGTGCAGTTGTTCATTTTTTTAACATGTTGAGCTCTGATTGTCACATATGTGTACCACTGCACCATATACAGGGTTATTCAGAAATAATTTCGAGAAATTTAAGAGGTGATTCTACGTTAAAAAATATGAAAAAAAGTTCCTATAAAGCTTGGTCCGGAAATGAGCCCTAAGGGAGCTACGGCTCTTTAAAATTGTAATAGGAATAAAGTTTTTAATTAATAACTCTTGTACCCTTTAAGCTGGAGCGACGAGCTTTTGCATGTATACTATTGTTAAAAAGGGCAATAATATATATTAGACCCCTTTTTAACGTTTCCCTTTTTGGCTTACAGCTATATTCGCTGCAAAATTATAACTCTTGTAGCAGTTATGACTGCCACTGTTTTTAAAGATTACCTGATCTGTGTCACGTAATCATACGATGTTACCATTTTTTCAGAAGTTAGTATTTCTTTCTATTTGCACATATAAGATTGAGTACAGACTTATTGTATGGTCTTGTGGAAGTCTTGCGATGGTCCTTGATTCCATTTGCTGGGTCATTTTTCTTTTATTACAGAATTTGTCTTATTTTTGGTGTTTACTTTTGATAGCCTAAAATATAATAACAAACGTCTAGTAATCTACTACATTCAGTACTTGAGTTAGCTACTGATGTTTTTCAGCTAGTCTTACCTTTTTAATCACAGCTAAAGCTTCTGGAAGTCGGATAAAATCATTATCAAAGATTGTTTACCTAATTTTGAGGTTAGTTTTACTTCTACCCGCATTCAGGTATACAGTATGCATTGCATGGTCAGCTGATGACTTCAAGTTGGTTTATTTTCGTCGTATCATTTCTTAAACCATATGAAACGATTGTTAGATGTATGGCTAGGCATTTTAAACTTATTTAGAGTATTCTTTTTCTTTATTTTCAAGTAATATTGGGATTATGAATAGATGTTTTTTGTGTTGCCTACCCTCAAAATCGATTTGTTGTTCGTAGTTCCCAGTTTCGCCACGGGGGGAGTTTTGTACCTTGCCGGAGTTGAAGGGAGAGGCGTTCTTTTTCAAAACGACAAGCAATGGCGTTCAGGTCGTAAAATCAGAATCTGATTTTTGTGAAACCATCCGTGGTTTATGTTTGTGTAAAAATGTTGCAATAAGTTTGTAATGAAGTGTAGTATAATCCTACGTAATTAGTTCAAGCAGTTTTAATGGAAATTCCACAATATTCATCTTTCAAAGTAAGTCGCTTTTTGGTTACCTAAGTTACAAGTGTTTAACACGTTGTTTTCTTTATTTTCATTAGAGGCGTACAGATGAAGGCTTCAGGCTGCAGAGTATTCTAGTATTCAGCACTTACTGCTCCAATTAATTCAGTTTTGGACTGGGTAAGTTTATTTTATATCTAATTACGGATTTCGATTTTTCATATCGATGGCTGAGTTCTAAAGTCGCTGTTCTTTCTTTCTAGATTGTTGGTGAAGCTTTTCCATTTCTGTTCTAACGTTCTTCGAATGTTTTGACGATACCTCTATCCCAAATTTTATGAATATTGTTGGTGAAGCTTTTATATTTTACAACGTTACCGTTATCTCAAATTTTACGAGTATCGATGGCGAAGCTTTCCATTTCAACTTTAACTTCAATTTTCATTGAGGTGTTCTTCAATTTTCCACATTAGTTTTCAAGAGTTTTCAAGATTTTTCAAGATGTTCAGTAAATTGCAGTACCGTTTTTAAGCCAAGAGGTTTACAAACGTTTCAATGGATCCTCAAGCGTTTGAGTTTCAAACGTGTTCAAATTTGTAAGGAGTTCTCAAGGCAAGGACAAGGAAATGTTCTGCACAGTGACGTACATCATCAGGGAGTGGGACAACGTATTTGGTCGTTCCAGGGACAACTTTAATTAACAGGTTTTTATAGTTTTAGTGTAAATAATGAAAATGCGGTTTACTATATTTATTTTTGGTAAAATATCCAAGTTCTCAAATTTTAATATTTATTAAGGTGCTCTATTTTATTATGAATATTCTAGGTTGGTTTGTAAACAAAGTTGCAACTTTGGGCCGTACGCCTAGATTACTATTTTTCACTTATTAACACATACCTTATATTACTGTTTTTATTTAGGTTATTCACCATAATAATTTTGGTATACTTATTTTAACATTTTTGCAATAGGGTAGTTCACCACATTTTTTTTTATATTTCGCAATGGGGTCTTTTCACCATACTTTTGGTAATTTATAATTTTATTTTAATTAATATGATTAATTAAAGTTGTCTACTTGTCATTTTAAATAAACATTGTAACAGCACATATTTGAGTTTTTGTTTAAATTATAATCAACACAAGATATACAAATCTATTCAAATCATAGTTATTTTTCAGGTTTATACATGCTGTAAAAGATAATTAATATTCTAGTACATTATTTTTTATGTGTTTGAATCTTAACACATAAACTGCCAAGCACATGTATGTTTACAAGATTCTGGCGCCCAAGGTGTTAAACTAAGCTTATTATCATAATTTTTAATCCATGAACCCCTGTGCCCGTACTGATGCCAGTTAGCCGATCGCAACCGTACATTTTCTTTTCTATAATAAGTAACCAGGGCAGCGCCTGATAATTTTTTAGTTTTTACTTATTCTAGACAGGAAAACGCGGTACACAATGGCGCCCAAATAACGTGGGATTAAGCTAGTTTAACTTTTAAATTTTTGAAGTTTGTGAAAAAAAATATAAAGTAAAAAAAAAAAAAAAAAAAAAAAAAAATTTTTTTTGAGATATTTTTAAGATATTTTTAAGATATTTAGACAAAACTGGATATGGTTGTTGATTTGATTTAAACAATAGGTGTGCAATGTTTAAAAAATAGTTTGGTGTATACAGGGAGAAAAGAAACCACGGATAGGTTGAGAGTACCAAAAGGGTAAAGTTTTGAGTTTTATTCGAATTCTAAAATATATAGGATCGTAATAAAAAAAAGTATTGGACGCAGTGGTACAGTTTTTGGTTATTTTTGATTCTGAAATATACAGGGTAAAAATAAAAGTTAGAGAGAATTTTTTTTGAAAAGCAAACATTTTGGTGCATAGTTTTGATTATTTTAATTCTGAAATATATAGAGTAAAATAAAGAGAGAAAAGTTTGGCCAGTGAGTTATTTTAGTTCTAAAATATATAGGAGAAAATAAAGTTGAGAGGTTTTTGGTTATGAAATTCTAAAATATATAGAATGGATTAAAGTTTGATGAAAGATGAGAGATTTTTTGAGTTTGTGAAATTCTGAAATATACAGGGTGAACAAAAAAGGTGTAGTAGTACGCGAGAATAAATCGTGGAGTTTTTGGTTCCGATCCGAATCTAAAAAAGAGTGGCGGACAGGGCAAGTATTTTTGAAAAAATATTGCAAATTTTGAGTGAGATTGCGAGAGATTTTTGAAAGATTTCTGAAAGATTTTCAAAAGATTTTTGAGAGTGAATATTTTTAGAAAGAATATTGACTATTTAAAGAGAGATTGCGAAAGATTTTTGACAGATTTTGACAGATTTTTGATAGTAAATTTTAGTAATAAATTAAAATTTTAATCATGGAAGATTTAAATAAAATGGATCTTAGATATTTGACGGTAGAGCAAATAAATTATGAATTGCGTATTAGGTCTTTAACGGCTAGGAATGATAGAAATGCGAAAATTAAAACATTGAGTAGAGCTATAGCAAGGGAAACGGAGGACAATAAATATGTCGATCCGGAGTTTAATTTCAATAATGAGGTAAAAGCTATTAATGATAATATTGATATTGTAAAAACTTTAGTTAAAGAACTTGAGGAGTTTGAGTACTCAATTTCTCAACTCATTCGTATAAAGTCAAATCTAGCGCACATAAATAAGCGTTTAAATAGGTTTCCGGAAGTAAAGGATAAAGAAGCAGATAGGACAAAATTTTTACAGATTTCTAAAGCCACTTGTTTAGAATTAGAGGCGGATTTGATTGAGGCTCATACTGCGCATGAGAATAAGGTCAATGAAACTAATATGACAAGAATTTCTTTAAATGACACAACGTTTCATGCAGCAGCTAATACTTCGGCTAGATCAGACCCGGACTTTATAAAGCCTGTACCTGTTTATAAATGGGGTGTTTCTTTTGACGGTACTGGAGACGTACTTTCGTTCATTGAAAAAGTAGATTATTTAAAAGTTTGTAGAAACGTCTCAGATGAAATTTTATTTAAAACAGCTTATGACTTATTTAAAGAGCCGGCGCTCTCTTGGTTTTTGTCAGTTAAAAGTTCAGTTAATAATTGGTCAGAGTTAATAGGATTATTAAAGAAAGAATTTTTGTCTGCTAGTGTAGATGATCATACTTGGGATGACATCAGGGCAAAGTATCAAAAACCAGATGAGTCAATTTCAGTTTTTACAGCGGCTATGGAGACATTATTTAAGAGACTTTTGCGTTATCCTAGTGATTTTACAAAATTGAAAACAATTAGGGAAAGGATACTTCCACATTATTTTACTCCGTTATCATTAGTAGAAGTAAACTCGATTGAAGACCTCAGAAAGTATTGTAAAAAGTTAGATGAAGCTTACATTTTGAAACAAAAAAGTGTAACAAATAAAAACGCAATTTATAAGAAATCAGTACCTAGGGTAAATGTGGTAGAAACTCAAGATAGTAGTTTTGCAGAGGAAAGTAGTTGTGTAAATAAAGCAAGTAGTAGTAAAAATGTTTGTAAAGAAGGGCACTGTTGTCAGATAAATTCAAATAGTAATTTTAGTAACAATTTTAGAAATAATAATAATAGTAATGGTAACTATAATAGAAATTTCAGAAATAATGGATATAAATCTTTTGGTAGTAATAGTAGCAGTAATTTTAATAGTAATAAAAATCAGAAAAATAGCAGTTCAGAAAATAATAGTACAGTAAATAGTAGTAATCAAGTAAAGCAAATAGTCTGTTATAATTGTAATGGAATTAATCATGTTTTTAGTAAATGTCTTGCAAAAAGGACTAAGTTTTGTTACCGTTGTGGAAAAAAAGACGTATTTTTAAAAGATTGTTCTAATTGTCAAAAAAATGTAGAGCAGTAGTGGGAAATCCCGGCCGACGCTCACTACTTCATAAGGCCATACCTGATAGTAAGATAACTAGTAGCTACGACAATTGGTTCAATTGGACAATTTGGCTAGAAAAAGTAAAAGCATTTTATAAAAATCACTTAATTTCCTTAGTAAATTTAAATCCTTTTGAAAATTTACCAAATGATAATAGGCCTTATATAAAAGCAAGTATCGCTAATAAGCAAATAGTAGCATTAATAGATACTGGCGCTAACTGTTCAGTTATAGGAAATTTGGGAATTAGTTTGATTAAAAGTTTAAATTTAGAAATTTGTAATAGTAGTATACCATATGTAACTACGGCTGATAAGGCACATCAAAAAGTTTTAGGTTTTGTGGAGTTACCAATTACAGTCAATGATACAGTAAATGTTTTAAAAATTTTAGTAGTACCGACTTTGCAAACAGAATTTATTTTTGGAGTAGATTTTTTGAAACAATTTTCTATATCTCTAAGTTTCGAAAATAATTCTTGGAAATTTTTGAATAAAGTAGAAATAAATAGTATTAATTCTAGTAATGAATTTGGAATTTTAGAGTTAAGTAGTGATCAGGAACATTTAGCTAATAAAGTTAAAGATTTGTTCAAAGAACTAAAAAAAGATAAGTTAGGGTGTACTCATATAATGAAACATGATATTGATACTGGGGATAACAAACCTTTTAAAATGCGACAATACCAAATGTCTCCGTATATGCAAGAAATTTTAGTTAAAGAATTAAAAGATATGTTAGCACAAGGGGTAGTCTCTCCTTCGAATAGCGATTATAATAGTCCGGTATTGTTAGTGAAAAAATCTGATGGATCGCATAGGCTTTGTTTCGATGGTAGAAAATTAAATGCTCAAACAAAGAAGGATTCTTATCCATTACCAAAAATTGATAGAATTTTAAGTATGCTTGGTAAGGCGAGATATATTTCTACAATCGATCTGAAAAAAGCTTTTTGGCAGATTCCACTGACTGAAAGGTCAAAGGAAAAATGCGCTTTCACTGTACCTGGCTATGGTCTATTTCACTTTAATCGTATGTGTTTTGGGTTGGCTAACGCGGCGCAAAGGCAACAACGATTGATGGATAAATTGTTTGGTGCTGCCTTTGAACCATATATTTTTGTATATTTAGATGACATAATAATAGTATCATCTAGTTTTGAAGAACATATACGTCTGCTAAAAGAGGTTTATCGTATTTTAAAAGAAGCTAATCTTACAATAAATTTTGATAAGTGTAAATTTTTTAGAAAATCATTAAAGTATTTGGGTTTTGTTTTGGATAGAGAAGGGTTACGCACAGATATAGAAAAAGTACAGGATATGTTAAATTATAAACGTCCTAGTACAACTACAGAGATTAAACGGTTTATAGGGTTATGTTCATGGTACAGACGGTTTGTAAAAAATTTTGCAACGTTAGTAGCACCACTTAATGCTTTGCTGAAAGGTTTAGGAAAGAAACAACCAATTAAATGGAATAATGAAGCTGAAGTCGCGTTTGTTAAAATAAAAGAAGCTCTTGTTTCAGCTCCGGTTTTAACCAGTGCTAGGTACGACCTTGTTTTCACCATACAATGTGACGCTAGTAATGTAGGTTTGGGAGCAGTGTTAACACAGGTTCAGGAGGGAAAGGAAAAGGTTATTGCATACGCCTCAAGAACTCTCTCAAGATCAGAAAGAAATTTTAGCACCGGTGAAAAAGAATGTTTAGCTCTTTTATTCGCGATTGATCGTTTCAGGGGATATATTGAAGGAGTTAGGTTTAATGTTATAACAGACCATTCTAGTTTAAAGTATTTAGCAAATTTTAAAGACCCGACAGGAAGAATTGCTAGATGGGCGGTTAAACTCCAACAGTATGACATGAATATTACATATCGTAAGGGTAGTTTACAAGTAGTTCCAGATGCATTAAGTAGGGCTTTTGAAGAAGTTGAACCAGAAAAACCAGTATTTCCGTCAGTTAATTTAATATCATTTGATTCGGAACAGTATGGTAAAGATGAGTACTATGTTTCATTAAGAGAAAAGATATTGAAGAGTCCAAATCAATATAAAGAGTATAGAATTGTAGAAGATAAAATATATAAATTTGATCGTTCTAATTTAGGTATTAAAACGAATATTAAAGAGTGGAAGTTGTTGGTTCCGAGACTCTGTAGGGTGCTTGTTATGAAAGAATGTCATGATGATCCTTTAGCAGCTCACATGGGTTTTTATAAAACTTTTAATAGGGTATCACAAGAATATTTTTGGCCACGTATGAGATCAGATATTTTGAAATATGTTAAGTGTTGTAAAATTTGCGCTGAACAAAAGGTTCCGAATTATGCACGTCATGGGTTGATGGGTAAAGAAAAGAATATTAGTTTCCCTTGGCAGTGTATTTCAACAGATTTTATAGGTCCATTACCTAGATCGAATGGAGGGTTTTGTTATTTATTAGTAGTATCTGATTGGTTCACAAAATATACACTTTTACAACCTTTGAAAACAGCTACTGCTCAAGGTGTAATAAAATTTATAGAAAATCAGGTGTTCTTAATATATGGCGTACCGCAGTACATTATTGTCGATAATGGTACTCAGTTTGCTGGGAAAGCTTTCAAAAAGCTTGCGGACGACTATCAAGTTCAAAAAATCTGGTACAATGCCAAATTTCATTCACAAGTAAATCCTACAGAAAGACAGGATCGAACGGTAGAAACGGCGATAAGGTCTTATATAAAAGAAAATCACCGGGAATGGGATAAAAATATAGGTAAAATAGGTCTTGCGCTTCGTACCGCAGTTAATGAGGTCCACGGACATTCGCCGGCGTTTCTCAATTTTGGAAGAATCGTACCTTTAACAGGGGCTTACTATGGCAAAGTTTCGTCCACTCAAGACGTTGAGTTGGAACCGGATTCTCGGGAAATGTATTTTAAGGATTTAGTTGGGTTAAAAGACATTTTTGCGGATGTAAAAACTAAATTGCATGAAGCATACGAGCGAAATAGAAGAGCCTATAACCTTAGAAAGCGTGACGTAACGTTCACGATAGGTGAGAAGGTATGGAAAAGAAATAAAGTTCTTTCCAGCGCAGTAAATTATTTTGCGTCAAAATTAGCGCCTAAGTACGTGTTATGTAAGATAATAGGTAAAAAGTCAAATTTGGTTTATGTGTTACAGGATAAAAACGGTCAATCCATTGGAGACTGGCACGTTAAAGATCTTAAGAAATATTTGGGTTCGAATAGTGATGTATCCGTCGGATAACTGCATGCATGAGTTTTTAAATTTCAGAAAGAAAAATAAAACCGTTAATTGTAAATATTAGCTAAGAGTGAGTAAAAGTCAAGTGTAAATAGTTAAATTTTATTTTAAATAAAATAAAGTCAAATATTGTAAAAAAAAAAAAAATATTTTCTTTGATGCTCGAGGGATCAGGTCTAGAACTGATTGCTGCGACATTTTAGTAGATGGGTGTAGAGTGAGTGTTCTTCAGTTTTGATTGAGATCTTGATTAGAATACCTGAAAAATTAAAAGGTTAATAACGGTCAAAACTATGGACTAAAAAGTTTTTGGACTTAGTGTCAATAATAAGGATTATTGATATTAAAAAGTCATTGTTGTTGAATTTTAGTTAATAAGAATTTTCCCGATTATGTAACTTCCCGATTGTGTAACTATAACTCGATTTTGTCAATTCATGGATTTGTCCCTAGTAAATAGGCGTGTGGTACGCGTAGATATCAGGCTTAACTAAAAATTCAATAAAAATGCATTCAATAACAAGTTCAATAAACATTGATTCAATATTGATTCATAAAAATTGGATAGAAATGCAATGAAAAATAAATAAATATTTTTATTTTTGTATATATTCGGAAAGGGGAATAAAGCTACAATAAATAATAAGTAAATTTAATAGTTTTTGGTTACAGAATCAGAATATGCTAGTAGCATAAGTTAGGAGTAATTTTTTTTGGTTACGGGGTTATTCTTTGTGATATTGTAGTGTTCTATTTAGAGTTAACTATTGGAGTTTATACTCTGGGTTAAAAAATATTTTTGGGAATAAATATTTTTTATTTATTCGGAGGAGGGCTGTGTAGCAGTTATGACTGCCACTGTTTTTAAAGATTACCTGATCTGTGTCACGTAATCATACGATGTTACCATTTTTTCAGAAGTTAGTATTTCTTTCTATTTGCACATATAAGATTGAGTACAGACTTATTGTATGGTCTTGTGGAAGTCTTGCGATGGTCCTTGATTCCATTTGCTGGGTCATTTTTCTTTTATTACAGAATTTGTCTTATTTTTGGTGTTTACTTTTGATAGCCTAAAATATAATAACAAACGTCTAGTAATCTACTACATTCAGTACTTGAGTTAGCTACTGATGTTTTTCAGCTAGTCTTACCTTTTTAATCACAGCTAAAGCTTCTGGAAGTCGGATAAAATCATTATCAAAGATTGTTTACCTAATTTTGAGGTTAGTTTTACTTCTACCCGCATTCAGGTATACAGTATGCATTGCATGGTCAGCTGATGACTTCAAGTTGGTTTATTTTCGTCGTATCATTTCTTAAACCATATGAAACGATTGTTAGATGTATGGCTAGGCATTTTAAACTTATTTAGAGTATTCTTTTTCTTTATTTTCAAGTAATATTGGGATTATGAATAGATGTTTTTTGTGTTGCCTACCCTCAAAATCGATTTGTTGTTCGTAGTTCCCAGTTTCGCCACGGGGGGAGTTTTGTACCTTGCCGGAGTTGAAGGGAGAGGCGTTCTTTTTCAAAACGACAAGCAATGGCGTTCAGGTCGTAAAATCAGAATCTGATTTTTGTGAAACCATCCGTGGTTTATGTTTGTGTAAAAATGTTGCAATAAGTTTGTAATGAAGTGTAGTATAATCCTACGTAATTAGTTCAAGCAGTTTTAATGGAAATTCCACAATATTCATCTTTCAAAGTAAGTCGCTTTTTGGTTACCTAAGTTACAAGTGTTTAACACGTTGTTTTCTTTATTTTCATTAGAGGCGTACAGATGAAGGCTTCAGGCTGCAGAGTATTCTAGTATTCAGCACTTACTGCTCCAATTAATTCAGTTTTGGACTGGGTAAGTTTATTTTATATCTAATTACGGATTTCGATTTTTCATATCGATGGCTGAGTTCTAAAGTCGCTGTTCTTTCTTTCTAGATTGTTGGTGAAGCTTTTCCATTTCTGTTCTAACGTTCTTCGAATGTTTTGACGATACCTCTATCCCAAATTTTATGAATATTGTTGGTGAAGCTTTTATATTTTACAACGTTACCGTTATCTCAAATTTTACGAGTATCGATGGCGAAGCTTTCCATTTCAACTTTAACTTCAATTTTCATTGAGGTGTTCTTCAATTTTCCACATTAGTTTTCAAGAGTTTTCAAGATTTTTCAAGATGTTCAGTAAATTGCAGTACCGTTTTTAAGCCAAGAGGTTTACAAACGTTTCAATGGATCCTCAAGCGTTTGAGTTTCAAACGTGTTCAAATTTGTAAGGAGTTCTCAAGGCAAGGACAAGGAAATGTTCTGCACAGTGACGTACATCATCAGGGAGTGGGACAACGTATTTGGTCGTTCCAGGGACAACTTTAATTAACAGGTTTTTATAGTTTTAGTGTAAATAATGAAAATGCGGTTTACTATATTTATTTTTGGTAAAATATCCAAGTTCTCAAATTTTAATATTTATTAAGGTGCTCTATTTTATTATGAATATTCTAGGTTGGTTTGTAAACAAAGTTGCAACTTTGGGCCGTACGCCTAGATTACTATTTTTCACTTATTAACACATACCTTATATTACTGTTTTTATTTAGGTTATTCACCATAATAATTTTGGTATACTTATTTTAACATTTTTGCAATAGGGTAGTTCACCACATTTTTTTTTATATTTCGCAATGGGGTCTTTTCACCATACTTTTGGTAATTTATAATTTTATTTTAATTAATATGATTAATTAAAGTTGTCTACTTGTCATTTTAAATAAACATTGTAACAGCACATATTTGAGTTTTTGTTTAAATTATAATCAACACAAGATATACAAATCTATTCAAATCATAGTTATTTTTCAGGTTTATACATGCTGTAAAAGATAATTAATATTCTAGTACATTATTTTTTATGTGTTTGAATCTTAACACATAAACTGCCAAGCACATGTATGTTTACAAGATTCTGGCGCCCAAGGTGTTAAACTAAGCTTATTATCATAATTTTTAATCCATGAACCCCTGTGCCCGTACTGATGCCAGTTAGCCGATCGCAACCGTACATTTTCTTTTCTATAATAAGTAACCAGGGCAGCGCCTGATAATTTTTTAGTTTTTACTTATTCTAGACAGGAAAACGCGGCACACTCTGTTACAGTTTGTTTACTTACGTTTTCATGATTTTATTCAGGAAAAATACATAGCAATTACTATTTATTTGACTATTAAGTAGTATTTATTTATTTTTTAATTTTTGTTTAATACACATGGAGGACTCCAAATAAATTTATGTTTGTGCTAGGAGCTCTACATTAATTAAAAAAAAAAATTCCAAAATGGTTTTCTTTGAAATGGGTTTTTCAAAACTTCAAATAAATGTTATCATAAAGTTTAGTGCCTTATAGACGGCAAACTATTTAAATCTATAAAGAAATGGCACTGCTATACTACAGAATTTTCACAACCAATGAGAAAATCCCTACCAAAATGTCATATAGCTGCTAGTTCACGCTTTTTTGCGATCATCAGTGAGCATTATTGGTATGGTGGCTTTCGCACAGATTGTTGAAAATTAAAAATACTTATTAAAAGTAAGCATATCAGTATTGAGAGCGTACAAATTGGTGGCGCCATCTATAAGGCACTAAACTTTATTTTTCATTTTTAATTTGATTTGCCGTGTCGGTACTAGGTGCTGGCTTCGAGACAAATTTTTTGTCCGCTTGTGTATCTAAATAGATAATTCTTATCAGATTACAGGTCTGCCAATATCTAATGTAGTACTTTTTGTGCAACATTAGATGGCGCCACCAATTTTTACTCTCTCAATACAGATATGCTTTTTTTTAATAAATATTTTGATATTCTGAGCCGTTGAAAAGTTAAAGGGTAGGGAACAACTTTTAACACACACTGTA
The DNA here is from genome assembly GCA_958510825.1 of Brachypterus glaber. Taxonomy (NCBI): domain Eukaryota; kingdom Metazoa; phylum Arthropoda; class Insecta; order Coleoptera; family Kateretidae; genus Brachypterus; species Brachypterus glaber. The sequence continues at coordinate 3,346,505 of OY294045.1, read as the reverse complement.
TATCTCCGCCGAAGATTATTTGGATTTGACAATTTGTGTTTGTGTTAAACAAAATAATTTGGCTCCTGATTTAAAAAAAGCATAATTTCAAGTTTATATCAACACTTGAATTTGTTTAAGAAATATTAAATTTTGTCAAAAGAAATATGAGTTTCTACGATGAGAATATTTTATCTACCTACTCAAATATATTACCGAAAAATGTCTTTTATTATTAATTTAAACACTGCTGTAAAAATTAACTAGTAGAAAATATTGATTTCTTCGCCATAGTATTTTAACCCGTGCCCGAAATTTGTAAAAATATTTTTAAAAAGTAATTTATTATTAATGGTATTCATAGTTTATTATAATTATACATAAGTAATTATACAAATAACGTCTTGCGGCTATACACATCCGGTCTCGGGATACCGGAAAACTGCCCGTACAATATTGAATTTAAATTTTTTTTATTCCGTTTTGATCGTTGCTAAAGTAGTTGTTTTGTGCTTTCTTAAAAGACATGCCGGTTTGTGTAGTGACTTATTTTATAATAGTGATATATTTTCACTGATGTGTGTTTTAAAAAACAAGTGAAACATAAATGGGTGCCCAAGGTTTGTCCTAAATAAATTAAGAAATGAACCGAATGTACAGTTGTAGGCATTTTGTCAAAACATCGGCACATGTGAAGCCATATGAAAACAGTTCATGGTGCCAGGTACAAGGTATAGGTCCTTTGGGTTGTTTTCGGCAATTATAATGATGTTTATTTGTAAATTATTATAATTTTAATTAATTTGTTTCCTAATATTGTAATTTTTGTTGAATAATTTCTGTTGAATAATACTTGACATTTTGCATTTTTTTAAGGTTGTACCTACCCGGCATTCAACCGTGTCGGTTATAGTCCATTTATATGTAGTTCAAATAAGTAATTAGCAATTTTAAAGACATGTCTAGGCGGGATTCGAACCCGCGACAACGGCATTACAAAGCGAACGCGCTTCGACTTACTCCACCGCGGCCGGCGTATTTTCAATCAGCAATAATCGCACCTCGGATAAACCTCATTAGTTACGGCGCAAAGATAGCATAAATAGTATATTTTTTTAATAACTTAAAAGAATTTCATGTAGACTTAAAAATTGACACAGGAATACCATATCTACAGGGTTATTTATTTTATTTATTTTATTTATTTTATTTATTTTATTTATTTTATTTATTTTATTTATTTTATTTATTTTATTTATTTTATTTATTTTATTTATTTTATTTATTTTATTTATTTTATTTATTTTATTTATTTTATTTATTTTATTTATTTTGTTTATTGTATTTATTTTATTTATTTTATTTATTTTCTTTATTTATTTTATTTGTTTTATTTTATTTTTTTATAGTCATTCTGGGACCTCGAAGGTATTTTATACCATACTTAATAGACTTGTTACATTAAAAAAAATTAAGTGCTACATACTATTTAAATAATATTTAAATATTCCATCAATCTATTTTCTAATCATCGTACAGAGTGATATTAATAGATAAGATAAGATAAGTTTATTGGTGTTTAAAAAGATAAAATCTTATATACGTCATTAAAATATAGGTTAAAAATATCAGTATATATAAACAGACGGACGCAGAATTTTGTTTACTGATTTCGACTCGGAAAGGTCTAAAACCTAGAGAAACGTGAAAAAAACATAGTTAAATATCTTGACTTTTCGGCGAAGATTTCAATACATCGGCACTCTGAGTAGCACTAAGTGCCGATGTAAAAAAGAAAGAAGGCACACGTGTCACTCTGCATGTGGTATTAATATTGTTACCACGTGTACCAAACCTTCTGCCATTCAATTTACACCTTCTTAGTATAAAACAAACATCATTATTTTACCCGGTTTTATTGCTTAGAAGAACTTATTTTTTTTAACTGTAGATAGTAAATTTTTTTTATTGCTTATTTTTGTGTTTTTATGTTTGAAATAAATAACGATGTACATTTTTTTAGCTAATTATTAGCCGGAAACAGTTGAAATCTGCATTTCAAATATAATATACTTAGTAACTATCCGTTCCGCTAACTATACCAAATAACCAATTTTTTGAAAAAACATGTATTTTTTGTACTTAAAATAGTATATTGCTTTACTAGGAGGAAAAGTGGAGCTTTTTTTTACTAGTCTGTAGAATTTAGGACTACGCGAAGCGGAGTCCGGAAACTACAGACGAGTAAAAAACAGCACAATTTAATTTATTCAGTAATAAAGTATGTTTTTTATTAAAATATGCCAATAAAACCCTTTCGAAATAAACTTAAACCTTCCTTAGCTCATTTTAAATTTTTTTCGTAGGCTAAATCGTACACTTTTCGCGATTTCGATGGTAACTTGTCTAATGTAGCATTTGCAATTTCGGTGAGATTTTTTAGGTAAACCATATATTCTTCTTCAATTATTTTTAATCAATTTTACCGAAGGTTTTTGCACAGAATCTCGAGTCAACCACCTGTTTACATAATAAACAAACAAGTTTGAAGTATGGCTGTCATCAAAGTCAAAGAGTGATGCCGCCAGTGGTGGTTTTGCTAACTAACCTTTTTTTACGGCGTACAACAATGAACTCATTTTTTTACTGTAAAAAATAGATCACTTCTAACTAGTGTGTTCAGTTATAAAATATAAACATTTTAGTACGCTTGAAGAAAAAATAACCTAAAACCAAATCAAATGAAGTATCAGACGATCCCCCTTTCCATTTATTTCTTGATCATTTATTGGCCTAATATTTTAGATATTTTATGTTTAGTAGTAATTAAATGTTACCTACCTATATTATATTTTAAACTTTTCTTATAATAATAATAAAAACAATTAAGTAATATTTTTAAAGGATTATTTCTTCTAAAATTACCATGAACTAAGGGGAGGGGGTAACTAGGGACCCTGAATAAAGTGACATAAAGTAACGTTAATTATCTTTGTATACAGGGTCCCTAGGGGTAACTGGGCCGTAGGCTATTTTCTAATTGGAAATGTGTGTTGATGCCTGTAATAGAACAAAATAGCTTTTTGCTACGACTGCTTTAGAATGTAAGCAAATACACACACTTTTCAAACACAATGAATCCATTCTAGCTCTACACGGAAAGAAATTAGTGGGCTCTGCGCTATACATTATAAGATATTTGGTAACAGTGGCAAATTATAGTGATTTAAGCTAGAGATTATAAGGGACACAATAACTAATAATGTTAAAAATAAATTGGAAACGATTATATATATTACAGACACGATTATATTTATTACAGGTACTATTATAAATTTACAGAAATTTTATTATATTATAAAAATTATTAGCACGGACAATAATTAAATCTATTTAAGCTATAAATGCCATACTATTTGTTATATTTTATTATTCACTAAACAATTAAAGTATTTCATATAAATTTTTACACTGACTGCCATAATTGTAAGAGAAAGCCTTGTATTTATATAATAAGCGATTATAATTTGCTTGGTATGTGTGTTATAGCGCTCCTAGCTATAATTTTTTTTTTCCGTGTAGATACGGTATGAACATTCCGTATCAAGTTTTAGAATGAGCACATGTATTGCCATCTGTTGTTTATAAAAGTAAAGAAAACTGTAGCAAAATTAGCAAAAATATATATATATTTTACCATGAAATATTGAATAATATAAAGCAATTTAAAGTTTTGCGTTAAAATTATATAAAGTTTATTAATTTTTCTTAATATTTACCAGTTTTTTATCGATTTAGTTCAAAAAATTAAAACTGCTCCATCTATTGTTAAAAAAATCTGCTATCTGTCACAACAATCTGACATAACCTTCAATTTTTGCATTATAATTTGTAAATATGTGCTAAAATTAAATAAAAATCTTTTTTAAGTACTGATTTGATAAAATTATTAAATAACATTAATTGCTTTAATTAGAAATATGTGTTTTGTTGCATTTACAATGTCACAACAATCACAAAAAACATTGTTTTTAATCTTATCCGCAGTTTAAAGCTATACAGTGTTTCATATTTGCAGTTGAAGAAAAGTATAGTCTACAACACGTATGGAATAGTCATTCCGCGCTCGCGGGACCGTCATACTCGCCTGCCGGCTCGTATGACAAACTTTGCGCTCGCGCGGAATATTGTCTATTCCATACTAGTTAAAGAATATACTATTCTCACACTTACCCCTAGGTACCAACTACCTGACTGCACCTTATTAACAAACATTGTTTTGTCCGAATTGATTATCTCAATCCGTCTATAAGATATAGCCTGAATGCATAAGTCTGGGCCATCCTGTATAAGTATTATACTTATATTAAAACTGTAAAAGATGTGTTTGCGGACTCATAGGTATTATCAAATTTAAAAACATACAGTGAGATTATAAAGTGCCGAACAGTTTGAAAAGAAAATACTGTTCGTTTGAAGCCACGCCTCTGTTAGAGTTGTGCGCGACAAGCCCATGTGATTGCTACGTACAACAGCTCGGTGGCCAGTAAAACGCACACAGCTTTCTTGCATTTTACTCATCGCAAATGCCAGTTTTGTATAAAAAAGTGTTCGGCACTTTATAATCGCACGGTATAAGCAAAAAACAGATCACACCTCCACCAAAACAACTTTCACCCACGGCGGCTTCCTGCGACAAAAATAATTATTGCTGATAACAAAACAACACTTCCCCCTATAAAGAAAATAATTTTGAGAAAAAAGTCCAAAAAAGGGGTTAAAAAATAAAAAATTCAAAATATTTAAAAAACCACCCCCACAAAGAGGGTTAAACTACCCCCCAAGCACCAAAAAAAGTAGTAAATCATAAAGTATCTCAAGAAAAATCGAGTTAAAGGGATCCAGTTAGTTATGTTTAATAAAATGTGAGAAAGTTTGGTATAAAATTCAATTCAAGTACCCCTAGTTTGTTCCAGAACAATAAATCTTGCTTTTTGCACAAGTTCAAAACCAGAAAAAAATTTTGAACACTTAAAAGTTACATTTTATCATTTCCAATCGAAGTTACAGATGTTTAAAAAAGAGGTTATTTTGCGATCACTCTTTGAAGTTTATATTTCATCCCGTTCAAAAGTAACAGGAGGTGTACCATTTAAAATAACATTCCTGTATTTGTTGGTAGCATAATTTCTTACTAAACCATTACTTTCCCAATATTCGCAAATTTTACGCCAGGGGAAAGTAAAACCGATCACACCTCCACCAAAACCACTTTCGCCCACCCCGAAAAAAAATCCAAAAAGCACCAGCAGTCCCCAAACAGCATCAACAATAGCAACATGCTGTATCGCTCTAGTTTGACCGTGTTTTGTTTTTGTTACAGCCCTCAAGGTGAAGCTTCTGCTGCGGAGGCCGTTCGATCAGCTGGTGGCGCAGGGGATCATGCCTCGTAAGTAGACTTGACGTATTAGACTTAAGTACGGTGCACATGTGCGCGCTAAAGTGAATTTCGACTGTTTTTTTCGGTGATGGACTGTATTAAAAGTGATATGAACTATTGTGGCCAGATTTAAACTGCTGCTATTGGATTATTTTAATTTTTGTTTGTGTTTTATTTTAATTTAAGGTTTGTTTTTAATTGATTTAGTTTTCTATAAAAAGGGTTTTTATTTTCTAGTTGTCTCGACATAATCAAGACATCTGTTAGTATAGGCCCCTAGAATAAAAATAAAGATAATACTATACTTAGTTTACATAATTACATTTTTAATAAGTGAACTTTTTTTGGGTGCCGAATCTAAGATTTATTTATTTTGTGCGGGGTCCAGTAGTTAATAAAACTAAGGGTGTCGATGAGAGGGATAATGGGGCTAATTATACCCCATAGGACAAAAATAAGGACTTTTTTCATGTAAAAATTAATCTTTTGCCAAAAATATTACCCCTCATAACTACTTGACATTACCCCTCCATAGAAAAAACATTCTAAGCCCTTCTAGAAAACTTGGAATGCCTGATAAATTCAGGAAAATTAGCTAGTCAATAGCGAGCTAGGGAAATGTCAGGAAGTTTTTAAAGTTTCCTGCAATTTCATATATTTATCCAATACATACAGATAATAAGACAATTACCAGCTTTATTTTAAATAGATAAACTCAATAATAACCCCCGCGTGGCTTTTACTTTATTGAGTGGATAATTATTTATTTTACCCACTCAACTGTCACTTGTCAAATTATTTTCTTGTAAATGTCATTAAAATTTTTAATAAAAATATGAATTCCTAAGCTATTTATTGGATAAAACCTTGTATAACAATCATGGGTAAACCGATATTGCCCTCTCGAAAATTAACGCCTCGGCGTCAGCCAAGCAGGTTAATTTTCTCATGGGCAATATCTTACTTTACCCACTAGTACCATAAATAACTATTTTACCTATCGCAAAAAGCGTTTGGGTAGGACGCTCGGTAGTACGATCTTTTAACTCTTTTGACTCAATTGCCAACTGCATGGCAACTGTCATTGTCGTTGTCGTTGATGAAAATTGACATGAAGTTAGCAATGGAGTCGAAAGAGTTAAAAGATCGTCCTACCCGAACGCTACAATCTATACCAAAATACGGTATTCATAACCTAAAAAAACTGTCACAATTTTTGACTGTTTTTACAGATTATAAATGCCTTTGTTTTATATATTTCTTGAAAACGTTGGGGAATTTTATTTTAAAAGGAAAAGTTTGAGCTTAGAATAGTATTATACGCGAGATTATGAATTTTCAAAAATCGTCCTAGACAAAAAAATCTTGGATATACATTTGTTTCATAAAAAAATAAGAAACTCTTTTTTTTTTTAATTTCGTCCGTCTGTCCGTTGGTCCGATGTCACGTTTTTGTGTAGACGATAACTCAAGAACGAATAATCCGATCGATTCATGAAAAATCAAGTTTTATGAGGGAAAGATCCCTATTGTTTTCGAAAGTAATCCCCCCAAAAACAAAAAAGTTATTGTGGGTTAAAATTAAAAAAAAAAAGCTGAAAGAAAATTTTGATTAACGTAACTTTTTCAGGAAAATTACTTATAAGGATCAATTCTACCAATTTTGAAAGTACAGAAACAAAAAATTTATGGGGGTTAAACTTTTTTTTTAAATGAAAAAACCAAAATGTTTTATTTTCAAAAAAATTTCACGGAATAATTTTGCCGAATTATGAGGGAAATTTTTATAAGGGTCACTAAATCGAAATTTGACGACTAATTTGTTACACAAAACAATATTGACTATACATATTAACTATACATACGTATATATATCGGTGTTTTTCAAGAAAAAAACGACATTCGATTTTTATCTTTTAAGAATACGAAAGTTTTAAATTTTTATTTATCGATAACTTTTTTCCCACCTTACTCGTTTAAATGGAATCATTAAAAAAAATCAAGATATAAAGAAATAAAAATGTAAATATTTAAAACCTCGCGTCAACGCTAGAGGCGACGCGACGTTTTAAAATTGGAGCAGTAATGTTAAAGGTTTTGTGAAACCTTGAAAATCAACAAAATTTCACTTTTATATCAATATATCAATACATCAATACCTCATAAATGCGTTTTTTCACGGGTTTAATACCCAATAATGTATATAACACATAAAAATATTTAAAGATTTATTTAAAAACTATTTTAACTGACAGTTAAATTTATTTATCTGTAGCAAAATAGGTCAGATATTTTAATGCCGGCGCTAATCCTTTAATGCATTGCTGCAATTAAATCTGCATTTAATTTTAATGTCTAAATTCACAAATAAAATAGAATTAATTCATATTTTTTAAATACGTAATAACATATGTGGCCAAACCAATAGGTGCGTTCAATGGAACTCAGCGAAAAGTATCGACTCTCAGCTAAAACCATTAGGGTGTTTAACTGTCAAATTTTAGCTGTTTGCCGAGTTTCGTAGCCAAAGTAATCTATTAAGGGCCACTTGCACCAATGATGGTTTAACTTTAAACTTGGATTAAACTGATGGCCGACCAATCAGAACGCAGCATTTTCAACTTAAACTCGGTTTAGCTGAGATAATCCCAGACCAAAAGTTGGTGCAAGTGGCCCTAAATCTACCGCTATTAACTTTATGTCAAGAAGTCCTCGAAAATAGTAGATATCACGTAAAAAAATACAAAAAAATAGTATATGATCTTGGTATTACGCGGTTGTGAATCTCGGCTCACGCCTCGTTCACAATCTTCGCATGCGACCGATAAACATTATTTCTTGCCCGTGCACTGTGGTCCGGGAAGCCCTAATTTTTGGCATTAATTCGACTTAAAACTACTACTTAAAAACTATGGATAGTTAAACTATGTTTAGCATAAATATGAAATAAATTTATTGAGTACTTTATGCCCGAGACTTAAGGCATATCCACAAGCTCGCATAACAACATAATACATAACAATGCGATGCCGTGATTGGCTTGATGTGCCGCCATGTATCTTGTAAGCCAATCACGGCATCGCATTCTTATGTTTTATGTTCTTATGCAAGCTTTTGGATAGGCCTTAAAACGCACGGCTTTCAAGACGTATCGACTTCGAATTACTGTGTAAGTGAAGATAGCCGAAAAAATTGAAAATATCGGCCAATTGTCCCCCATCTATTAGGCTACCACAAGCAATAATTCTAATTTTAAAACTAGATGAAACGTTGCAAGCACCCTGTCAAAACATCGGCACTATTGTACACTAGAGCCATGTAGTTTGCAAATTTCAAACTAGGTGTTTTGTTTGATTTTAAATTCTGTATCTTTAAAACATTATATTCTAGCAAAAAACTGTATATAACATTTTTTATAGGGCTTAAAAACAGCTTTTATTTAAAATATAGTTTTTTGAAATCGGGTTATAAATATGTGGGATATGCTAAAAAAACCTTTTACTGCTTTAAACGCCAATATCTCGAAAACAATGCGTTTTAGGAAAACGTTGTTTATATCATTTGTTGACCAATTTAAAATTATCTTTTATATAAGTGCTAAATTAACCAAATACAATAATAATTGCCTTAATTATAAACAAAAAACGCTAAAAATAGGAGTTTTACCCTATTTTTACCCCCTTACTTCCAATCGTTTACCCCCAAAATCTAATCAGCTCTTCGGAATACGATAAGAAACAATATGCAAAAAACCGCAAGTCGGTATCTCATGTAGAAATGGAGTTAGAGAGTTTACACCCAGACAGACAGACAGACGCAAAAATTTTTTCTACTGATTTCGACTCAGAATGGTCTAAAACGTCGAGAAATGTGAAAAAAAAAACGTGGTCAAAGATTTTGACTTTTCGGCGAAGATTTCAATGCATCGGCACTCTTAGTAGCACTAAATGCCGATGTAAAATCGAATATGGTTCATGTTTATGGGTCAAATACCCCATACTGGGCCGGATAACTTTCTTCTCTTGAAAAAATCGCTTGGTAAATTATTAACTTAGTTTTTAAATTGTAAAATTTTCTCCGTGTAGAAAATTTTACAATTTAATTTGGATTTTTTAACAGGTCCGCATTAAGGAAAATGTGATTTATAGTATTTAATAACAATATTACTTGTATTGCATACAGATATTGTTTTTGGTGTCACTATAGTAAATAAAAGCGTTATGTAAGAAATTATTTAAGTATTTTATTTTCAAAGTAAATTATTAAAATCTTTTCTAAATTTTTTTGAAGTAATGCATTTCTTTTGACCTTTCCACGTCTACCGTAAGTAAGTGGTGCAAAGAAAAACGTATTTTCCTACGACCTAGTTAACGGTTGGAAAATCAGAAAATTAGTAAACGTCATTTTCGAGTGTTACGCCCATGTTAATGGTATAGGAAAAGAGCGTTACAGGGGGGGTGGGGGTACAAAATGATCAAAATTTGCGTTACGTAATACTTGAACGTTCCCTTAATTTCTATTTTATATTTAACAACCTAGGAACCACACCGAATATTGAAATCTGTTCGCTTATCTTAAAAAAAGGAAAAAACATATTTATGTACACACTGTTTTTTGTTTTACTTTTTATTTTATTTGACTGTAGGTTTTTAAATTAGTTTGATTTCACAGGAATATTTAAAATAATACATTAGACAAAAGATCAAAATTAAATGAAATTAAAATTAAACAAACCAAGAATTACATAATAATAATAATGTATTTTTGTTACTTTAAATACAATTTAAATGATCTTGCGTTTTATGAAATTATTCTGTTTTCCTTAATGCGTACCTGTTAAAAAATCCAAAGTCCGATCACTGAATATAGCTCAATTAAATAAGAATGCAGACAATTAGAATTTTACTTTTTTCAGATAATGACAATGTAATATTTCAAATATTTGATTACACTATTAATTATATAACGTATTCAAACATCTGTTTCTATTCTGTCGTCCTAAGCTGAAAGGTCCTAGCTATGTATGTTAAACATATATAGATAGGCCCTCTCAGCTTAGGACGGCAGTTAACAGCTACTAGCGGTATCTTTTTAGCTATAAAATATTTTGGACAGATACTTCTTTCAAAACGGCCCTAGGGATACATTTTTATAAATATATAAAAGTAAATAAAAGTGAGTGTATAATAGTTATTTATGGTACTAGTGGGTAAAGTAAGATATTGCCCATGAGAAAATTAACCTGCGAGGCGTCAGCCAAGCAAGTTAATTTTCGAGAGGGCAATATCGGTTTACCCATGAGTGCCATACAAGGTTTTATCCAATAAATAGCTTAGGAATTCATATTTTTATTAAAAATTTTAATGACTTATTAATTGACTGAAAAAGACAAATTGGCGCCAGTGAGAATCGAAGTCACGCTAGTTGGCTAGTAGGTTTGTCATACAGACGCGCTAGCCCACTAACAATCCCTCCCATTATTTTAAGCTTTTTTTTCCCACCGCACAATTCAACAAAGGATGCGTCGCAAACACCAAAATGTTAATAGTTTTAAATCAATTTACATATTTAATTTTTGTGAAATGTTAAATGATCCAAGTGAAATACGCCGCAGGCTAAATTTTTGCGTTTTTAACAAACATAAACGTACAAAAATAAATAAGTGTTGGATAATAGGGATGACAATCAACGAACTAATAACTCTTCTCTCTAGAATAGGCATTTCATTTATAAAAACTGACAAAAACGTAGCCAACATATACATTTGTCTGTCTTACTCGCACAGCTTGGTTCTAACAGAGACAACAATAAAGTTACCGGTAATTGTTATTGTTCAGTCCTGAATATACCTATTTGTTTGTTTACAAACAAACCGAGATGTTGGCGATACTTTTTATTAACGGTGTGCGTATTCTAGAGAGAAGAGTTCGTTGGAAAAAATAGAAGAAAAGAACAAAGTAACTAAGTACTTTTTTATTAGTTAGGGAACGTTCAAGTATTACGTAACGCTCAATGATCAAAATTTGCGTTACATAATACTTAAACGTTCCCTTACTTAAAATAGTTTAAAATTTCTTCTCACGCTTGGTCACTACGATTTTTTGCGTTCTGTCGTGTCACGGTCAAAAATGAATTCGGCAAAAGAAACACAGCGTAAGCGACTGACTACAGTATGAGGCGCCATGCGAGTTTCACGGGCAGACCGTGGGCTAACATGCTAGAAAAACGGCCTTTTACTCACTTGTACACCCACAAATCCGGCCGGATTTCTTATTTTACCCTTAAACAATAAATAACAGATGAAACGAAGGGGATAGGGAAGGACTTTTCGCCGTATTTTGCGAATTTTAGCGCCATGTGTCCAGAGAAATTAGAACGTATGTGAACTTGAAGTTCAACTAAACACACGTTATGATTTCTTCATCGCACAGATCTTTTTTATTGTGAATTAAGGTGGGCCAAAATACTTAAAACAATACTGCTGAAAAAAAAAACTTTTCCCTATAGCTTTTTTTGCAAAAAAGATATTTTATCCAATACATACAGATAATAAGACAATTACCAGCTTTATTTTAAATAGATAAACTCAATAATAACCCCCGCGTGGCTTTTACTTTATTAAGTGGATAATTATTTATTTTACCCACTCAACTGTCACTTGTCAAATTATTTTTTGTAAATGTCATTAAAATTTAAATAAAAATATGAATTCCTAAGCTATTTATTGGATAAAACCTTGTATGGCACTCATGGGTAAACCGATATTACCCTCTCGAAAATTAACCTGCTTGGCTGACGCCTCGCAGGTTAATTTTCTCATGGACAATATCTTACTTTACCCACTAGTACCATAAATAACTATAGTTTCTTTTAAATGAACAATTTTTATTTTTTTTTCAAAACATTAGAAAAAAAGGTTTTTTTTTTGTTGAAAAAATTGTGTTTACCCAATTTTTCCCCCTTTACCCTACCCCGATTTTTATCAGCCTATATCCAAATTTGAAGTCTTTAGCTCAAATCTTTCTTGAATTACTCAAATAACTACTCGTTGTAATAATATTTTCAGAACAGACCATCAGGCAAACTGACAGGATTTTCTAAAAAAATAATTTTTTATCAGAATCTATTGCAATTTTTTTTATGGATTTGGGTATAAGAAGCAACCTCGGAAGCAACCCATTTTAAAAAAATTGGTAAGCGCTTTATGGGCCAGGCTGTAGTTTTTATACCCTACCCTAGCAAATGTTTACAATAACATTGTCGGCCGAAAACGTTGGGTAAAAAACATAAGGTTTAAATTTAAAGTCTTTAGCCTAAAACATTTTTTACTTACCGACAGTTTTTTCCTGAAAAATAAGCAAAAAAAAAGCAAAAATTAAAGCAAAATAAATATTTTTTGCCCAACCTATTGCGTAGGCATTAAATAAAAATAATCCAACGTAAGTTAAAATCTCTTTCTTTCGATGAAATTTTATTATTATTTTCATACAATATATTGTATACGTATTAATACGTAGGCCGTTTATGCAAATATGTTTATTTGTGTGAATAAATATACAGTGTGTCCGAGAACTGGCGTTTCGACTGTTTATGTAAAACTAAAGCTACAAATTAAGGTCTCATCAACAATGGACACCTTGAGTATTTTTTTTTGTGGGCCTGTAGTGAAAATACGCTAAATTTTCTTTTAAACGGTCTCTCTCACCTTAAATTTGACTCCCTGTGAGTGAGATATTTTAATTCAAATATTCAGGTGACAAATTTCACACGATTTAGAGAGTAAGAAAGTGTCATATGCGTGCGAAATAATTTCATACATGTGTGAAAAATATTTACCATTTTATTTATTAGATTTTTTTCCATTAAATTTTTATGTATCTGGATATATTTTTTCCCCTTTTATTACGATAATTTTAAGTTATAAACTAGATGAAACGTTGTCAGCACCCTGTCAAAACATCGGCACTATTGTACACTAGAGCCATCTAGTTTGAAAATTTCAAACTAGGTGTTTTGTTTGATTTTAAATTTTGTATCTTTAAAACATTATATTCTAGCAAAAAACTGTATATAACATTTTTTATAGGGCTTAAAAAAAGCTTTTATTTAAAATATATTTTTTTGAAATCGGGTTATAAATATGTGAGATATGCTCATTAAACCTTTTACTGCTTTAAACGCCAATATCTCGAAAACAATGCGTTTTAGGAAAACGTTGTTTATAATATTTTTTGACCAATTTAAAATTATCTTTTATATAAGTGCTAAATTAACCAAATACAATAATAATTGCCTTAATTATAAATAAAAAACGCTAAAAATAGGAGTTTTACCCTATTTTTATCCCCTTTACCCCCAAAATCTAATCAGCTCTTCGGAATACGATAAGAAACAATATGCGAAAAACCGATATCTCATGAAGAAATGGAGTTAGAGAGTTTACACCCAGACAGACAGACGGACGGACGCAAAATTTTTTTTACTGATTTCGACTCAGAATGGTCTAAAATGTCGAGAAATGTGAAAAAAACGTGGTCAAAGATTTTGACTTTTCGGCGAAGATTTTAATACATCGGCATTCTTAGTAGCACTAAGTGCCGATGTAATTGGTTTGAATTTAATTAGATAACAACAAGTTAAATGAGCAAAACCCAAACAATTTGAACTGTCAAAGTCTATGCTAAGAGAACAAACGAAAGAAACCAAGGTAAACTTGGAATGATTTATCTAGGTTGATGCATTCATATTCGGGAATTTTTACTTGACCGCAGCCGAGATTGCAGCTAAATTATTAATTTTTCTGTGGTACCTACTGGTGTTTTTTTTAATAGTTACTTAATTTAATCTAATAATTTTAAATGGGAGGCATAGCGTAGTGGCTAGCGCGTATGTATAGCAAGCCTACTAGCGTGAGTTCGATTCCCACTGGCGCCGATTTGCCTTTTTCCGTTAATTAATAATTTAAATTTGGCGAAGGCGATAAGTGAAACGGACACTCCCTAGAAACTGATTCGAAAGTCAGTATAAGCCGGTGGTTCCCTCTACTACTAGCCCACACAAGTCCTGGATGCTTAATTAAGTAGAATAGTACGAGGTTAAACAAACAAACAAACAAAACAAACAAAATACCTAATGATAATTTTATTTATTTTTGTTTCAACATTCAGTACCTAAAAAATATCAATTCAGGGTATTGTATTTTAAATTGGACACCCTGTATAAATCAGGCACGTGAGTCCCGGGACTTAATTTAACATAAATATGTAAATTATTAATTACCTAACAGATATGTTTAACTTTGTTATTAAAATTAATTATTAAAAAAAATATATGTAGGATGCAAAATGTTAATTAAAGTTTGTTATAGTTTTATATAATTAAAATATATCCTGTATATTTTGTTATAAAAAATTAGACTTTTTATTTCCTTGTAATATTGCGTTATTTGTTGACAAACGTTACGTGGGATAGAAACGAGTAGAATTTTACAATATTCTTGAATTTTATTATTTTTGACTTTTTTTGAATTTTGAATGAGCGTTAGTCATTTTCTTTAACAAGAACTATTAGTTTCTATCATTTTCTATTCATATTAACATCATCATATCTTCCTATAAAGTTGTAGGTTGTATTAGTTATGTCTACAAGAATATTCTTTAACTTTCAGTTTGTCAAAGTATTTAGTAGTGAATGATCGTTGCGGATACCCCTAAAGGTACTCAAGATACAAATAATCAAAATAAAAATCAAAATACAGTTTATATTTCTGCGGCTTGGTTTTAAAACGGTTAATGTCAGTTTGTCAATAGCAGCGTTTTCAAAATATTACATCAGAGTTGACGTGAAAACGCTGCTATTGACAAAGTGATATTGGCCCTTTTAGAACCAAGCCACAGATTTAAATAAAAACTAGATGAAACGTTGCAAGCACCCTGTCAAAACATCGGCACTATTGTACACTAGAGCCATCTAGTTTGCAAATTTCAAACTAGGTGTTTTGTTTGATTTTAAATTCTGTATCTTTAAAACATTATATTCTAGCAAAAAACTGTATATAACATTTTTTATAGGGCTTAAAAAGAGCTTTTATTTAAAATATAATTTTTGAAATCGGATTATAAGTATGTGAGATATGCTAAAAAATCTTTTACTGCTTTAAACGCCAATATCTCGAAAAAAAAAATGCGTTTTAGGAAAACGTTGTTGTTAACATTTTTTGACCAATTTAAAATTATCTTTTATATAAGTGCTAAATTAACCAAATACAATAATAATTGCTTTAATTATAAACAAAAAACGCTAAAAAATCGGAGTTTTACCCTATTTTTACCCCCTTACCCCCAAAATCTAATCAGCTCTTCGGAATACGATAAGAAACAATATGCAAAAAAACGCAAGTTGATATCTCATGTAGAAATGGAGTTAGAGAGTTTACACCCAGACAGACGGACGCAATTTTTTTTTACTGATTTCAACTCAGAATGGTCTAAAACGTCGAGAAATGTGAAAAAACGTGGTCAAAGATTTTGACTTTTCGGCGAAGATTTCAATATATCGGCACTCTTAGTAGCACTAAGTGCCGATGTAAACAAATAATATTACAATTTGTTAAAGAGAGTGTTAGTTGGACATACTACATCTAGGTCTTAAGTTAGTTGAGGCGAGACAACGAGAAACGACAGGAAACAAAATCGCATGGGTTGCCATGACAGGTTTCTTCACGGATTTTACTGCCCTCATAAACTTGGAAATTAGACAAATCGAGCCGTTTTAAAATTGATTTTTTGCTAAATTGCATCGTTGTAAACCTAATTTTTTGACGTACACATAATTTGTATTTAAAAGTAGTCTTTAATCACATTAAAACATAACCATTAATGAATGTACGTTTGCAAAGAGTTCATAAATAAATAAATAAATAATAACGTGTAAGGAAGAACATTCAATCACTACAAAATATTTCAACATCTTATATTGAACAGCTGAGACAACTGATAATTTTTGCTTAATAGAATTAATTTAAACAAAAAATTAGGTTATCTATAGACTTAACAGCGTTGCAATTTAGCTAAAAAACGGCTATATTTGTTTCCTGTCGTTTCCCTTTGTGTCTCGCCTCAGTAACCTAAGGCCTAGATCTAGTGTTCCTAGTGCGAGTAACTTTGTATGGCGGGTTTCTTCTTACAGTAAAGTGTAGGATGGGAAGGAAATTCTGTTAACCCGCGTGTGAGAATTGCAAGAGAGCGTATCTGGGGTCCAGCGTTATAAACTCTGCAACCCAGAATACACGCATGTGTATTGTAGGTTGTATTTTTTTAAAAATAATAGAATATTTTATTAAAACGTTTCTCTTTGATTTCAGCACACAAAACCCCTGCCGCCTACCATGGAATGCGGCGCCAGCTGGAACGAGCCAAAACGGGTGATATGCTGAAGGCAAAAATTCAGCAACGACCACCCAGACAGGAACTTGAACGTCGCCACATTCTAGAAGCAGACCCAGCTCACGTGGACCCCAGTTTGGCCGAGCGACAGCGCAAGCTGAAAAAAGCCCGCCTAGCCGACCAGCTAAACGACCAACTCTCCCACAGACCTGGACCACTGGAACTTATCCAGAAAAATATTCTTCATACTGAAGAGCCCATAGAACAAGCCGTCAAAACAGGACGTATTCCCTACAAAGCCACAAGCGAGGGGAATCTAAATCGGCCGCAACACCCGCACAGTTACGTCACACCCGAGGAGGACTCTCAGAGCTCGGAAGGTGATTTAGTGTCGCCGGGACCTAGTGATGTGCTCGAAACCGCCGCTAAATCCGCCGGTATCGTGGTGTCGTTATTACAGCCCGCTGACGGAACTGTAGTCGTAACAACTACTGCGCCAGTGTTGACTGATAATAGTGAGATAGTTTTCGCGGAAATGTGCCGGTCGGTGGCAGCACCGTTGTTATCGCAAGCTTCAGCTTCGAGCCCTGCCGCTTCGTTAGTTTCTTCCACGTCTACTCTTAGTCCGTTGTCTTCCATAGCTAGCCCAGTGCCTTCCATAATCTCGCAACCGGCTACGCCCGCACCTCCACCGATCACTCTAGCCACCCGTGCCATATCTTCTTCAAGTGTCAAGAGCGATGCTCCAGGAAAAGATAAGAATCGTAAGAAATCTAAGTCAAAATCGACTCCTAAAACAAGAATGATCAAATTCCATGAGTACAAAGGCCCACCAAGTGCTCAAAAGAGCGCTGCTACATCGGGATCTAATGGAGAGTCTTCGTACGACATAATGCTGCAGCAGCAGACGTTGCTGTTGCAATACCAGTTGCAGCTGCAACACAAGTTACCTCAATTTATTCTACCCGCATCGCAGAAAGCCACGATATCCGATGTCACCAACAACAACCATTTAAATACTCAGCAGCCATCACCCTCTCCAAGTACCTCCTCGGAGTCTTCTGTGCAAACGACTAGAATCAGCACGGGGCGGTTGGAAGACATGAAAGTAAGTGACCTAAAAGCAGAACTTAAACGCCGAAGCTTGCCAGTATCCGGTTCTAAACCTCAATTAATAGAACGGTTAAAATCGTATTCAGGAGAAATACTGAATCACCAGTTTGACTCAACGCAAAGCAATTCTAGTATTGAGCAATCCCATAACTCGCCTCCTTACCAGAACATAGACTCACCACAGGAATCTATCAAAGAAGAACTGTGTATGGACATTGGTGAACCAAAAAGCCCCGACCCACAAGCCTATTTACAAGAAATACAACAGGACCATATAGTCCGTGAGCAGAAAAAGAAAATAGACGAACTAGAGAGAAAATTGGCTCTGCAAAACTTACAGCTGATGCAACAAGCTGTAACAAGACCGGATCTAGTAGCGTTGCAAAAACATTTGCAAGCGAGACAGCAGTCGCAGCAAGAGCAGTCGATAGCGTCGCAAGTCAAACATTTGCAGGCGTTGCAAGCAAAGCAGGCTCCTGTCAACGGGGAGCAACAACGGTTGCAGCAACAGCAACATGTTGCCTTCCAAAATCAGAAAAACTTGAATGGTTTAGTTCTTAACACAGCCGATGCTACGATATTTATTAACCAATTGCTTCAAGGTAAAAACGGTCACTGTAGAACCAATTCGTTACCGAATTTCTTAAATGGCATCAATATTATAACGGCTCCAGAAATTAAAGCGGAGTTAATCGAAGATGTCAAAGTTAACGGTGATGTTAAAGAAGACAAACCTCCACCGTTATACGAAGAAGCGACAAAACAAATAAAGAAGAATAACGTCAAAAGTCAAATTGTTGATGACGTCTTAGAAATATTGATTAAAAACGGGGAGTTACCTCCCAGTGCAGCTAATGATCCCGTTACTCCTCAATCTGCTAATATGATCAAACCTGAGCCTGTTTTTACACCTCAACAGGATCAATCAACCCATGTTGAAAACCATATGGACAATCATATAGAAAACCATATGGACAACCATATGGAAAACCATATAGAAAACCACATAGAAAACCATATGGATAACCATATAGAAAACCATTTGGAAGACCATATAGATAATCATCTTAGCAATAACTTTGTGATAGAAAATCAACCCAGTCCAGATAACCCATTGGATTTATTGGATTCATGGGACACCTTAGATAATATGGATATAAACCAATTAATGGATTTTAATGGACAGACTCAAAATGACAATAATAACGACCAAGATAGCGAGCAAATGGATTGGTTTGACTCCCTGTTTCCAAATGATGACGTTGATAACAGGACAAATAACTCCTGTTTGAACCTGTCAGCACCACTGGCAACGCATGAATCGGATATATCCGGTTCTGATCCGTTATTGGCTGTCGTACCGGATACTTGGGACCCTTTTAATTTGGAAATGGAAATGCGGTCGCCTGCGGAACTTACCGCGGGGCTTGTTTGGGATAAGGTTGATTATGTTGTTCAATAGTGTTCAGGGAGTATTTATTTTGGGATTGAGTTTTATTTTGACGAGTTATACATGGTGATCCAGAAATGGGTTACAAAATGTTAGAGACCGATTCCACATAATAAAATATTTAGAAGGTCTTATAAACTTAGGTCTGAAAATAATCTCCAAAGGAATTACGCCTCCTCGTAATATGCGCATTTTATGTTCCAAATTTTTCTTAAAGTCGACCCTAAGGAGTTACACAGAGTACTTTTTTTATGTATTTTTAACTAAAGACTATATTTTATTTTTAAAATGTCAAAAAAGCTACATAAAAAAACGTAAGATCATTAATTTGAGACCATGTGCAAAAACTCGTTGCTTTATCCTGTTGGGTTCCAAAGATATTGAATAAAAATCTAATTTTAGAGACAGTTTCTTAAGAGCCATAACTCCCTTAGGGTTAATTTCTAGACCAACGTTTATACCAACTTATTTTATTTTTTTAGTGTAGAATCACTCCTTAAAATTTTGTAACTTATTTCGGAATCACCCTGTATATTAAAAAAAAACTAGTAAGATTTTTTTTAAATCTTTTTTTGCTAGACAATCAAAATTAATAAAGGAATACTTTTTACAATATCCCTTATAAAAATAAATTTTTAGCACCAAAATTAGTACTTCGTTGTACCGTGTTATTAATATAAATGGTTATTGATTGATTGATTTTTAGTATTCAATAGATAAGAATATTTATTAAATCACAATCACAAAAAGTCCAAACCAATAATTTTTTTCCAAAGCATAAATGAACATTGAACATTTCTGTGGCATTCAAAAACTAAAAATTTTGTTGAACTGTGTGAACAAAATCGGTTAATTCCAGTGATGTGACTCACCTTGGTGCAAAAGAAAGACATTCCACGTTAAAATATAGCCGCCAAGATCGCCCGATAGAGGGCGCGGGACCAGGGCGGCTAAAATCAGCCAGGGAACACATCAAATTTATGCACTAGGGCTAGAAATTTTAATTTTGAACCGACTGATTCCCAAAATTGAGTCCAAAATGTTCTTTTAACTAAAAATGTTGATTACACAAGGCCACAAAAAAATTATATGTACGAGATATTTCTGTGTAATTTGGGCTGCTGAATCTAAATATGGTGTCAAAATTACCCATTCAGCGTTCGTTTTTTCATGGAAAAAACTGGCCCAAAAACTCTAAAATTCATTAAAACCGGAAAAGGGATTTGTTTTTTAATTATTATTATTATTAACGTGTTATGAAACGAGTGCTTTATACAATTTTTTCTATTTTGCTCTAAAATTTAAAAAACTTACATTTAAATTGATGACTGATTTAGGGATTTTTGTTTTGGGTTGGTATTACAGTTTACAATATGTTTAAAATTCTAAGAATAAATGATATTTTGATATATTTTACAGTCATTTCGTATTTTTTCACTGCAATTAACCAGTCCACAATTTTAACAGGTTAAAAAATACCCAAACACATAAATTTTGTAAAAAATTAAACTTTAAATCGACATTGACATTTGCACGCAAAACGTCAAGAGATAGGCTTTTGTATGTTGCCAACCCAACAGAAAAAAAAGTAGAGACCTCTTATGGGCGCATAAGATCACGCTAAATGCGTGTGATTATGAGCTTATAAAAGTCGCAAAATAGAAAAATAATTTTAAGGACTGCTCTTTCGATTTTTATGAAAACTTAAGGGTTGTGGGCAAATTTGGCAATATATTAAGATTAAATGGCTTAAAAGACATAAAAATAAAGGAAGTGAAACTTTTGATATTTATTTGGGCTATTTTTTTTTTTTTATTTTTACAAAAGGGAAATGCTAGTGGGTAATTCATAACATTCGGGTTCAGCAACCCAAAATACATAGAAATACCATAGTCACATATCGTACTTTTTTTTGTAGTCCTGTGCTATTTTTTGTACAAGAACTTATTTTCAGTTAATGATTTGATTTTTTTTACCCAATTTTGCCGATTTGCTTGGTCTGAAATTAAATGGTCCTATATGTATGCCAATATTGTACATAATACTTGTATATTAAAACTAGTTTGTAGATAGGTATATAATATAATATAATATAATTATTGCTTAGGTCTTAACTTACCGATTTGTAAATATATATTTTTTTCTTTTTAATTCTAGGCAATTTTAGAATGCAGTTGTATTTTTATAAAGTTAGATTGACATCCATAAACGATTTGAGCGTCAGAAAAGTTAGCTTTCTGACCTGGAATTTTAGACCCTGAAGACCTTATTTTTCGCTATTTCCGATAATTTATCTGCCCTAAGATTATTTTGTTGGGGTTATATACCTACTGGTTCGGGAAAATTAAGGGTTTTTATGAGTTTTCGAGAAATCGTGGTAACCGCAAAAAAGGCGTTTCGGGGCAAGGGCCATGGTTTCCACAATTTTCCGAATTTTGCAATAAAAACATCAAAACATATACTATTTGATATTTTTTAGGTCGTTCAATAAAGTTGTGATTACATACCTGGAAAAAATAGTATATTAAAGTACTAGTTTCATAACATACGTTTTTAGCGCACGAGTACAAGTTTAGAAAACGAGCGACTTGCGGCGAGTTTTCTAAAGTACTAGTGCTCTAAAAACGTGTTATGAAACCAGTGCTTTAGAAAAATTTTTCTATCTAAATTGATGACTGATTTAGGGATTTTTGTTGTGGGTTGACATTACAGTTTACACTATGTTTAAAATTCTAAGAACAAATGATATTTTGATATATTTTACAGTCATCTCTTCTTTTTTCACTGCAATTAACCAGTCCACAATTTTAACATGGTAAAAAATAACATAAACACAAAATTTTGTACAAAATTAAACTTTAAATCGACATTGACATTTGCACGCAAAACGTCAAAAGATAGGCTTTTGTATGTTGCCAACCCAACAGAAAAAAAAGTAGAGACCTCTTATGGGCCTATAAGAACACGCAAAATGCGTGTGATCATGAGCTTATAAAAGTCGCAAAATAGAAAAAAACAATAAAAACCCTTATTTTTCCCGAGCCATAAGGTGTATAACCCCTTAATTAAAGTTATTTCTATTTTTTTTAATATCCGAAATTTTATTCCTTGTTTTATTTGCTTCTGGATTAAATGATAAGTAAAACCATATTAATTAATTTGAACGATGTTTGGTTATTCACTAGTCATTTTTTTAATAAATATAAACATCTGTGGATTAGTACTAATAAACCCAGGTAGCAAAATAACATGACATTCACGTGAAAGCCACGTTAATATGTGACATGTAGTAACATTTAACAAGAATGTAGCATGGTGGGGATGTCCTAAGTCCGCCCCTAATAACATCACACATTGACATCCCGAAAATAACGTGTTTGTGACATCATAAATCCACATTCATGTTATATCTAATATCATGGATACCGTTACTGTTACTTTAATATTTAAATAATATCCTAGGATATTAGCTTTTTCTAAATTAAAACCATTAAAAACGCTATAACCCTATAAAAAATCGGATTTAAAATCAATCAGTAATTGAAACAATCACAGATTGGAACAGATAGATTCTAAATACGAAATTGCAGATTAAGCGAAGACTATATTCCTTTAATCCGTGTCCGTGGTCTTTGGAAGCCCGGCAGAGCCCCCTATTCATTGGAAATCGTATAATGTGTATACAATTTCCTTATAATAATTTACATCATCATCTGTAATTTGTTTGGTCTTTAAGAGACAGGCTCAGTGCCTATGGCTCATTTATCTAAAATTTGAATTAATTTGAATGGATAATTGGGGGAGTGAGTCTCTGCTCACTGATGCTGATTTGCATCTGTCATGAATTTTTGGGTGTTGCGACGAGGAAGGTGGGAGGGGGATTTGGGGGGATGGAGTAGGGATTGGAGGGAGGTGTGGGGGGAGTGAAACTAGTTCACTGGTGCTGGAGATGCACCTGTCCTGTGTTTGTGGGCACCATTACTGGTTGAGGACATTTTTGATTAATAATTTACTCTATCAACATCATCTTATATCGATTTTTTTGCTTCGAACGTCGGTGAGAAGCAAAATAACATGACATTCACGTGAAAGCCACGTTAATATGTGACATGCGATATATTCACAGCGTTGCTAAATATTTGTTATTAAATAACATGTTTGTCACGTCACACGTGTTACGTTGCAAATGTGATGTTAAATACATGTTATTTTTCAATATTATGTGATGTTATGATTTAGTTTAAAAATACACCCAAAAGTGATGTTAATTTCTTGTAATATAACATCCCTTGCTACCTGGGAATCTTATTTAGTTAAACTTCATCATATACAAATATATACCGGGTGTTTTTCAACGGCGGCTCCTATAACGTATTTATTCCTAGAAATAATAGTATATTAAAGTACTAAAATAGAAAAAATTGTTTCATAACATACGTTTTTAGCGCACGAGTACAAGTTTAGAAAACGAGGCGCTTGCGGCGAGTTTTCTAAAGTACTAGTAGGTACGCTAAAAACGTGCTTTATACAATTTTTTCTATTTTGCTCTAAAATTTTACAAAAATTTACATTTAAATTGATGACTGATTTAGGGATTTTTATTTCGGGTTGGCATTACGATTTTCGCTATCTTTAAAATTGTAAGAACAAATGATATTTTGATAAATTTTATAGTCATGTCTTCTCTTTTTCACTGCAAGTATGGTTAAAAAGCCACAACAACACGGTAAAAAAAACCTAAACACAAAATTTTGTCTACTATTTTTCTTATATTTGATCCAAAATGAATAGATTTAGTAACTTTCCAGATAAAAAATCTGAAACAAAATTGTATTTAAAAAATTATAAAAGCTGTCAAAATTTGAAAAAATCTTGGAATAATACACAGAATTTAATGGAGAATCTAAATATGTAAAAATATACAGGGAGTTCCATTTAAAAATTAAAAGTAGGGGTCGTTTCCGCTTAAACCGGAAGTAAAAAAAATAATTACATTAGGT
This sequence comes from Brachypterus glaber, assembly GCA_958510825.1. NCBI lineage: Eukaryota > Metazoa > Arthropoda > Insecta > Coleoptera > Kateretidae > Brachypterus > Brachypterus glaber. The sequence goes on along the minus strand of OY294045.1, from coordinate 3,322,139 downwards.
GATATAATTCAAAGTATGGTCTTATAGACATCCTGTAAATTTTATTCTTTTATCTCCAGGAATAAAAAAGTTATAGTGACGATCCACCTTTGAAAACACCCGGTATGGTATATTTAATAATGTTTTTAAGTGAAATTTTGGCTGTGTATAATATTATTAGTACCAAGCCATCGATATAGAGAGTTAAAGTTTTATTTTTTAAAGTTATTTATTTTCATTTAAAATATATAAAAAAGTTAATAATTTTACAATTTACAAATTTTCTAGGTTAATAAGAGTTCTAACCGATAAAAATTGAAAAAATAAGTTAGAATTGTAGTTCTAGAACTTCCTTATAATCTAAAATGTTAATAAACATATTTTTTATATTTTTTGTTTACTTTTTGAACCAAAAGTGTAGGTATATAAATTTACCCTCCACATTAATAAATGGTCTATAAGCTAAGTAATAAAAACAGAAACTTAATCGGCAAAGTTTTTATTTTTTTTAGTTTTACTCTTTTTCTAAATTGGTGTCAAACTTTTTTTTTATCGAAAAAATATTAGGGTCTCTAACACGATGATAAACTTAATATGACCTTAAACTTAATTCCTTCATAAAAAAGAGAATTAGAATACGAAAAACGTAACTTTAATTTAGATTAAGTGCCAAAATAATTATTTTTATCAGTAATTTATTAATCTAATCAAATAAAAGCTAAATATAAGTAAATAATATGCTTAAGGCAAGTGATAAAAAGTTAAATTAGGAATTTGGAATCGATTAAAAACACTAAAAAATAGTTTTTTTCGCCAAAATAAATTAAGAGCTTCAATGGGAAAGTTTTTTTTTAATTTTTGACAAATCTGTAGTGAAAAAAATACGAAAAATTTCCTTTGAAATGGTGTCTCACACTTTAAATTTGATGTTATGTAAACCGAGGCATTTAAATTTAAAAAATCATAAAATTATGACGTCAGAATTAAAACCAGAAGTTTTGCATAAGTGACAGAACTTTTTCATAAAAAAAAACTGCTGCCAACATAATAATACTCTCCCCAATAGGTATTCATTAAAATCAAAAACGAAAAAATTAAAAAAATCAAAAACAAAATTTCAAAAAATTTTCATTTTCAAAAAAAAATTGCACCATTTTACCCCCTTTTTACCAAAAAAAATTCGAACCTAGAACTTTGGATAATCAACCTATGGTCCAAATTTGAAGTCTTTAGCCCGAAGCGTTCTTGAGTTATTGTGACCAAAAATTTTCCGGACACAGACCGATATAAAACGTCCAGAAACGTAAAAAAGCAATAATTTTTTTTTTGATTTTTTTTTACTAACGCAAGACTTTCCTTGGGGAAAGTAAAAATAAAATTAATCATTGATATAATTAATAATTTTTTTTTGATTTTTTTTTCTAAGGATATCACTTATTAAAAGTTTTTTACATTTTGGGGCCCCCTTTTCCATCTCGAGATCTCACCAAGGAAAAAAATGATAATAATTTTTTATGTATTTTTTGACCTTTTAGGTGGTTTTTATACTTTTCTTTTTTTGTGAATAATAAAATTATGTCCAGAAACAATTTTTTACATATTGTGGAACAGGTATGAGTCATGGAAAAAAATTATAAAATTTATGTTAGGTGGTTTTTAAGTATTTCTTCTTTTGTGAATAATAAAAAAATTATGTTAAAAACAAAAATTTTACTATCTCCCCCCAACCGATTTTGCTTAAATACGAACTAAGCGAAGATAATGTAAAAATACAATTACATACCAAATTTCAGTCCTCTAGCTCACATCATTCTTAAGTTATCGTGGTTAGAGAGATCTAATTTATTTTCTTTGTTTATTTTAATGTTTCTTGACGTTTTAGAAAAAAATAACATCATTTAAACAAAGAAGAAATTGATTTTTTTCACAATCACAATACTTTATGAGAAAGCAAAACATTAAATCTTTTTCTATTTTCGATGCATTGATAAGTATTTGAATATCAAAATTTCTTGTTTCACAAAGCATAAAATGCAAACTGCGAGACACCGTTTTAGGGAAAATTCCTCCTATTTATTCACTATGATTTTCACAAAAATTACTCTTACCCATTTTTTTTTTGTAATTTATTAGTTTAAGTAACATTATTGAATTAGTTTAAGTTGATTGTGATAAAATATAATATTATGCAATAAAAAAATAATACTCCTAATATTAGAATTTAAGGAGTAACAATAAATAAAAGTTTGATTATTTTCATATAATCAAAATAATTTTTCTTTTTTTACAAACATTGTAAATATTGTAAATATTTATATTAAATAAATTATATTAATTTAGATTAAATTACTTTTTTAGTTAATACCTAAAAAGATACGAATAATATCTTAGCCATCTTCATAAAAAAGAAGATTATACAAGGGTTGTTCTAAAAAATAACAAAAATATTTCACATGTGTAATATAGTTTTTTCTTTGATCGTTTAGGCTATTAAAAAGTTATTTCAGGTATAACAACTTTATAATAACACAGATTTGTGTAAAATTATTTTTAAGAATTTTATGAAATATACGTAAATTATTTGCTAGCTTTATGGACATCCTTATAGCCTAATTTTTAAAATAACACATACTTTATAAGTAGTATAAAATATCTTTTTTTTTAAATATTACTGATAAAAATAATTGTTATATTTTTTATATTCCAAGAACATGCCTTCAAAAAACACAGTGCGATAATGGAAAGATTTGGAGTAATCTACGTGCAACTGTTTTTTATACAAGTCGATTTTTCACCACTTCTGATCTGCAAAAAATAGGAAATCCAACCAGTTTCATTTTGAAATTGTATAAAAGAAAAGGTCACCTGACAACTATAACTTTTCTTAAAATGTGTCAATTTAAATAAAAAATACATATTATAATAGTAATTATATACCAAGGTAGAGAAGACATTTTCTATAGCCAAGCGTATTAAGAGTGCGAGGCTATAATAGTCTTCTCTACCGTAGTTTATATATTAGTTTTTTCACTACTAGCACTATTTAACTATTTTTATTCAAAAAATAAAATAAATTATTAACAGAAATTATATTTCTTGAAATTTTCATAAAAATCAAGTAGCCTTGATCATTGACATTTGCTCAAATAAATACTTTGAACTGACGTTTAAAAATTTAGTTTTTTTAATTTTTTTTTTTCATAATATTAAGCTATATATTGATTGTATTAATTGGTAATAATTATAATTAATTATATTTAATAAATAAAAAGTTATTTAAAGCTATTTTCTTGGGTTTAATTAGTAAAAATTGCACAAAGAAATCGAACATCTAAAGTGACAGAAATCGATTATTTATAAAATTTACTCCTACTAGGAGAGAAAAAAATCATTATTGCTATAGGTGAAGAAAATCGATTTTACAGTCTGAAAACATGATAAATAATGGTATGTTCTAAAGCTAGTAGTGAAAAAAAGAATATACTTTTTAGTGTATAAAAAGAACCTTTTCCAATTAAATTTCTTTTAATTTAGCGGAGATCATCCATAAGTTGTCTAAAATTGATTTATAAAAAAAATGACGCACTAAGATTACAAAATATATTTCAAAAATCGCAGTGTACACATGTGGTATACAATAAATAAATTCTAGAATAAATATATTCTAGTACCTACGGATAGCTATCCGGATAAGATAGGATAAGAAGTTTTAAGGAGGATGCGTGATAATATAAAATCATTTATATCAATAGTTTGCTTTCTAAAATTGTCTAGACATTAAAAAAGAGTGTTATAATTTAATTAACTCACAAGCAAAACAATTATTCAAAATAAAAGTTATATTTTGTCAGACACACAAAATTTCATTAGTTAAATAACAAAAGAAACTTATTTTGTTAAAGAATTTTTTAGATACACTTTTTATGTTTTTTTTTTATGAATTAATACCTTTTTAATTAACATGGTTTGGTCTGAAAAGTTTTTGAATCTGATGATTGTTACGATTATATTTTTAGTAAATTATAATATCTTGATGATATCGTCGGCTTACTAAGCACTAAGTCCAAAAACATGGTTTTGAGATATTGACAAATTTAACTTTCACTGGTGTTTTTTAATTTTTGTAATAATTGTTACAAAAATGCACGTTTCGCCAAACAAACACTTAGTCGCTTAGTGCAGAAACATTTGAAATAATCTACAAGTAAAACGCACTAAGTGCACTAAGTGACTTGGTGCCTATTGCCAGATAAAATTTTATTCAAAATCAAACTGGTGCGTTTTGTATAGTGGGTAACTCTAACCTAGAAGTTAGTTCGGTTTACCTGTACATAGATCATCAAAAATTAATTACAGTACCCTAAAAATCCCATTTTTGCAAAAAAGTGACTTAGTGCCTTTTACTTGTAAGCCGACGATATTATTTATATAGTTAAATTCATGGTTAAAAAGTTTGTATTTTTTATATATTTTGATTTATCTATTTTAAATATTTGTGGCTTGGTTCTAAAAGGGTCAATGTCACTTTGTTAGTAGCAGCGTTTTCAAAATATTACATCAGAGTTGACGTGAAAACGCTGTTATTGACAAAGTCATATTGGCTCTTTTAGAACCAAGCCACAGATATATTTTTTATTTATTGTTTATTTTTTTTTTAAACAAAAACGTTGATTTTTTTTTTGAATAATTGTTTTATAAATTGTCTGTATATACAGAGTGTTTTTCGTGACTCAGTCGCCTATATAATGTTGACCTTGAGTCAGTTTTGTAAAGTTCATAGAAAAAAATAAGTAACTACCTACAGAATGATGCCTCACACTTTAAAATCGATGCCCTATGTGTCGAAATATTAAAATTCAAAAATAGATTTAGATTATGATTTTTTCAATTTGAATCTTTCGGCTTATACGACATTAAATTTAAATTTTGAGACTGTTTAATGAAAATTTCATCTATGTTTCACTATGGACCCAGAAAAATGATTCAAAGTCCCCATTTGTTAATTATTCGAGTTTTTTGTTAACTATTTGTATTATTTAGATAGCTGATCTATTTATCTTACTGTTACAACAATATACAGGGTCTTTTTTAATAATTGTCCAATTGCTTATACAGGGTGTTTCGCAGATTTCTTAAAAACTGTAAGATAAGTTCTGTAAAAAATTATAGGATAGGTATTACCTACTAGTATACACTATAATCTTATCTTGGCATAAAGTAAATTCTGCGACGCCTCGAATTGTAGGCGTCGCGACGATCTGGTAAAAATTTTCGATGGCTGGAACGTTGAAATGTGTTTTTATCGATTAAAAGCCCAGTTCTAAGCATTTTTTGTCATTTCAATAAAATTATATCTACCGGTTTCCGAGATATTTGACATTATGAGCATCTGCATTGGGCGTTTTTAGTGAAACACCCTGTATGAATATAGTCATACTTATCTTTGGATAGTCCATAAAAAAGATCCTGTATCATAGGCAGTAGCCGGCGTATTTACAGTTGTAGTCCAGTCTTCAGGTCAATAAAAGAGGCTTTACCTGGAAATAATTCAGGAAGTTGATTTTCGGTTTATTGGGTAGGGTTTAAGACCGCAAATAAAAAAATTACTTTGCGACGTTGAACTCGATTTGGAACTGTTATTTTTTTAACGTGTTTTTCACAAAAAACGGATTTTTGAAATATCCTTATACGTTACACTATCTATACGTTTTTAGATCTTTAATGTTTTTTTCGAAAAACCAAAATTGTTCTTTATCGTCGGTAGGCATGCCCCTGAGAACATTTTGGGTGAAAATTAAAAAAATCTATCTGGCACTTTCTTTTTAATTTACGTAAAATTGTTTTTTTTTTTAAATAATTCACACATTTGTGCCCCATTATTTTGAGTAAACCGATTTTCGATTGAATCACCATTGCATTAAGCATAAAAAACCTTCCTAACCGAGTCATAAAGAAAAATCTAAAACCCTACAGTGTAACGTTTAAGGCGGTGACGTGAATTAGCTATGTCGTAAAAAAATATATGACACAAAAAATGTTGGAGATTTGGTCCTCTTTATTTTCATATCAAAAGTTTTTTGTTCTAGGATGCACCGATCTTGAGATATTTTAAAAAGTCTGTTTTTTTGTGAAAAATAAGTTAAAAAATGACAGTTCCAAACCGAGTTCATTGTAGCAAAGTTATTTATTTGCGGCCTTAAACCCTACCTAATAAACCAAAAATCTAAACTCCCTGAATTATTTCCAAGTAAAGCCTCTTTTATTAACTTGAAGACTGGACTATAACCGGAAATACGCCGGGTACTGATCATAGGATTGAAGTTTGCGTAAATAAAATAATATATGAATATACAGGGTGATGATTTAACTTGACCAAATATGTGCATTAATTTTAAATGGACTGTAAATTAGAGTGAATAAAAAAGAGCAAAATAAAAAAATATAAAAATAATAAATGAATTAAATAATAAAAAAATAATAATTTTTATAGTCAATTTTACAAAGTTTTGAATCTATAAAAATGGATGTGTACGGTGTACGGTCCATTTGTTTATTCCAAAATGTATTGCACTTTTATTCCAAAAAGACTTGTATGTACTTAATCTTTTTATTCCATGTTTAAAAAATCACTCTGTATAATAATTAAGTATGGATATTTAACGAGCGAATTTAATATAACCAGAGTTGATAGTTTCATTACAATACTACTGCCAACAAAATAATACTTTCCCTTATAGACCTAGATTCATTAATATCAAAAACGAAAAATATGAAAAAAAAAAAATCAAAAAAAAATTTTTTTTTTCAAAAAATTTTTCTTTTTTCGTAAAACGAAAATTAAATTGAAAAAAAAATGTTTTAAAAAAAATGGTTTTTATCCCATTTTACCCCCTTAACCCAATCTGATTTTTACAAAAACAATCCCAGCCTTATATAATTTTTTTTCGAGTTTTTTTACTAACGCAACACTTTCCTTGGGGAAAGCAATAACAGGGTCGGACAGGAGGAATTTTAAATTATTTCTAATTTTTGGTGAGTCTTTAACACATACCTATGCCGAATAAGATTGTCTGTATACAGATATATAATCTTATTCGGCACAGGTATGTATTAAACAAACTCACCAAAAATTAGAAATACTTTAAAATTCCTGTTGTCCGACCCTGTTATTTTAATGAAAGTATTAACTCTGATTGTAACCTGTTCCCTCCCCGCACAATTTTGAAATACGAAATTTTAAATTTTTGAAATTCTGAATTAACGAACTATAAAAATAATGAAATACTGAAATATTGATAATCTGAAATTTTGTAATTTTAAATGTATAAAATTCTGAAAATTTCAAATTTGAAATTTTGGAATTTTAAATTTGAAATTTTGGAATGTTATATTTTTAAATGTTATATTTTGGAATTTAATATTTTGGAATTTGAAAGTTGAAATTTTGAAATATGAAAATTTTAAATTTAAATTTTTAAATTAAAAATTTTAAATTTTTAATTCTGAAATTTTGCGATTTTAAAATTTTGGTATTTGAAATTTCGAAATTTGAAAGTTAAAAGTTTAAAATTTGAAATATGAAATTTTGGAATTTGATGTTTTAGAATTTTAAATTTTGGAATGTTAAATTTTGGAATTCAGTATTTTGGAATTGGAATAAAATTCTGAAAATTTCAAATTTGAAATTTTGGAATTTTAAATTTGAAATTTTGGAATGTTACATTTTTAAATGTTAAATTTTGGAATTTAATATTTTAGAATTTCAAAGTTGAAATTTTAAAATATGAAATTTTTAAATTTAAATTTTGATATTAACAATTTTAAATTTTTAATTCTGAAATTTTGCGATTTTAAAATTTTGGTTTTTGAAATTTTAATACTTGATTTTTTGGGATTTGAAATTTTGAAATTTGAAAGTTAAAAGTTTAAAATTTAAAATATGAAATTTTGAAATTTTAAAATTAAAAATTTTGGAATTTAATGTTTTGGAATTTTAAATTTTGGAAATGTTCAATTTGGGAATTTAATATTTTGGAATTAAAATTTTTAATTCTGAAATTTTGCGATTTTAAAATTTTAGTATTTGAAATTTTGAAATTTTAAAGTTAAAAATTTAAAATTTGAGATATGAAATTTTGGAATTTTAAAATTAAAAAATTTGGAATTTGATGTTTTGGAATTTAAATAAAAATTTTTAAGTTGAAATTTTGAAATTTGAAATTTAAAAATTTGATTCATAATGAGTGTGGGGCGCCCCCCTGGTGGGACGAAAGAAAATCGTTTCGTAAATGCCAAGCTTAATAATAATCTTCAAAACGCCTTATCATATACATTCATAAATATTTTAAATAGGAGTTTGCGTGTATAAATGGTACAAGTCTTAGGACAAGGACTTAAACCCAAATAGATATTTATTTTTATCTGTATGAATTTATTTATGGTACATTTTTGTTTCATTTTTTTTTGCTATTTTATTGCTATATTGTTTTTTTTTTTTTTCCTTTTTTGAACAGTATGTGGGTGGATATGCTTAAACCATCAAGTAATAAACAAATAAAATAATAAATTTTGTTTTATTTTCTTAAACCAGATAGTCTTGTACTAATTTGCACAAAAATGCAAAAAAAGCTTAAAAAAATAAATAAAAAAATTCCCTAAAATATAGTAAAAAAATGTTAACCCATTTTAACTTTCCAACAAAAATATTTGTCCTATAGGACCAATTTTAAGCAAGCTAACAAAAAATAATATTTATGGTACTAGTGGGTAAAGTAAGATATTGCCCATGATAAAATTAACCTGCGAGGCGTCAGGCAAGCAGGTTAATTTTCGAGAGGGCAATATCGGTTTACCCATGAGTGCCATTCAAGGTTTTATCCAATAAATAGATTAGGAATTCATATTTTTATTAAAAATTTTAATGACATTTACAAGAAAATAATTTGACAAGTGACAGTTGAGTGGGTAAAATAAATAATTATCCACTCAATAAAGTAAAAGCCACGCGGGGGTTATTATTGAGTTTATTTATTTAAAATAAAGCTGGTAATTGTCTTATTATCTGTATGTATTGGATAAAAAAATTATCGCACTTTGATTTTGACAAAAAAACAATCCCAGCTGAGAACCTAGCAACGACGTTACGTCAATGATAGAATGATAGCGACACAGGAAAAGTCCGTTACACGGGGCACGGTGGGCTGGAAAATTTTGATTAAAAAAAAAGAAAATTTTAATAAGAAGTATTTTCTTTCAGAAAATTTTAATTTTTAACCCAAAATGACCAGTCTGAGTGGGTATAAATGGTGCACAAACCGGACCGCTTAAGTCCGGTTTGTGCACCATTTACACCCGGGTAGACCCGCTATTTTTAGTAGGGTCATATAAACAAAAAAAAATCGAAAAAAAAAATATGTGAAAAATTTTATGAGCTTTAAAATTATGCATAAAACGACCCTCCTGTTCATTTAAAAAAATTCCCTCCTGGCCACATTTTAGTAGTAACAAATATCAAATATAGTCAAAAACTAGATAAAACGTTGCAAGCACCCTGTCAAAACATCGGCACTATTGTATACTAGAGCCATCTAGTTTGCAAATTTCAAACTAGGTGTTTTGTTTGATTTTAAATTCAGTATCTTTAAAACATTATATTCTAGCAAAAAACGGTATATCGTCATCTAAAGGCTCTAACGGTCTAACTCCAAAACGTCATATTTTTCAGGAGACGTAAAAAACGATTTAAAACTTAATTATAGCAATTTAGAACTTTAAAACTAGCTTGTTCACAGGTAAAAATGTTTGAAATGTGTTAATGTATTTAAAACTTTTCATTGTTATCTATTTTATATAAATTATTTGAAAATTAAATTTTAACCACAAAATCTAAATTCACTAATGGTCTAACTCCAAGGGAAGATAAAAGAGGATACCTATCGTATTATATCGCGTAATATTATTACAAAAAATTTATATTTTTATATTTAATATATAATATTACTACTAGGTAGGCATAATATATATACATTATTAATGGCAATAATTATAATTATCATCAAACAGTAAATTAACAAATATTTGAAACGGGATCCCCTGTTGTCGAGAAATAGTTTGACTTTAGTGACAGTTCTCATTTAATTGTTTTCTCATAATCATATGATGACTTAGCGACTTAAAGTATTTACATTTTTGCATTTTTTGAGGCTGATATTGGTTTAATGCAACTTTTTTTTTTTGAAGTATGTATGATAATGAAGCAAATTTGATAAAAAACTCATTTTTGAAAAATTTGGAGTTAGACAACTAGAGCCTTTAGTGGATGATATAACATTTTTTATAGGGCTTAAAAAGAGCTTTTATTTAAAATATAATTTTTTGAAATCGGGTTATAAGTATGTGAGATATGCTAAAAAAACTTTTTACTACTTTAAACGTCAATATCTCGAAAACAATGCGTTTTAGGAAAACGTTGTTTATAACATTTTTTGACCAATTTAAAATTATCTTTTATATAAGTGCTAAATTAACCAAATACAATAATAATTTTCCTAATTATAAACAAAAAACGCTAAAAATAGGAGTTTTACCCAAAAAAAACCGCAAGTCGATATCTCATGTAGAAATTAAGTTAGAGAATTTACACCCAGACAGACGCAAAATTTTTTTTTACTGATTTCGACTCAGAATGGTCTAAAACGTCGAGAAATGTAAAAAAAAAACGTGGTCAAAGATTTTGACTTTTCGGCGAAGATTTCAATACATCGGCACTCTTAGTAGCACTTAGTGCCGATGTAAAATAGTTCTTAGTCTTATTTGCGTGTTCCAAATTCTCGTTAAGAGAAGATGACTTTTGCACCGCACTGTATGGATTTCTGAACGGCATTTACAAAGACTGAGAATGAATAATAAGAATCCATCAAAGAGAGATAGCAACTGATTAATTTTTAGTAATCCAATTCAAATTAGTTGAAACCCTCTAATTTTGTTTTAATTCAAACTTATCTAAAGATTTTCCCGAGAATTTTCCTCAAAAAAAACCTTCAATCAGTCTTAATTAAAACTCGTTTCACCTATTAAATTCGGATCTAGAATTAGGCCAGTTGATAAAGAATATACAGGGCACGGTGCGGTTTTGGAGGTAATTTACGAACTCGGACCGTCACTAAGTTTTTTTTGATAAATTTGTTATTTATGACATAACTAAAGATTTAAGACCGAAAATTAAAAAATCTGACGGTTAGTTTTTTTTTAATTGTCAATTTATATTTATTTGACACAAGCCACCTTGATTTTAAGGTAATAACTTGTGAAAAGTGTATTTTTCGTATCAATGTAAAACAAGCCTACTGTATAATTTTCAAATAAATGAAAAATAATTTAATGCTTTTTTAGGTTGAATTCTAGATTTAATCACGTATTGTGACAAAACGGCAAAAAATATAAAAAAAAAACTGGTAAATACATTTTTATAGAGAATTAAGTAGTCTTTATTCTTATGAAAAAATAAATATTATATATCAATAAAATTTGAGTTATAAGGGGATAATTATGTTAGTGCACTTTTTTTTAATAAATTGACAATTAAAAAAAAACTAAACGTTAGATTTTTTAATTTTTGGCCTTAAATCCTTAGTTATGTCCATTAATCGGAATAAATTCAGTTATGACTCATCAACGTTGAAAATAAACACAGAAACATAGGCTTACGGAATAATTTTGCCGAATTATGAGGGAAATTTTTATAAAGGTCACTAAATCGAAACATTTGACGACTAATTTGTTACACAAAACAATATTGAATATACATATTAACTATAAATATGTAAATATATCGGTGTTTTTCGAAGAAAATTAAAATGTAAATATTTAAAACCTCGCGTCAACGATAGAATCGACGCGGCGCCTATGCGAGCACTGGAAATTCGCCGATGACTGGTTATGTAATAAATAACAAGGTTATCAAAAAAAAATTAGTGACGGTCTGAGTTCGTAAATTACTTCCAAAACCGCAGCGTGAGGGTATCAAAAGAAGTATTGCCTACGAATTATCTCCGTAGCTATAAAAGATTTTTAAAATGAAAATAAAGTTTAGTGCCTTTATATCTATATCTAGATATAGATAATTCTTATCAGATTACAGGTCTGCCAACATCTAATGTGTAGTACTTTTGTGCAAACATTAGATGGCGCCACCAATTTCTACGCTCTTGATACAGTTATACTTATTTTTGATAAGTATTTAAAATTTTCAACAGTCAGTGCGAAAGCCACCATACCAATATATGCTTACTGATGATCGCAAAAAAACGTGAAATAGCAGCTATATGACATTTTGGTAGGGATTTTCTCATTGATTGTGAAAATTCTGTAGTAGAGCAGTGCAGTTTATAGATTTTTAAAATGTACAGAGCTTGTATGAACCGTAAATACCCCCCAACACCCTGTTTTGGCATGGTCATGGCTATATTCATACATTCAATATTGAATATAGCTCCCAGCTGAATATGGTTATTTTTTTCTAAAAGTGCTAACCCTATTAGGGTTTTTGTACGTTTTTCTTAGTACTATATCTGAGTTTTTAATTTAACGAAATCAAAAATAGGACGTTATATTTAAAAATTTAGCACAAAATGGCTTTAAAGTTGATTTAAAAAAAAAAATACCATACCAAACCATTTTCATAAAAACAAAAGAAAATCAGTTTCACATTGACAAGAAATTATTAGCCTACTACTAAAAGATTTGAAATGTCAAGTTTCAGAAATGTTCCAATATGGACGTCATATGACCGCCATGTTGTTTTTATGAAAACTGGCTCCTTTGGCGCCATCTTTAATGCAAAAATCGACTTGTGATATATCAATGAAAAGACAATTTAAAGACGAATCCAAAAATGTTAACAAATATATAGGGTTCAATTTCAAAATCAAAAGTTGGTATTACTTCCCTTAGACCGGAAGTGATATTTTTTATAATGATCATGCAAAATGGTTCTCTGTAAATTTTAAAAAGTTATCTTTTATAGCTACGGAGATAATTCGTAGGCAATACTTCTTTCGACGCCCTGTAGTGACTATTTTCAGGTCCAACGTAACATAACCTAATTCTTTAGTTTGTTTTGCTTTTTTTTGTTTGTTTGTTTGTTTGTTGTTTTTGATGCTAATGGGGAGGGGCGTAGCCCGCCCATTTAAACGAGGAAAATACAATTCTGACGAAATATAAAATAAAAACTTTAAAAACTCCTCGAAAAAACTTTTAAAATCCACAAAAAAAAGTACTAGAGGTGGAAATATCTTCGTGTCCGTCGGACGTGGAAATAGCCTCTTCCTATATATGGTCTGTTTCCTCAAGCAAAAAAGTAAATTAAAAATCGCACAGTAAATATTTTTACAACAGGTTCGAATAGTATATGTTTGTGTATAGAATATAGTTATGTTCTATAAAATAAACTACGCTGTATATTCACATACAATATTTGAATCTGTTTTGAAAATATTCACTGTGCGATTTTTAATTTACTCTCTTACTTTACCATAGTAAACAAGTTTTTTAATTTGTAGATAGACAAAAAAAATACCAGAAAAAAAACCCTGATTTGTCGCCCTCCTGCCAAAAGGTTGACAAATAAAAAAAACACGTTACTTGCTCTGTATATGACTAGTATTCGGCGTAAACTCAGTTATAATAATAATAATAATAATAATAATAAACGACTTTATTTGACATATAATTACATCAAAATGGCGAAGTTTGATTATAAAAATCAATCTTACACTTAACTTATGACTCATCAACGTTGAAAATAAACACAGAAACATAGACTTACGGAATAATTTTGCCGAATTATGAGGGAAATTTTTATAAATCGAAAAATTTGACGACTAATTTGTTAGCCACAACAATAATAACTATACACATTAACATTACATACGTATATATAACGGTATTTTTCAAAGAAAAAACCGACATTCGATTTTTATCTTTTAAGAATACGAAAGTTTTTAATTTTTATTTGTCGATAACTTTTTTCCCACCTTACTCGTTTAAATGGAATCATTAAAAAAAAATCAAGATAAAAAGAAATAAAAATGTAAATATTTAAAACCTCGCCTTAACGCTGAGTCGACGCGGCGCCTATACCCAGGTAGCAAAATAACATGAAATTCACGTGAAAGTCACGTTAATATGTGACATGTAATGTTAAGATTGTAGTCTCATTTAACAAGAATGTAGCATGGTGGGGATGTCCTAAGTCCGCCCCTAATAACATCACACAATGACATCCCGAAAATAACGTGTTTGTGACATCATAAATCCAGATTCCTGTTATATCTAATATCTTATGGATGCAGTTACTTTAATATTTAAATAATATTTTAGGATATTAGCTTTTTCTAAATTAAAACCATTAAAAACGCTATAACCCTATAAAAAAATCGGATTTAAAATCAATCAGTAATTGAAACAATCACAGATTGAAACAGATAGATTCTAAATACGAAATTGCAGATTAAGCGGAGAATATATCCTTTAATCCGTGTCCGTGGTCTTGAGAAGCCATTGGAAATCGTATAATGTGTATACAATTTCCTTATAATAATTTACTCTATCAACATCATCTTATATCGATTTTTTTGCTTCGAACGTCGGTGAGAAGCAAAATAACATGACATTCACGTGAAAGCCACGTTAATATGTGACATGCGATATATTCACAGCGTTGCTAAATATTTGTTATTTAATAACATGGTTGTCACGTCACACGTGTTACGTTGCAAATGTGATGTTAAATACATGTTATTTTTCAATATTATGTGATGTTATGATTTAGTTTAAAAATACACCCAAAAGTGATGTTAATTTCTTGTAATATAACATCCCTTGCTACCTGGGTACAAGTACTGGAAATTCGCCGACTACTGTATATGACGTATTTTAACTGTTCGACTGGCCTAATTGGATATCTGGTATCCAGTTCTTTTGAATACCTTTTGCGCGATACGCAATACGGTTTGAAATGCCTCGCACAGCAAACAACCCCTTTTAAAATAACTCCCAATTTCGTGCCTAGCTAGCTAATTTTAAACCAACTTCGACGAAATAAGTTTACAAATATACAGTATCAGATTCAAATAAATTTTACCAATGTAGGCTTAAGATCTTTTTAAATTTTAATACTTTAAGTTCTTTCCAGAGACTCAAATTATGTTTATCGGCGATAAACTATCGCAAAAATCAACTTTTTAATATTTTGATGTAGGTCCGTTTTAAGGTTCCTGGGGAATGTAGGAGCTTCTATGTTACAGTCAGGGATGACCATTATATTTTGGCGGGGGTGAGCAAGGACAAAAATTTTTTAACTAAAGAGAAAAAAAAACAACTCTGAAAAAAGCTTTACCCCTGGAAGAATTTTTTCAAATTTTACATCGACACTTAGTGCTACTAAGAGTGCCGATGTATTGAAATCTTCGCCGAAAAGTCAAAATCTTTGACCACGTTTTTTTCACATTTCTCGACGTTTTAGACAATTCTGAGTCGAAATCAGTAAAAAAAAAATTGCGTCCGTCTGTCTGTCTGTCTGGGTGTAAACTCTCTAACTCCATTTTTACATGAGATATCGACTTGCGGTTTTTTGCATATTGTTTTTTATCGTATTCCGAAGAGCTGATTAGATTTTGGGGGTAAACGATTGGTGGTAAGGGGGAAATTGTATATACATTATACGATTTCCAATGGATAGGGGGCTCTGCCGGGTTTCTCAAGACCACGGACTGCAATTTCGTATTTAGAATCTATCTGTTTCAATCTGTGATTGTTTTAATTACTAATTGATTTTAAATCCGATTTTTTTTTATAGGGTTATAGCCTTTTTAATGGTTTTATTTAGAGAAAGCTAATATCCTAGGATATTATTTAAATATTAAAGTACCAGTAACGGCATTCATAAGATATTAGATATAACAGCGCAGGAATGTGGATTTATGATGTCACAAACACGTTATTTTCGGGATGTCAATGTGTGATGTTATTAGGGGCGGACTTAGGACATCCCCACCATTCTACATTCTTGATAAATGTGACTACAATCTTAACATCACATGTCACATATTAACGTGGTTTTCACGTGAATGTCATGTTATTTTGCTACCTGGGACTTAATCAAAGACAAACGATGAGTTGGATGCAAATAAGCGTCCTTGCTGTAACGGATATTAAGTGTTCTGATTTCCAATGAATGAGCCTGAATTAATGAAATTTTGTAAGAAACTTCGCGCCAGGATTGCAGAATTAAAAAACTTAATTAGGGCGTAAGTACCCTGAAAAATCGATTGGATCTTAGTTTTTCAGTATTTTATTTACGTAATTCCAGAAAAAGACTTTATAAAGTTATTACTCTTTAATCAATATATTAGATTTAAAACGTTTTTTAGTGGTAGAAAACAATATGTGGCGCTACCTATAGCCTCATAAATAAAAGCTTGTAAAAAGAAGAATTGCTAAAACTTTCACTAAAAACACTTGTGCATAGAAATTATCTCTGTAGGAAAAAAATTTTATCACAAAATCGCTTTAAAACTGTAATGACACATGTCAGCGTTTTTACCGTTGTGTAAATCGGAACTTGCCAATTGGCTTACGACGAAAGCGCATTTTGCGTTACCATAGTAACTTAAAGAATATTTCGTCGGCTTACAAGTAAAGAGCACTAAGTCCAAAAACATGGTTTTGAGATATTGACAACTTTAACTTTCATTGTTGTTTTTTAATTTTTGTAATAATTTTTTTTGGAAAAAAACTACCGCAGATTGCAATGACATGTTTGGACATAATAATGTCCCATTTTCAGTTAAATAAAGAAAAATTAAAGTAGTTTAATTCAACTAAATTTGAAAAAAGACATGGACTTAGTGCCTTTTACTTGTAGGCCCACGACGTCGGCTTACAAGTAAAGAGCACTTAGTCAATAAAATAATATAAAAAACAACTATTTAAAATTAAAACCCTTCTATTAATTAAACGTAATGTATAACTATAAAGTAGAAAACTAGATATTTACATAAATTTTCAAAAACTAGATTTTTAAAAGAAGGGTTTGGACTTTTTGATTGTTTAAAGAACGTTTCCAAAATTAATAATAATAATTAATTAATATTAATTATATGAAACTGCTTACTATGCACGAACTAAGACAGTTTTCAGAGGCCATCGGCTGTACCGGCAAAGAAGCATCTCCTAAAGTCAATAATTATAATGAATCATTATTAATGATAAAACACTTCACGGCGCATTTCAAAGGGCTGTTTTCTGAACTTGCCGCGAACTTTAGTTTTTTTTTATATTCTTGTTATTTCTGTTCTGTCTCTATTCCATCAACTTTAACATAGCAAAATTTGAATTCGTTTGTCAGTACAATAAATAACGCGATATTGTATCATATAAATGATTCAAGCATTCATATTTTTATAAATTAACTCTTTTTAGAAAGTCGCTTAGTGCAGAAACATTTAAAATAATCTACAAGTAAAACGTACTAAGTGCACTAAGTGACTTAGTGCCCACTGCCAGATAAAATTTTAATCAAAATCAAATTGGTGCGTTTTGTATAGTGGGTAACTCCCTTGGCAGTCCACCTAGAAGTTAGTTTGGTTTACCTATACATAGGTCATCAAAAATTAATTACAGTGCCATTAAAATCCCATTTTTGCAAAAAAGTGACTTAGTGCCTTTTACTTGTAAGCCGACGATTTAAAAGCAGAAATGTTTAAAAAATTTACACCTTATTTGGAAATACTATAGGTGCATATTATACTATTTTAATTTTTTTATTGATTTTAATAACTGGTGTAGTGACCCGTAAAATATTTCTGGAGTTGGAGGAATAAAGTGGCACGCATTTCAAAACTACCCATATTAGCCTACTTCAATAAATATATTTTATAAAAGCTTTAACCTTTATGTTGGTTGACCTATTTTTATTTTTCCGGCGTTTAAATAAGGTCAAAAACATCATAAAAGTATTAAGGCATATCCACAAGCTCGCATAAGAATGCGGTACCGTGATTGGCTTACAAGATACATGGCGGCACTTCAAGCCAATCACGGCATCGCATTCTTAAGTACTATGTTGTTATGCGAGCCTGTGGATATGCCCTTACTTTAATAAAGTGGTATTTACGCTATTATTGGATGGATGGATCTTCTGAACTGAAAAAAAAACGTTCATTTCGACGTGTTAAAGTTTACATATAAAACTACGTTTTTACATCGGCTTTGTGCTACTAAGAGTGCCGATGTATTGAAATCTTCGCCGGAAAGTCAAAATCTTTGACCATGTTTTTTTCAAACCTTCCCGAGTCGAAATCAGTAAAAAAAATACCGTCCATAGATATGTCTGTCTGTCTGTAAACTCGATAACTCAATTTCTAAATAAGATTTCGACAAACGGTTTTTTGCATATTGTTTCTTATCGTATTTCGAAGAGCTGATTAGATTTTGGGGGTAAACGATTGGGGGTAAGGGGGTAAAAATAGGGTAAAACTTGTTATAATTAAGGCAATTATTATTTTATTTTATTAATTTAGCACTTATATGAAAGATAATTTTAAATTGGTCAAAAAATGTTACAAACTATTTTTTTTTTTTTTTTTTTTTTTTTTAAATCAAACTTTTAGTCATCATTCACTTTATTAATAATTTAGGTTAGTTACCGGTTTCGATTATCATCGTCAGACTAGCCAAAAATATATAAAAATACTATATCCATAAAAGGTCAAAAAAGGTCAAAAACAACCAACATTTATAAATGTAAAACACAGTAACGTAACGTCCACTTCAATTTACAAGACAATATAAACATAATATTAACAATAAAATCACAAAACACGTGTTTAAACATACAGTATATAAATAATAAAATTGGATTAAAGTACCTCTCCAGTATAATAAAATATCGTCAACATAACGAAGCCAGTACTTTATGAAAAGCAGACATGAATGACCAGAACCAAAAACTAAAGATTCAAAAAAATTCATAAATATTTCTGCCAGTATTGGACTCATTGGTTCACCCATAGCTAAACCGTCTTTACTCCTATAGTGCTTACCATTAAAAGTAAAGAAATTCTGTTCGGCACAATGTTTGATTAAAGCTTTAAAAGATGATCCTTCATTATCGGATAAGTCGCTATCAGTTATGAGTTCATCCACTATACTTAAGACTTTTTTGATTGGAACATTGGTAAACAAATCTTTCACATCCAACCTTCCTTACCAAGGTCCAAGTCCTTGACCTTATTATTTTTTTCCTAAAATGCATTGTTTTCGAGATATTGGCGTTTAAAGCAGTAAAACGTTTTTTTAGCATATCTCACTTATTTATAACCCGATTTCAAAAAAATATATTTTAAATGAAAGCTATTTTTAAGCCCTATAAAAAATGCTATATACAGTTTTTTGCTAAAATATAACGTTTTGGAGATACAGACTTTCAAAATTTAATAAATTATGCCGGTGTATTAATGGTTGCCTAATCACGTGATCACACAACTTTCCTTTTTATAACGTTTCAAATTAGTGCCTAGTGTCGATGTTTTGACAAGGTGCTTGCAACTGTTCAAAAAAGTAGCCTACAATAATGCCCAACATAAAAACAATTGTGCATCTTTTAAGGGCCAATTTTTTTCAAAAGAGCTAAAACATGAAACAAATAACTCTCTCATCTCCTGTGTTCGCTAACTTCTGCCAACAAAATAATATTTTCCACTAGAGGCCAAGGTTCATTAAAAACAGAAAAAAAAAATCTTGAAAAATAAAATTAAAAAAAAAATATGTTCTTTTTAAGTTTTAGTTTTAATGGCGATTTCTCCCGTTAGATTAGACAGGGACAAAAGTTCTACCCAAAAAGGATAGAAGATATACATACACTCCCACTTCCACCCAACCAAACAAATTCTGTATTTGTTCTTTGTTGAACAAATACAATATTTACTTGGCCGGGCGAAAAGTGTAACTATAGTATTTTTATTAAAGAAATTACTGGCGCCATCTAAATTTTAGTAGAATTATCTTATTCTACAGATTCACATTACCTATGTTCGTTCGTGCCGCTCAGTGCTACACTTTCCGGCCAACCAAATAAATACTGTTTTTGTTGTATGAAAAACAAATACAGTATTTATTTGGTTGGTTGGTTGGAAAGTGTAGCACAAATGAGATAGAGATAGGGTAGACGTCTTTTGTTTCATAATTCTAGTTGTAGAGAGCTCCATTGAATCTAATTTTTACCCCACCCCGAGTTTTACTAAAAACAAACTCAGCCTAGAAGTTTGGTAACCTATGTGACTTTAGATTTTTTTTGACAGAAATCTTCTTATTTTGAAAATAAAACGTCGAGAAACGTAAAAAAAGTCTTATGTATTTTTTTTAATAATGCAAGACTTTGCTCGGGGAAAGTAAATTGATGTAAATTGTTATTTTCTTGGTTATTTTTTTCAGAAATAAGAAATGTAATCTTTCTTAGAATTAATGTAAACGTGACCTATTTTTCTTTAAGCCAACGTAAATATCGCAATATTTTCTCCCTTTGAAGCTCAA
Source organism: Brachypterus glaber (assembly GCA_958510825.1). Lineage (NCBI taxonomy): Eukaryota > Metazoa > Arthropoda > Insecta > Coleoptera > Kateretidae > Brachypterus > Brachypterus glaber. Next base: position 3,301,568 of record OY294045.1, on the reverse strand, counting down.
AAGGTAACATAAATTTACTTAACCCCTTTTATAATGCGACAAGCAATACGTACGAGATTATCTCTTGATTTTATTCGTTGAATCGACGCACCGTGTCCTAAAACTGGGTATCGGCGATCAAAACTTGCGTTTCAGGAGACTGGGACTTTTGCAAAGGTCCCAGAGCCAGGTGTCCCGGTACCGGAAGTACTGACTCTACAGTAACTTTTCACCACTACAATGTAACCTAATCTGAAAATATTAGCCTTTATTTACGGTTATTTGTGATAAACACTCGGAAATGAAGCAATTAAAAACTTTATTGAATTACATAATCATGCCAACGTTTCACCTAATATTTAGGCTTCTTCAGGGCTAAAAAAAAGTCTTTTTGGACATAACTTGGGATTTTTTGGAAAAAAATGTATATAAACAAAAATAAAAGAAATTAATAAATTAAAAACTTACCTAAATTTTAAAGAAGCATTAAAACAAACAAATTAAACAAAAACATTACAAAAACAAACAAAATACACTGGACATTTTTCAACAGGATAATACTCACTATAGAACAACAAAAACAACAGTTTATAATGTCCAAGTTATGTCCAAAAAGTTTTATAATCTTTGTCTTTTTAGCCCTGAAGAAGCCTAAATATTAGGTGAATCGTTGGCATGATTATGTAATGCAATAAAGTTTGTATTTGCTTCATTTCCGAGTGTTTATCACAAATAACCCTAAATAAATTTCAAGGAGCATCCTGTGGGAAATATTATTAATATTAGCCTTCAGAAAACTCTTGCACATTTTCAAAGCAGTGCTCTTGGACTAGTCGGAGAGCTGGCACACACAAAACATACATAATTATTAATATATTACACGGAAAGAAATTAGTGGGCTCTGCGCTATACATTATAAGATATTTGGTAACAGTGGCAAATTATAGTGATTTAAGCTATAGATTATAAGGGACACAATAACTAATAATGTTAAAAATAAATTGGAAACGATTATATATATTACAGACACGATTATATTTATTACAGGCACTATTATAAATTTACAGAAATTTTATTATATTATAAAAATTATTAGCACGGACAATAATTAAATCTATTTAAGCTATAAATGCCATACTATTTGTTATATTTTATTATTCACTAAACAATTAAAGTATTTCATATAAATTTTTACACTGACTGCCATAATTGTAAGAGAAAGCCTTGTATTTATATAATAAGCGATTATAATTTGCTTGGTATGTGTGTTATAGCGCTCCTAGCTATAATTTTTTTTTCCGTGTATAAGAATTCTGTTGAATATAGAACATTTTTTACATTTACATTTTGTTTAACCTCGTACTACTCTATTAAGCATCCCTTAAGTCCAGGACTTGTGTGAGCTAGTAGTAGAGGGAACCACCGGCTTTAATTGACCAATTTATAGGGAGTGTCCGCTTCACTAACGCCTTTGCCAAGTTTCAATTATTAATTAACTGAAAAAGGCAAATCGGCGCCGGTGAGAATCGAACTCACGCTATTTTGGGTAGTAAACTCGTCAAGTACGACGCGGTAGTCCACTACACCAATCCTCCCAAACCAGTATGTTTAGAAATTTCTAATAATTTTTATTTGTTTTTGTTACCAACTTATGAACAAAAAAAAACCAAAACTGTTTTACTATTAATAAAAAAGTTACTAAAACTGTATTACAATAATATTAAGCTTATTGTAAAACACAACGCAAATTACAAAATAGTATATTAAAGTACTAGTTTCATAACATATGTTTTTAGCGCTGGCGGCGAGTTTTCTAAAGTACTAGTGCGCTGAAAACGTGTTATGAAACGTGTGCTTTATACAATTTTTTTTATTTTGCACTAACATTATTAAAAACTTATATTTAAATTGATGACTGATTTAGGGATATTTGTTTCGGGTTGGCGTTACAGTTTTCGCCATGTTTAAAATTTTAAGAACAAATGATATTTTGATATATTTTATAGTAATATCTTTTCTTTTTTACTGCAAGTAACCAAACCACAATTTTAACACGGTAAAAAATAACCTAAACACAAAGTTTTTTAGAAAATTGTACTTTAAAGCGACGTTGACTTTTGCATGGAAAACGTCAATCGATAGGCATTTGTCTGTTGCCAACAAAAAAGAAAAAAAAGTACAGACCTCTTATGTTCTTATAAGAACACGCAAAATGCTTGTGATTATGAAAAACATAATTATGAACCGTAAATAAAAAAAACTGCTACTTTTTATGTTCCTAGATTAAATTGACAGTTATAGGATTTTAGCGGCTAACACCCAATTTCTAAACACTGTGCGGCGACGTTTGCACATGCCAGAGATAAGACGTCACGACCCCATTTTTGTGGTGGAAGATTATCTGCTATTAAGATTGTATCTTCTAAAAGGCTGAAAAAAAATAAGGGGAAACATTGTTTCTATAATTCTCATTACATCTATATACGGCTGTTTATAGCTGTTTACAGCTTTCTATAGCTATTTACAGTTTTTTTAGACTAGAATTTCTAGAAATTCTAGCTGTATAGTCATAGCTTTCACAGTATTACACCATGGATTTCAAGCTTTTAATAGTATAATAAAGTACTAGTTTCTGGCGCACGAGTACAAGTCTAGAAAACGAGCCGCTTGCGGCGAGTTTTCTAAAGTACTCGTGCTCTAAAAACGTGTTAAGAAACGAGTACTTTATACTATTTTTAAAACCCTTCTATTCACTTCACTTGTATATATATATAGATAGATATAAATATATTTGTCTCTCGGTTTGGTTTGGACTTTTCGGTTGACAATACAATTTTATATCAGCTATTCTCACTAGAATTTTCTAACAGAAAATTCCCGATATAACCGTAATATGATTGGACAGAAATAAACACGTGGTCAGAAATATTGTTAAATAATTGGTTGATCAAAACGTTAAAAAATAGCAAAATCTAGCAAATTATTGAATTTTGGGAGTTGTGTCCGAAGTCACTTCTGATCAGAAAGTCGAGAACTTTAAAATATCCAAAATTCATCCAAACCGCTGTTTTTGAGATTTACATTGCCGTGTTTGTCCATAGGGAAAAAATAATGTCAACCTTGATATTAAAACATTATACATAGAGGAAAGTCGCCTAATTTCGGATACCATTTACAATGTATTCAATATTTAATACTCGGTATTACTTTTTGATATTTTTTTTATATAACCAGATACAACTTATTATAGCGAACCATGATTTATTATAAAAGCAATTTTATTACAGTTTATTTTTTCCAAAAAACACGGTTAAAAAAAATCAGCGCATTTTTGTGCATTTGAAAAAGGGCTCCTAATTTCGGACATATAGGAAAAATTTTTTTCAAGAGTAGATCTGGATCCCATTGCTTATGTTTCTTGTTATTCCTTCACATTTAAGACGTAATTTAATCATTAAGCGATTTTCTACGAAATACTATAGGAACTATAATTTTAGATTCCCAATTTCGAATATCTTAGTATCTTAGGTAATTTTCGTTTTTTCAAAATTGTTTATCTTAGTTTGTTGTATCATTATAAAAATAATAATTAATGGTTGGTTATCCTGAATAATAATTACCTTGCGGATATCCGAAATTGGGAATCAAATGCACAAAAATGGTCTATCTGAAATTAGGCAACTTTCTGCTTTTTAGATTAGAAATTTGTAGAATGTTTACGTTTTCAAATTGCTTAATTATGAAAAGTGGATCAACTTAACTAACATCATAACTTACCCAAGACAGAATCACGAACTTTTATAACGATTATTTATAAAATAAACAAGCATAATAATGCAACTGAGCACAAAACTGTCATTTGCAATATAAACGATTTGTGCTGCCATTTAAAGGGGAGAAGCTCTACCGTTATCATATTACAGGACGGATTTAGTTTGACTTTTGGCTTCACATAAAAGTAGGTTTCTGTTTACCTTTGCAGACAGTATCTTAAATACACTACTATCCGAAATTTGGAAACCATCCGAAATTAGGCGCATTTCCTCTACTACGTGCCTTACGGCTACAAAAATAAGGTTTAGTGATATTTTGTAATAAATAAGCGATTCAACCAAGCGAATTTATATAATTTTAACAAAGAAAACCTTTAAAAATAACATTGTTAAAATCATTAAAAATGTATTACCTATCTGTTTTTTCGAACTGACGTTTGTATCAACCATATAATAGAAATAGCTTGGATACAAAAAAATTGGTAATGGATTTTGATTTACATTTACGAGTTTTTTGGACATCTCGCCTTCTTAAATAAAAAATAAATAAATAAAAAAATATATACAAAAACGTTAAGGGGCCCTGCTATTTTTATACTCTACTAGAGTACAGAGAAATAATATTTTGGAAAGAATATGGACATATTCTGGGGTTGCCCTTAAGAAAGTATCGTAACAATAGATAAAAAGAAAAACTTTATGGTGAAGAGTCACGCTAGCTTAGGTTAGTGTTGTGCGTATTTGTATTTAGTTTTTTACATACATACATACATACATGTATACCGGTTGAGTTTAGGTCCATGGACACCCCCTAAAATTAGGTTTTTTTCAATCTAATCAAAGCAATTTTTTATAGCTTATATTTCTCAACAATAGCTACAAAATGACACAAAATTATTTTTTTTGCCGGTTTCGTCAAAAACTAAGTTAAATTATTATTTTTTAATGACACCACCTGTATATTTTTGCATTTTTGGATCCAGAAAACACATTAACATACAAAAAAAACTTTTATATTTTTAGTACTTTTTTTATTTATTTTTATTAACATACAAGATTTATTTTTTATAAATACAATCTAATTTATTTACTAAATGTGGGAAAAATACAAATGCAAAAGCCAAAATTTGGTAGTTTTTTTTGGTGCGTTATTGTAAGGGCTACAGAATGGCGTACTTTTTTTTCTTTTACTATCCCTTTTGCCAAATTAGGCTTTTTTCAATAAATATTTTTTTTTAGATGTAAAATAGTTTTCTATATTCAAAAATGTAAAAATATACAGGGGTTGTCATTTAAAAAAATAAAATTGACTTAGTTTCCGGCGAAACCGGAAGTGCAAAAAAATATTTTGTACTCCACTTTTTAGCCCTTGTTAAGAAATATAAGGTACAAAAAATTTGCTTCGATCGGATTGAAAACAATTCCATTTTAGAGGGTGTCCATTAGGGTGACCCACGAAAATTTCAAATTGAAAAATTTAGAAGTCTCACCCCTTAAATTTGTTCATTGGGGTAGGAGTATCACCCCTGATTTTTGTCAGAATTTTTGAAAAAATCTAGAGGTCGCTCGAAGCCAATTTTTAAAAAGATACGTTACTTTAGCTTTTTAATTTCCAAAGGACTTTTTATTTAAATCTTTTTAACATGGCATGGTATAAAGGGTTAGTAAATTGATAACCTCAAAATAAAATCAAAATGTTTTCTTTCAAAATGGCGGAGCTGTGCCCTTTTAAGTTCGAAAATGCACTACATTGCTTCATTTTAGACGTATTAACGGCCACAACATTTTTTTTTCATTGTCTTAAAATATTGTGCGTGTAGCCCAATAGGTACCCACATAAAAACCACTATATTTTTTTTCATTGGATATACGGGGTATCCAAAAAAAATATATATATTTGAAAGATAAATTAGGATGATACTCAATGAACAAATTTAAGGGGTGAGATCTCCAAATTTTTTAATTTCAAATTTTGGTGGGTCACCCTAGTGTCCATGGATTGAAACTCACCCGGTATACTTACATATACATGTATATACGCAGCCATAGGAAAATAATAGATATAAATTGCGGCGGAATTCTGCTGGCATAAATTTATTTATTTATAAATTAATTGTGATCTTTGTATTGCTAAGAACAATATATTCTACTGCCTCATATTTTATTCAATTGACGGAAAAGAAGGCGAAAAATAACACACATTTTCCATTTATATATTTTGAAAAATCATCTGTCGACAGGAAAGGACGCTTCAGAACCATCAATCATGCAAAAGCTCCACTTGTTGCATTTTTAAATATAAAGCTAGCTTGGATTACAATTTTTATTCATCAGATAATACAACATATACATGGTTTTTAGGCTGTCAAAAACCCTGTTGTGAGTAGTCCGTCTATATTAGGGATGGTCAAATTTTTCCTTTCGTTTGAAATCGAGTGATCAGAAAAGATAATGCTAATAAAAAGTGCTTTCTAAATAGTCAATTCTTTTACTAAGAGGAAAAGTGAAGCTTTTTTTTACTAGTCTGTAGAAACTACAGACGAGAAAAAAAGCACTTTTCCTCTGAGTGAAACATACTATTTTTTCTTCAAGCATCCTATATATTTTTTTAAACATTAATTTTTGAATTTATTTTATTCAGTAATAAAGTATGTTTTTTTTTGTTAAAATAGGCCAATAAAACCGTTTCGAAATAAACTTAAACCCTCCTTACCTCATTTTAAATTTTTTTCGTAGGTTAAATCGTACACTTTTCGCCATTTCGATGGTAACTTGTCTAATGTAGAATTTGCAATTTCGGAGGGATTTGTAGGTGTATAAACCATATATTCTTCTTCAATCATTTTTAATCAATTTCACGCAAGGTTTTTGCACAGAATCTCATTTTAAATTTTTTTCGTAGGTTAAATCGTACACTTTTCGCGATTTCGATGGTAACTTGTCTAATGTAGAATTTGCAATTTCGGAGAGATTTGTAGGTGTATAAACCATATATTCTTCTTCAATCATTTTTAATCAATTTCACGCAAGGTTTTTGCACAGAATCTCGAGTCAACCACCTGTTTACATAATAAACAAACAAGTTTGAAGTATGGCTGTCATCAAAGTCAAAGTGTGCTGCTGCCAGTGGTGGTTTTGCTAACTAACTTTTTTTTTACGCGTACAACAATGAACTTATTTTTATACTGTAAAAAAATAGATCACTTCTAACTAGTGTGTTCAGTTATAAAATATCAACATTTTAGTACGCTTGAAGAAAAACAATTTTTCTCTTTAGAAAAAATTGTTCACAGTAAAGTTTTATTAATCACTTACTTTGCCAACTTCCACTCTCTTTTATCATATGGAACTATTCTATGGGGAAACAGTCAAAATGCGGACAAAATCTTTATCTTACACAGAAAAAAAGGTTATCTTGGCAGAAGATAACAAATTATCTTGGATTTATATTATCTTAAATCGAGGTAATAATCTTCTTTTAAGATCATGTATCCTCGGTTTAAGATTATCTGTGACTTTGGTTTCCTTTAATTATTCTCTTGGTAGAAAAATCCTTGTGTCAAGGATTTTTTCCTTAAATGCATGACATTTAAAATAGTAACAGAGAGTCAAGAGTTATAATCTGGACTCAAAGCCCCTGTTGTCTTACGGTAAAGAGTTTTCCGGCTAGCTGGCAGACGGATTTGCGCAGTAGTTCAAGATATGCGCGGGAGAGAAGTTAGGTTTGTTTTTTTTTACCGTCAGTTGTCTTTAAAGGTGTATCATTGTTTTTATCTGCTTTAAAATGGACGAATTTGTATCTGTTACCCTCAAACGATGGGGATTTTCAAATTTACTTAAAAAATTCACGGGTAAGTAGCATTAAATAATTTTAATATTTCATAGGCGTGCGAAATAATATTATACATGTGTGGGAAATTTTTTCAAAATATTTACCATTGTAGTAACCCTGGAACCTGACTGTGGGGTCAATATCTTGAATCAAGAGAATCATAATCTTAAATCAAGATTATAATTCTCTTCATTCAAGATTATATTATCTTAAACCAAGACTTGGTGCAAGATAATATGATCTTTGATAAAGATAATATGATCTTAAATCAAGAAAATTACATACTTGGTTTAAGATAATATGATCTTAAATAAATGGTTTAAGTGGCTTTGATTTAAGGAAATGTCCTTAAATCTAGGACCTCAAATGACAAGATCACGGCGGACTTGATCCAAGACAGTCATGGCGTTGAACATCTCGAAAGCCATGGCGGCCTTGGTTCAAGATCGTTTTTCTTTGATTCAAGATATCCTTTTTTTTCTGTGTACAAAAGCGATGCATTAGAGCCATAGGCGGTTTAAAGTATGGTCAACCTATTTTTAAAAAATTAGGTGTTCTACCTCTCCCATGTATTTATATATTACCATCATTTTCATAGAAAACGCTCACATCACAGAACCCTGAGGTAACCCAACATTTTAAATTTTTAGTTGTGGTATATGTACTTTACTAAGATTGACACTGACATTTTCCGTAATAATTAAATAAGGTTAAAGTACAGTCTATATTATATAGTGCAAGTCCTATAACTGTCTTTAAGCATATATGCTTATAAGCAAAAAGGTTAACAAATTTTATTATAAATGATATTTATACAGTATGTCTCCAGATAGAGTTACAAAGAGGAATTTATTTTTTATTTTTGATTTGATCTCAAAAAAAGTCACTCTTTATAACTTGCCCTGCTTGATTTTAAACTCACAAAACACTAAGCGCTTTTTGGACAACTCTTACGGTTCATGGGTTAATGTTTTTTTCTTCAAAATAGTGTCTTCAAAAATATAAAGAAAAAAAAAACATCATCAAGAGTGACTTATTTTAAGATATCAAAAATAAAAAAATCTTCTTTGTAATTCTAACAGTTGGTTTGTGTAATTTGGTGTAATTTTTGCGTGACAAGCCTCAATGATGGCCTGTCTTAATTCTTCAGCATTATGACCCAGGAAAGTTAGTTTCTTCCCTCGCTCTGACTCCGGTATGGAAAGGGTTTTCCCGCAGATAATTCATTAATTGCATATCTTCTTCTGCACTACTCATTCTACTTCGAACAGAACCCCGCTTTCTGCTAATCTGTCCAGTTTCCTCAAGTTTTTTCTTTGCTCGCATTATAGTGCTGTTTGCAACATTTAATTCAGTGGCTATTTCACGTACACTTATCCCGTCATTTATTCTTGCTGTTATAATACATTTTTGATAATTTGTAAGCTGCGGCATAACTAATGTGAATTATTTTGACAAGTAATGTCATAATACTATTTGAAAAATAAATGTCAAAGAGACCTTGATAAAGTTCAATATAATCTGTAACATTTTTAGGTGTAAGCGTTTATTATGAAAACGATGGTACACTCTTTGATGGAAGTCCATAAAAATATTGAGAAATATGAAAAATTTGACAATCATCCTTACTCTACCAGATCTGCAAAAAATCCTTACTTAATAAAAAATTTTAGTATTCCTTAAAACGACTTTTGTTTGATTAACGCAGTCGTCCCTCCGAAGTGACTGATCGATTTCGTGCTTTTTAGCACTCTTCAGAGCCACATATCGGTAGTAGGGAAAACTACGAAAATCAAATCCTTTCCATATATCTCTATATAGAGTTTAAAAATCGTTGTAAGGAAAAGCAAAAACAGCTAGCGACATCTACTGCTAAAAGCAGAGACTGGATAAACCTATCGACAGTCCAAAAAAGGAAGCAGTTATTGGTTTCAAGAACCTATTGCACGCTGTCGATAGGGGGCAGATTAATCAATGCCACGGTGGACATTGCCGCCAAATGAATCCTAAACGCTAGGAGGTCACCTTTTACAGTGGTATCTGAATTAATAAACTAAATTAAATTGTTTGATATTTACAAATTTAAAAAATCTATATAAAACATTTTACTATTCCTTAAAACGACTTTTGTTTGATTTGGACTTTTTAATAATTTGATAAACAGTTGCAGTGGCGTACCAAAAGTCCTAGAAGATGAGGTAAAAAACATAGTTGTACGTAATTTGTTGCTGTTGATACGAAAAAAAAATTTAATCATTCTTAAAACAAACAAAAGCATAAAATGTTTAAGCTTCAAAACAAAAAAAGAATCAGTCAAATCCATTAATAATTTTTCGAAATATTTGAATTTAAAAAATGTAAATTTTTTAGGTGTCCGGAATTTAATGTGCGGCAGTGTTATTATATATTATAGCAAAATATGCCATAATATTATAGTGTTTTTTGTAAAAATGAACTATGGGTAAAATTATAGTTTTGTTTGCTACAATATTTTGTAGTAAATTTTGTAGTAAGATATTTAATATATAATACATTATTTTGAGTATATTGTTCAACAAATAAATAAAAGTAAATTGAATGAAAAATCCACAGGTATCATTAATAGAGAAAAAGGAAGGAAAGTTTTTAATATACTTCCAAAACAAGTTGGAAAGTAAAAAACTTTTCTAATTTAGTTTAATCATAAATATCCTTTCTATTATGGCCAACACAGTTCATTTTAAGCGAGTTTTAAACAAGCAAAATACATGAGACTCATTTTTTTACTAACAGGTGTATTTTTTATTATAAAACTAAATTCAAAATATTTAGCTTCAAGTTGGACAAACAACATGTTGTTGTATTATTCTTTAAATAAGAGAATACAATTTATATATATGTAGTATGCTGTACTGATAAGTGAAAATACCTTACCGATACTATGGTTTTTTTTACGGTCCTGCGAGCCCGGAATGACTATTCCATAGGTGTTGTAGAATATTCTTTTTCTTTGACTGCAAATATGAAACACTGTATGACTTTAAACTGCGGACAAGGTTAATAGACCAGGGTCGATAATTTTGAAAATGGTAAAAAGTGAAAAAAAATTATAGTAAGATGAAACTTGTTAAAAAAGGACGAGAATATAACAAAAATAAAAGGAAAAATAATTTACGGGCGATCTGAGGTCGGGAAGTGGAAGGGGGTGAGTTTTTAAGGGTAAAAAACAGTGTATCTCGATTTCCGGCAAAACTACAAGTCCTATGGAAAAAAATTAAATGACAAAGTTGTAGGTAATAAAGAGACCTACAACTTTTATAATTACACTTTTTTCACATAACCTCAAAATTTATGTGAAAAATTCAAATAATCAAGTTTTTGGTTTGGACTTTTTATCTTATGCAAAAAAAATTTTTTTTTCACGAAATTTGGTGAAAACTTACCTTTTTATGTCCTAAAGACACTGTAATTTTTTTGATTTGAAATATTTATTTTTTCACCTTATTTCGACTTAATATCGAAAAAACACCCTAATTTTCAATCGAAAATTCTCGCGTCAAAATATCAGCTTTTTAAAAAAAGTCTGGGAGTTTTTTGTTCGTTGAAATCTCTTCTTTCTGATAATGTAAAAAAATATATACATTACTATGGTAAATGTTCTCAGAAAATGCAAAGAAAAGAAAAAAACTCGAATCCGAAAATTTTTTTTTAATCACTATGTACAATTTTGAGCTATTTAGTAAAATTTACACTTTAATTACTTATTATTATTAAATAGAATCTTACGTTTTTCAAGTAATTAAAGTGTAAATTTTACTAAATAGCTCAAAATTGTACATAGTGATTAAAAAAAAAAATCGGATTCGAGTTTTTTTTCTTTTCTTTGCATTTTCTGAGAACATTTACCATAGTAATGTGTATATTTTTTTATATTATCAGAAAGAAGAGATTTCAACGAACAAAAAACTCCCCGACTTTTTTTAAAAAGCTGATATTTTGACGCGAGAATTTTCGATTGAAAATTAGGGTCTTTTTTCGATATTAAGTCAAAATAAGGTGAAAAAATAAATATTTCAAATCAAAAAAATTACAGTGTCTTTAGGACATAAAAAGGTAAGTTTTTACCAAATTACGTGAAAAAAAAAATTTTTTGCATAAGATAAAAAGTCCAAACCAAAAACTTGATTATTTGAATTTTTCACATAAATTTTGAGGTTATGTGAAAAAAGTGTAATTACAAAAGTTGTAGGTCTCTTTATTACCTACAACTTTGTCATTTAATTTTTTTCCATAGGACTTGTAGTTTTGCCGGAAATCGAGATACACCGTTTTTTACCCTTAAAAACTCACCCCCTTCCACTTCCCGACCTCAGATCGCCCGTAAATTATTTTTCCTTTCATTTTTGTTATATTCTCGTCCTTTTTTAACGGGTTTCATCCTACTATTATTTTTTTTGGTTTCAAAAATTATCGACCCTGGTCTATAAAGACAATGTTTTTGTGACTCGGCATTGTAAATGCAACAAAACACGTATTTTTAAATAAAGCAACTAATGTTATTTAATAATTTTATCAAATCAGTACTCAAAAAAGATTTTTATTTAATTTTAGCACATATTTACAAGTTATAATGCAAAAATTGAAGGTTATGTCAGATTGTTATGCCAGATATCAGGTTTAACTATGTAACAATAGATGGAGCAGTTTTAATTTTTTGAACTAAATTAATAAAAAAAATGGTCAAATATTAAAAAAAAATAATAAACTTTATATAATTTTAACGCAAAACTTTAAATTGCATTAAACTATTCAATATTTCATGGTAAAATATATACATTTTTGCTACAGTTTTCTTTACTTTTATAAACAAGAGATGGCACTACATGTGCTCATTCTAACACTTGATACGGAATATTCATACCGTATCTAGAGCTAGAATGGATTAATTCTGTGTTTGAAAAGTGTGTGTATTTGCTTACATTCTAAAGCAGTCGTAGAAAAAATATATTCTCTCCCTAAATATCAATTCGTGATACTAGGTTAGGTACCGGTGCTTTTTTTTTCAAATTTTACTCATATTAATCCCAATATTTGGAAAATGCAGCTCCTGCTAAAGCAGTCGTTGCATTTTCATCATTGGGATTAATATTCGTAAAATTTATATAAAAAAACACCGAAACCAACCTAGTATCACTTATGATATTACCCCTGAAAATACAACATTAAAAAAAATTGACAGGTAATTTAACGTCAAAAAATGGTAATTAAATTATATGAACTTTTGTGCTAAATCGATTCGTAAAGGAGCTAGAGTCTTTTTAAAGCCCTAGGGCATTTTTAGAATATTTTTTACTACATAACTTACGCACCGTTTAACTTATTGGCATGAAATTTTCTATGTAATATTAAATAATAAATGTAAACATAATGTATTGCCCATTCTTAGAGTGGAGTAAAATATTTCAAAAAATAAAACAAAACTTCTTCAAAACTTTAAAAAGTCTTCTCCACAATTTCTTAAATAATTATATTTCTATTTCGACTGGCTACATATGTTTCATCCCTAAACAATATGAGACATCTTCAGGCCACATACTAAAAATAGTGAAAAAAAAGTCAACCTGATAGTAAAAACATGGATAATAAAAAATCAAAATATTAAATTATTATCCATGTTTTTACTATCAGGTTGACTTTCTTTTCACTATTTTTAGTATGTAGCCTGAAGATGTCCCATATTGTTTAGGGATGAAACATATGTAGCCAGTCGAAATAGAAATATAATTATTTAAAAAATTGTGGAGAAGACTTCAAGTTTTGTTTTATTTTTTGATAAATGTAAACATTTATGGTTAAAATAAAATCAACGTTTGGCCAGTATTGGGGTGCCCACTTTATATGGCCGTAAAAATTATAAGAGTGCCCCTGGTGGAATATTATACGACTAAAAATGCACCTTGGCAGCGATGTAGCACATACGTTCATTAATTTTTTTTGTCACTAAAATTGGCTTTTAAATCAATTTTTGACATCTCGTATTTTTTCAAAAGTCCAACAAATAAAAATCGTTTTTCTGGCAGCTAGCTACAAAGAAGATTTTGAATTTGATTTTATATTAAAAATATATTTTGCTTTTTAAAAACTCGCTAAAAATGAACTGTGCTAGAGTGAGAACTTTCTTTGATTTTTTTCTTTTTCTTTTGATAAAATATTAATACACTGCCCAGTAAAAGAGCTTTCCCATTTTTCACCTTCGCGCGTGAAATGGATTTTTTTTATCAGATTCACTTTCAGCAAACTCAAAAATCCCAATATACCAATTTTCACTAAAACTACCCCCCGCCTTTCAGGGGTGGATTTGGGAAAAAAATATTTTAAGATTCAGTTTTAGCGACCTCAAAAAGTCCAATAATCCAATTTTCACGAAAACTATCCCGTGCCCCTCAGGGGGTGGAGTTTGAATTTGATTTTTTTTATTATCAGATTCACTTTTAGCAACCTCAAAAACCCCAATATACTAATTTTTACGACCCCAGGGGGTGAAATTAGAACAAAACTTATTATCAGATTCAGATTCGTCGACCCCAAAAACCACTATACATGAATTTTGACGAAAATATTGACAACATTTAAAAATATTTATCCCCGTGCTGGTGCAGTTAGAATTTTTTTATTATCAGATTCAATTTCAGCAACCTCAAAAACTCCCATACAGCAATTTACAAAATTTTCTAAAAAAATATTGTATTTTCCTCACTTTCCCCACTTTCCCCCCTTGCCCGCCCCAATGTCTACCAACAAGTATCCCGAGCGAGAACTTTTGGTAACATACCTGTATGCCAAATTTCAAGTCTCAAGCTTAAAGCGTTCTTAAGTTATAGTGCTTACAAGATTTAACGGACAAACCGATCGACCGACCGACCGACCAATCGACCAATCGACCGACCGACCGAAATTTTTTTTTGCTCGAAATTGATTTATATTGACATAAAACGTCATAAATACACAATCTACCCCCATATCTACACGCCTGTCGCATGCTAGGTACCTAATTGCTTTCCCATTTTAAAAAATTTCAAAATTTCGGAAAGCTTTGTATTCGTGCAAAAATTTTCATTTTTTTTGCGTATTTTTGCGTTTTGTGACGTTTTATGTCGATATAAATCAATTTCAAGCAAAAAAAATTATCGGTCTCTCGGGCGATCGGTCGGTCGGTGAAAATTTATATATTGGGGTTTTTGAGTTCGCTAAAACTGAATCTTAAAATAATTTTTTTCTAATTTCAGTTTTTGTGAAAATTGGTATATTGGGGTTTTTAAGGTTGCTGAAGGAGAATCTGATAATAAAAAATCTAACTCCACCCCCTAAGAGGCGGGGGGTAGTTTTCGTGAAAACTGGTATATTTTCAAGGTTGATAAAAGTGAATCTGATAATAAAAAATCGATTTTACGCGCGGATGTGAAAAATGGGAAAGCTCTTTTACTGGGCAGTGTATTTACTATTGTTGAAAGCAGTTTTTTTTTATATATTTGGCGTTCCCTGTAAAAAGCCAATTATCCGAAAATTAAATATTCCCGACGCATAGCGAATCAATAACCTCCATTATAACATTATTAGACCTGTATCGAAAAAAAGTGGGAAACGACCGTTTTTGTTCGTGTCTGGCTTTTCAACGAATGTCAAATTTAGTTTTGTTGTTTTTTTTTGCGGTTGAAATTGAATTGCTTCATGTAAAAAGAGCATAATAGGGGTTAATGCGAAAAAATTAACTGTAATTAAGGACCAGCGCTACATAAAGGATATAATATAAAATAAATAAAGGTAATATTATTACCTTATTCCTTTGTAGATTTTCTTCTGGCTAGATCTAGTGACTTCTTTGGAATGCTGGAGATACACCTTTTATCCTAGTGCGCGTGATAGCAATTGTGGTGAGCAGTTAGACTATAATATACAGTACCCGGCGTATTTCCAGTTATAGTCCAGTCTCCGAGTTAATAAAAGAGGCTTTACCTGGAAATAATTCAGGAAGTTTAGATTTTTGGTTTATTGGGTAGGGTTAATGGCAGCAAATAAACAATTTTGCGAAATTGAACTCGATTTGGAACTGTCATTTTTTTAGCGTATTTTTCACAAAAAACGGACTTTTTAAAATATCTCAAGATCGGCGCATCCTAGGGCAAAAGACGTGTGATATGAAAATAAAGAAGACCAAATCTCCAAAATTTTTTGTGTCATGTATTTTTTTGTACGACTTATAGCTAATTCACGGTACCCCCTTACATGTTACACTGTAGGGTTTTAGATTTTTCTTTATGACTTGGTTAGGAAGGTTTTTTTTTTATGCTTAATACAATGGTGATTTAATCGAAAATCGTTTTACTCGAGATAATGGGGCACAAATGTGTGAATTATTTAAAAAAAAAAATAATTTTGCGTAAATTAAAAAGAAAGTGCCAGACAGATTTTTTTAATTTTTACCCAAAAGCTTCTAAGGGGCATGCCTAACCGACGATAAAGAACAATTTTCGTTTTTGGAAAAAAAAATTAAAAATCTATAAACGTATAGTGTAACGTTTAAGAGATATTTTAAAAATCCGTTTTTTGTGAAAAACACGTTAAAAAAATAACAGTTCAAAATCGAGATCAACGTCGCAAAATTGTTTTTTTATTTGCGGCCATTAACCCTACCCAATAAACTAAAGCAATGCTTTACGAAAACAAAACAAGAAAATTCAAGAATATTAATACAAATTGTAATTAATTTTAAGAAAATAAGGGAAGATTAAACAATAATAATTAAAAAAAAAATGTGTTTTAAATTTTGTACCTTCGCACAGTTCGACAATTTTGTAGGTGGTACAAAATTATACCACCGCCCCTGAAAGGGTTAAACGCTAGAATATATTATTATAGCGTTTTAAAGAAATTGCTACCTGAAAAGAGTATCCAACTCTCTACAACTAGAATTATGAAACAAAAGACGTCTACCCTATTTCTATCTCATTTGTGCTACACTTTCCAGCCAACCAAATAAATACTGTATTTGTTTTTCATACAACAAATACAGTATTTATTTGGTTGGCCGGAAAGGTAGCACTGAGCGGCACGAACGAACATAGCTAATGTGAATCTGTAGAATAAGATCATTCTACTAGCGCCAGTAATTTATTTAATAAAAATAATATAGTTACACTTTTCGCCCGGCCAAGTAAATATTGTATTTGTTCAACAAAGAACAAATACAGAATTTGTTTGGTTGGGTGGAAGTGGGAGTGTATGTATGTCTTCTATCCTTTTTGGGTAGAACTTTTATCCCTGTCTAATCTAACGGGAGAAATCGCCATTTAGCTTTTAGTTTTTAGCTAATCTGTTATGATAGTTAAATTGGTCTATGCCATAGAACTGTATCCACATTTTTTATTACAAAGCTAGATGAAACGTTGCAAGCACCCTGTCAAAACATCGGCACTATTGTACACTAGAGCCATCTAGTTTGCAAATTTTAAACTAGGTGTTTTGTTTGATTTTAAATTCTGTATCTTTAAAACATTACATTCTAGCAAAAAACTGTATGTAACATTTTTTATAGGGCTTAAAAAGAGCTTTTATTTAAAATATATTTTTTGAAATCGGGTTATAAATGTGTGAGATGCTAAAAAAAACTTTTACTGCTTTAAACGCCAATATCTCGAAAACAATGCGTTTTAGGAAAACGTTGTTTATAACATTTTTTGACCAATTTAAAATTATCTTTTATATAAGTGCTTAATTAACCAAATACAATAATAATTGCCTTAATTATAAACAAAAAACGCTAAAAATAGGAGTTTTACCCTATTTTTACCCCCTTACCCCCAATCGTTTACCCCCAAAATCTAATCAGCTCTTCGGAATACGATAAGAAACAATATGCAAAAAACCGCAAGTCGATATCTCATGTAAAAATGGAGTTAGAGAGCTTACACCCAGACAGACAGACAGACAGCCGGACAGACAGCCAGACAGACAGACAGACAGACAGACGGATTTTTTACTGATTTCGACTCAAAATGGTCTAAAAGGTCGAGAAATGTGAAAAAAAAGTGGTAAAAAAGATTTTGACTTTTCGGCGAAGATTTCAATACATCGGCACTCTTAGCACTGTGCCGATGTAACTTTTTAAGGACTAAAAATTTTTGCTTTTGTTTACATTGTTTCAAATATTTACCTAATTAATAAAAAAATATGAAACTTTTACATTTTATCATAAAGGTGGGTATAGTTTTTACAACTTTCCAGTTTTAAAGCACTTCAGGAAAAATGGAGAGGATTTTTCATTTCATTTCAGCAAAATTAGAAAAGTTTTATTTGTATTATTTTCCGAATCGAACACATAAAATGCAGAAAATGTAATCAAAAAGAAAAATATAAGCCGTAACTGTAAAATAGAAACTTTGATTTTTACCAAAGCTTTCTAGAGCTAAAGCTATATATCAGTTTTTTATCAATCACTTCTGGATATTTACCAGGATTGGTATTATATTAGTTTTTTATTTTCTTCACTTTAAAATAAATAAAAGTGAGAAAGTTTTGTGTTAGTAAAAAAATATATATTTTTGTCCATTCTGGAAAACTGTCCATTTTTAATGTTACGCTTTCTTATAGTGAAGTTATAATATATAAAATAAAATAAGGGAAACATATAATCAGACTTCACAATTTTTTATTAAATATTTGTGACTGCAGTTTCGTAAGCATAAAGCTACATCATCAGACAATAAATAAATAAATAGGTTAAACAAATAAAAACTATAACATTGTAAGGTTAGGAATGACAATCACAGATTGAACCAAAATTTTGGTTCAATCTGTGATTGTCATTCCTAACCTTACAATGTTATAGTTTTTATTTGTTTAACTTATTTATTTATTTATTGTCTGATGATGTAGCTTTATGCTTACGAAACTGCAGTCACAAATATTTAATAAAAAATTGTGAAGTCTGATTATATGTTTCCCTTATTTTATTTTATATATATTTTTGTGTTATTTATAAATAACGTATACGTTTTTTTGGTGGACCTAGAAATTAAAATACTAATGCTTCGGTTATAAGCATAGAGAAGAAAAGAGGACTAAAAGTCCAGCCTGCGCAAGATTATTTTGTGACAGAACGGGGCAGCGAAATGACGTAACGCAATTTATCTGACCTTGCGCAGTACGCATCTCTGTCAACTGTGAAATACTGTCGGTCGTAAAACAGTTCGTCACCCCAGTATTCATTGTCGTATCTCCAAAAATCCCAAAATGCCCGAAAATAGAGATATGGCAAACCAATACTGGGGTGCCGAATTATTAATAGTTTGTTTATACTGTCAGTTCTGTCAGATCATCGTTTGTTTCTGTTCATTTTTCGACTTCTACTGTTTTAATTGTTTTTTTTTGCTGCATTTGTTTATAACTTGAAACATGACCTGTATTGTTGCTTTATGAAGAGCAATGGGTCAATCCCTGGTGTACTCAAAGTAGGTGTACAAAATCCCGAAATTCAAACACACCTCAAAAAATTATTATAAAATAAGTAAAAAAAAAACTATTTCGACGTTTCTTTGTAGATATTTATTGTTTTTTGTTGCATTTTTTACAATTTTTATTTGACACATAAATCTAAGGTTAAAAAATACCTGTCAAAAACAACAATAATAGTGCGCATGTGCAAGTTTATCGCAGATGCGCAAGGCACATTTATCACACTTTTCCGCAACGCCTTTGGAGGCCTTTCCTTGTCTATGGTTATAAGTTATGGATCCCACATAATATTCGGCGTAAACTCAGTTATGACTCATCAACGTTGAAAATAAACACAGAAACATAGGTTTACGGAATAATTTTGCCGAAATATGAGGGAATTTTTTATAAATCGAAACATTTGACGACTAATTTGTTACCCACAACAATATTAACTATACATATTCACTATACATACGTATACAGGGTGTATTTGAAATAGGGTCGGAAACTTTAACAGGTAATTCTACATGATAAAATATGACAAAAAGTTCCTATAAACATATGTCTAAAAATGCGTCATAAGGGAGCTACGCCCCTTTGAAATTGGCTAAAAAAATCGGTTTTTATTTAATAACTCAGGAACCCTTTGAGATATATTAACGAGGTTTTGCACGTGAATTAATCCTAATAAGGCCCATCTTTGTATGTCATTTTCACGTACTTATTTAAACCAGGGGTATGCGAAACGGGGGGCCTTATCAGTTTTTTATCCCAAACTTTTTTCTGTGTAACTTTTTTGCAATTTTATTTTTGAAATATTGTTCCTCAGGTCAAAATACATAAAAAAGGTACTCTTGTTGTAATACTGTAGGATTAACCGTTTTCGAGAAAAGTTCATTTGAAGGTGAAATTTCACGGTTCGAGGACGAAAAATTAAATACTAAAATGTCGAAAACCAAAATTTTAATGATGTAATGTTATTCTACATCAAAAACTAAGAAAAAAAGTTTCCATACATGTAGGTCGAAAAAACGCTTTTAAAGCTACCATGGCCCTTTAAAAATGGTGCATATTTAGGAGACCATAGCTCCATTAGGATTAATTTTTGGAAGTAACTGTATATGAGGTTTTTTTCTTAGTTTTTAATGTACATTTGCCTTGCATCATTAAAATTTTGGTTTTCAACATTTTAGTATTTAATTTTTCGTCCTCGAACCGTGGAATTTCACCTTCAAATGAATTTTTCTCGAAAACGGTTAATCCTACAGTATTACAACAAGAGTACCTTTTTTATGTATTTTGACCTGAGGAATCATATTTCAAAAATAAAATTGCAAAAAAGTTACACAGAAAAAAGTTTAGGACAAAAAACTGATAAGCCCCCCCCCCCGTTTAGCACACCCCTGGTTTAAATAAGTACACGAAAATAACACATAAAAACGGGCCTTGGTAGAATTAGTTGACTTGCAAAACCTCGTTTATATATCTCAAAGGGTTCCTGAGTTATTAAATAAAAACCGATTTTTTTAGCCACTTTCAAAGGGGCGTAGCTCCCTTATGACTCATTTTTAGACATATGTTTATAGGAACTTTTTGTCATATTTTATCATGTAGAATCACCTGTTAAAATTTCCGACCCTATTTCAAATACACCGTGTATATATATCGGTGTTTTTCAAATAAAAAAACATTCGATTTTTATCTTTTAAGAATACGAAAGTTTTTAATTTTTATTTATCGATAACTTTTTTTCCCACCTTACTCGTTTAAATTGAATCATTAAAATAAATTAAGATAAAAAGAAATAAAAATGTAAATATTTAAAACCTCGCCTCAACGCTAGAGTGGACTTGCCTCGCCTCGCCTGTGCGAGTACTGGAAATTCGCCGACTACTGTTAATAACTTCTGCAAAAAAAAATCGACCAAAACCTGGGGAATCCTTTTTGAACATAAGAGCTAATAGAAAATTCATTCAACTCGAATAAAAAAACATGGTTAGCAGAAAAGTCCAATCAATGTACATTTTGATTGTGTAGATTTTGATTATGTCTGTTATTATTATGTTATATTTTTTGTAAAATTTTATATTTTGTAGCCAATGGCTTAATAAATAATTAAATAACTTAAATCTCAATTATCTTTACATGACTTCTTAAAGTTTTTCTTGACCATTATGTTTTAATTAAAAATGTTTTTGTTAAAATTTCGTCAATAACGTAGTCGAAATTTTTTTAAGTTCTAGTAAAAAAATAAATAAAACCTCATAAGTTATCCACATATTTTTGCGAAAATGTAAGTGCGGTGGAACCGTATAACGATTTTGTTAAACGATTAAAAGTTGTCCAATTTACGTGTATTTTAAAAATTACATCAGAGAGTTAAAACGGCGCGTTTTATTTAATTAAATGAAAAACAAATTTAGTTTTTGCAATTTGCCATGTACGTTTGGAAGCCAATTAACAGGACCCTTTAATCTCCTTTAAACAAACATTAAAACTTTTGATGTTAACAGATAACAAATTAGCTTCAAATGGGAATGTTAGTTTGGGTTTTTAAAAAAAAAATAGTTATATTTATAAAGTCCCAGCTAAAAGAGATTAATTGTTTTTTTAATAACAATAATAACTACCTATTATTTTGGTATTTCTTGTGTTTTTTTTTAATTTATTATAATTCTTTGTTTTTCTTGGGTATTGGGCACATAAAGACGTGAGTTTCTTTAGTAGTTAATTAATTTAATTCTAACGTTTCGCTCAAACTTGAGCTTCTTCAGAGAATACAGGGACTATAACAATTAAAATAAACAACAGTGTTGTACAATTACAATAATAACTAAAACAATTTTGCTGAGATAAGCAAAAATTGAACAAAAAAGATAAAATTGAGAAAAATCTAAACACTTACCATCACAAGGACAGGAGGACCATTTCACACAGGGGTTTTTTTCGCAGAATACATATTTCGAAATACTACGTTGGTTAATGCATAATAATTTTATTTATAAACATTTTCAAAAGTTTAAAACAATTTTGCCGAATTTCACACATGGCCAAATTTTTAGGTTATAATATTCTAGGGAGTTTATTTCTTTAAAATAATAACTACCTTGGTGATATCAATCTCTTAAAAAAAACTCATGGCTACTGAAACTAATGGGGCATCTCCGCAAAGAAAGGTTATCATTTTCGGATTCAGGGGGGCCAAAATAACGAGAATATACTTCTTTTTTAACGATAACAGATTTCCATATCGTTGTTTTTGTCAAAACAAAAAATATATAAAAAATCGCCATAGAAAGAAATTGTGGATTTACGCAAAGAACGATTACCATTTTCGGATTCAGGGGGGGCAAAATAACTAAAATATACTTCTTTCCAAACGATAACAGATTTCCATAACGTTTTTTTTATCAAAACAAAAAATAGTTAAAAAATCGCCGTAGAAAAAAAATGGTGCATTTCCACAAAGAACGATTACTATTTTCAGATTCAGGGGGGCCAACATAATTATAATATGCTTCATTTTTAACCAAAACAGATTTCCAAAACTAAAAATATATTAAAAATTGACATAAAAAAAACGGAGCATTGCCGCAAAGAACGATTACCATTTTCGGATTCAGGGCGGTCCACAAAGGCAAAACAATTTTTTTCTACTACTGCTTTAGAATGTAAGCAAATAAACACACTTTTCAAACACAGAATGAATTCATTCTAGCTCTAGATACGGTATGAATATTCCGTATCAAGTGTTAGAATGAACACATGTAGTGCCATCTCTTGTTTATAAAATTAAAGAAAACTGTAGCAACATTAGCAAAAAATATATATATATATATATATATATATATATATATATATATATTTTACCATGAAATATTGAATAATTTAATGCAATTTAAAGTTTTGCGTTAAAGTTAGATAAAGTTTATTAGTTTCTCTTAATATTTGACCAGTTTTTTATCAACTTAGTTCAAAAAAATTAAAACTGCTCCATCTATTGTTAAATATTTAAACCTGATATATGTCACAACAATCTGACATAATCTTCAATTTTTGCATTATAACTTGTAACTTGTAAATATGTGCTAAAATTAAATAAAAATCTTTTTTAACCACTAATTTGATAAAATTATTAAATAACATTAATTGCTTTATTTAAAAATATGTGTTTTGTTGCATTTACAATGTCGAGTCACAAAAAACATTGTTTTTAACCTTATCTGCAGTTTAAAGCCATACAGTGTTTCACATTTGCAGTCGAAGAAAAAGTATAGTCTACAACACGTATGGAATAGTCATTCCGCGCTCGCGGGACCGTCATACTCGCCTGCCGGCTCGCATGACAAACTTTCCGCTCGCGCGAAATATTGTCTATTTCATACTAGTTATAGAATATACTATTCTTTGAAAATGTAGCTGATTTCCTGCAAACGAAAATTGACCCATTCTTTGGAATATAATTTTACACCCTTTTTGACAGGGGGGTGTTTCCTGTTATTCTACTGCTACCTTTTTTTTTTTGCTTTAACGTTTATTTACATTAATGGTAGTTTAATATATTCCTAATTTCCTATGATTTAAATTAAATAATTACGATTAGGCATACTTGCAACATGTGTTCTTAGCGATTTATATTGTTTTCTTTTTGTTATATTTGCCACAACTATATAATTTAGGCAATTATTGAATAATGAAACTCAAGTCTAGACTATATACGATTATGCAAAATAAAGCACGCAGCACTATAAATATGTATGTGACGAAAAGACAAAATTAGTGTAAAATTATTTATAGAGATCCTTTGTTAAATGGCCCAAATTTTACTAAATAGGGTACCAGAGAGGGTTATTACTGAAACCCAAATCACAAATATTCACTGTAAAAAATAATGGGAAAATACCATAGACAAAGAACATAGATGAGCTGTCATCTCAAGGTTATATACAAATTTACGAGTCCTCCATTTTGATCGGAAGTTACGTCAGAAATCAGCCGGGAAATTTAAATTAGTGGGTAAAATGTAAATAAATAAAAGTCCAAACGAAAATTGACCCATTCTTTGGAATATAATTTTACACCCTTTTTGACAGGGGGGTGTTTCCTGTTATTCTACTGCTACCTTTTTTTTGCTTTAACGTTTATTTACATTAATGGTAGTTTAATATATTCCTAATTTCCTATGATTTAAATTAAATAATTACGATTAGGCATACTTGCAACATGTGTTCTTAGCGATTTATATTGTTTTCTTTTTGTTATATTTGCCACAACTATATAATTTAGG
Organism: Brachypterus glaber; assembly: GCA_958510825.1. NCBI lineage: Eukaryota > Metazoa > Arthropoda > Insecta > Coleoptera > Kateretidae > Brachypterus > Brachypterus glaber. Next base: position 3,277,225 of record OY294045.1, on the reverse strand, counting down.
CAATTATTGAATAATGAAACTCAAGTCTAGACTATATACGATTATGCAAAATAAAGCACGCAGCACTATAAATATGTATGTGACGAAAAGACGAAATTAGTGTAAAATTATTTATAGAGATCCTTTGTTAAATGGCCCAAATTTTACTAAATAGGGTACCAGAGAGGGTTATTACTGAAACCCAAATCACAAATATTCACTGTAAAAAATAATGGGAAAATACCATAGACAAAGAACATAGATGAGCTGTCATCTCAAGGTTATATACAAATTTACGAGTCCTCCATTTTGATCGGAAGTTACGTCAGAAATCAGCCGGGAAATTTAAATTAGTGGGTAAAATGTAAATAAATAAACGACATAACCTTACTTTTTAATGTTTTCTTATGTTATATTAAAAAAAATCAAACTTACCTAAAAAATATGATACTGCTGTCTGCAGGTAGCAGTCGTTTTATGTTTCTACAACTTTTTATAAAACACGTCATTGCAAAGACTTTACTAGTTCTTTTAAAAAGCACTATAAAATATAGAAAAAACACAGAAAGACTTTAAAAGTTCAAAAACGCTATTATATAGTCTATAATAAAATAAAATGTTCACCCTTCTAGCACAAAACACCAAACGCGTAGAAAAAATAACAGAAAAACCTCTGGTAAAAATAAATAAATATCTGTGTAGTATAACATATTGATTTAGTTTTTACATATATAACAAACTGTTGCAACAAAACAACGACAAAAAGAAACTTTTACTGACTACTGAAGTGAAATGAAAAGACACATCTCTAACAAAGAAAATATTCCTATCTAACGCAACACAGTGTTACCAACATAAAATATATATTTTTTTACTTTATGTTGGACAATTGGAATCAAAATGGAGGACGCATTTAGTCGGGACGCAGAAGTATGCGCAGACGGTCAAAAATCAATCTATTTGTTTATTTTGTCTATGGAAAATACCTAATAAGTATATTTGTTTTGAAATTTTTACGTTCATGTAGTCCAGGGATATGAGCAAAAAAAATACCCTGTTGAGGACTGTGGCTGAGTTCTGTCAAGGAAGGTTTTCGTAATGTGTTAATTAATTTTAACACAAGTAAGTTAAAAACTTACCTTGGCCATAAAAAACACCACAACAACCATTGACACAGTTCGAGGTATGAGCGAAACTGATAAAACCGCCCCTAACCGTCATTTTTAAAGCGAATTTAGACCGTGACCGGTGTAACCTCTAGTTTTAGGGGCAGACCCATAACGTGTTATAAAAAGTTATGAAGAGCAAATAGCATTCGATAAAAACTATTTAAATAATTAAAAATATATTCTGAAACATATTATTTTTGCAAAATATCACTTCCGATTGGGAATATTAAAATATAATAGTGCGAACATGAAAATTGTTAGCTGGGGACACGTGACCGGCGTTGCATTTGCTTACGGAAACATAAAAAAAAATTATTATATGGTTACAGCTACAAAACATTTTTTTTTAGTTAGACACAAAGGTTCTCTTACGAAAGAAGTACATGTATATATACACATACATATATGTGCGATTATAAAGTGCCGAACAGTTTGAAAATAAAATACTCTTCGTTTGAAGCCACGCCTCTGTTAGAGTTGTGCGCGACAAGCCCATGTGATTGCTACGTGCTACAGCTCGGTGGCCAGTAAAACACACCCAGCTTTCTTGCATTTTACTCATCGCTAATGCCAGTTTTGCAGTAAAAAATGTTCGGCACTTTATAATCGCACGGTATACAGAAGCATAAATGCTTCTGGGGAACCACTAATAGGTCGATAAATGAATATTTATGTCAACCATCTGGAGACATATTTGCTAATTCGAGATAAGACTACTCACATATTATGAAATCTGTTAGGGATATACAACAGGCCCTATAGGGTTTTAACTACTGATTAAACTTATTCAACAGTTACTGGAATATAAGTCTATTCTATATACGGGGTGTTCTTGTTAGATAATACAGGGTGTCTCAGCTAAAACAAATCGATCGTTTTTTTTTGCGTTATTACTAGAGCTAAACTGCATAAATAAAAGTTTTCTACTAGTTTTTGTTTTCGAGATATAGCTTATTTTACGTTGGGGGCCCCCCTCGTCAGAAGAGATGGCCTTTTTTAGGATCATTTAGACCCACCAGGGGTAAAGCTTTTTTCATAGGGGAGGACCTATTTTTTTAAGTCGTCAAAATTTGAGGATAGGGGCCCCTTACGTGTCACAAATCTCACGGGCCTGGGTCCATCCGACACTGTGGTTAAGGGTTTCAAGTACCCAAACTATTTCCTAGAATAGAACTACTGTATTTTTTAATACTTTAATCTAAACAAAGTTCATTTAAGCCTCTTTTGTTACTATAGTATATACAATTTCAAGATTCAGTGGGTGTAAACAAACGCATGTGAATAGAACGGATTTAGTGACAGGGTAGGACTCAAAATAAGGAAACTTCTATATGACGGTCCATTGCAATGCATGGTACGCTTCGTCGCGAAGTGTTCCCGTACTGACCTTTCTACATCCCTACCCACGCAACATTCGAGTGTCTTAACCAATAAAGCCACGCGTCTGCTGCCGTGGCGAGCGATTCTTTTGTTTACCTCCACTTCATATTGAAACTGAATGTACTATACTTTGGTACTTTTACGTTAGCCGTACTTATAATTCTTTAATGTTTAAATTCTAAACGCATGTTGCCCAAGCTTATTCTTCTTCTTCTTCGTCAAATTTTTGGCATCGCATTTAAGCATTTCTGCCAAGCTTAGTCAATTTTGACAATTTATATGACATTTATCCAGACATTTTAATTTTATATTCAATTAGTGAAGCATTAGCCAATTTTTTGTCGGGTCACCGGAACTAACCAGGTTACTGAAACTCGTTTTTGTGAGAATCGGTTACACACGGAAAAAAAAAATTATAGCTAGGAGCGCTATAACACACATACCAAGCAAATTATAATCGCTTATTATATAAATACAAGGCTTTCTCTTACAATTATGGCAGTCAGTGTAAAAATTTATATGAAATACTTTAATTGTTTAGTGAATAATAAAATATAACAAATAGTATGGCATTTCTAGCTTAAATAGATTTAATTATTGTCCGTGCTAATAATTTTTATAATATAATAAAATTTCTGTAAATTTATAATAGTGCCTGTAATAAATATAATCGTGTCTGTAATATATATAATCGTTTCCAATTTATTTTTAACATTATTAGTTATTGTGTCCCTTATAATCTATAGCTTAAATCACTATAATTTGCCACTGTTACCAAATATCTTATAATGTATAACGCAGAGCCCACTAATTTCTTTCCGTGCATACGGTGAGGGGAAACGATGACGTCACTAACCGACAGTAACCGCGTCTAACACAGGTTCGGAGGTGAGTTAGATACGGTTAACCGTAAAAACTTAACCTATAAATTGTTTATTTACACCATAATTCACAGGCCTTTGGGAATTTTTTTTCGATTTGTATGCAAAATGTAAAAAATAGAGTAAGTAAGGTATTTCAACTTTTATTTTCTAACTTCTAAGTGTTTGCTTATGTGGTTTAAAATTAAATTCTTATTTAAAAAACTGTTTAAACTTATCATTGTTTTTTATTACCTTCCCCATGAGCAAATAAACTTGAAAATGTAGTTTAATATCTTATCCAAAGGAAATATAAAAAATATATACCTTATCAGTTTTTTGGGAGAAGTTAGGTTGGGTACTTGTCAAAACCTCAAGAAAATAACCAATGCGTTTTTGTGACAACTGTCGGTTATACGAATTTAGTGGTGGGGATAAAAACCGTACGATTAACCGGTGTTTCCACAAAAAATTGGCAATTGAATGTAACTGCAATCAAAATAAATGAAATTCTTGGAGTTCTTGATAAAATAATTTTATTAAAAAAAACATCATAGTTTTTTAAAGAAATTAATTAAAAAATAATTGAATATTATTATGATTTGTTTAGAAAATGTAAATAAATTAAAGAATAGTTTGTTATAATCATTTTTAAAAAATATTATGTAAAGCAAGAGTTAAAAAAATTGTATCTTAGAAATAAAAGCCATTAGAAATAGTTTGTTTAGGCACACATATCGCTTTTTGGGTACCTATTGATTGAGATAGATTTTATTTCGATAACTTTAATACTAACGCCAAAAAACGCTCTGACCCTGTATACTTTTTCGTATTTTATTTTTGTAAAACTTAATAAAGTCTATAAATATAAAAATTATAGAAGAAGGTAAAGTAAAATATCGTAAATCTAATCAAACAAGGCAATTTTTTAAAATACACCAGAGAAAAGTTAATTTAAATCAGAACTTAAAATGTCACGGCTCACAATATGAATAAAGTATGCAATTTTGTTTATTCAAACTTATACAAATTACTTTATTTATTAAATTTTTCAAATAATGTTCTAGACTAAATAAAAATAAAAATACTTGTTTTTTTTTTCTTAGTTCCAGCTTTCAAGAAAGTATACACAGTATAAAATCACAAAAATTTGCCTGAAATAAAATACCCTGCCAAAATAAATAGTTATTTATACAAGGGCGAAAAGTTAGGTTTTTCGATTGAGTAGGTTTTTAGGTTTTTGTGAACTAACAGTGTCGAGATTTTTCATTGTCAATTTTATTTTCAGCGTGCAAAAATACCTATAAAAAATATAGTCTGACTATTTTTTTTGTGCTATTATTTTTTTTAATAGTATTATAAAAATTGTCATATGTATTATTTTTTTTAAATTATGGCGAAGGCGCTACAATAGGAGGTGAAAGAAAATACATTTTTTAATAATTACAGAGGCCCATAAAATGAAAAAAGTTGTCTGTACTAGGGTTGATACCCACCTATTCTTATATACAGCCTGTTCCAGAACTCGCGTACCGAAATTTAAGAGGTGATTCTACATCCAAAAATATGAAAAAAAGTTTCTATAAAGGTTGGTCCGGAAATGAGCCCTAAGGGAGCTACGGCCCTTCGAAGATGACGTATTGAATGGGGAACAAAAAAAAACACCAATAAAATTTTAATGCTGCAGGGTGATTCTTCATTTAAAACTGAGCAAAAAAGTATTATACACCAAAACACCTAAATTAAATATTAAAGGAGTAATAGCCTTTTAAAAAGTAACGTTTTTGGTGACACAAAATGTTACTTCCTCCTAATTGCATTTTTTTTTGATAACGGTTGCTCCTACAGTGTTACACTATATGATATTTTATATGTATTTTTACTCTAGAAATCTATATTTTTTACAACAAATCCAAAAAACATACACATAGAAAAGTTTGGGGCAAAAATGTTTTAAGCCTCATATATTTTGTCCGTCTGGGCACGCCTCTGGATAAATTAAAAAAATAAATTAACATAAACTTATTGCCCTTATTAATACTAGTATACATGCAAAAGCTCGCCGCTCTAGCTTAAACGGCACCCGAGTTATTAATTAAAAACCTTATTTTTATTACAATTTTAAAGGGCCCTAGATCCCTTAGGGCTCATTTCCGGACCAACCTTTATAGGAACTTTTTTTATATTTTAGGATCTAGAATCACCTCTTAAATTTTGGCATGCCAGTTATGGATCACCCTGTATTTTTGGATTCTGAACACGAATCTGTCATAAAAAAGGACTTCATGGGCTCATTTTTTTTTCTACACTGAAATTACAGATGATATTTTCACAATTTTAGACGTTTTTTTCAGTGTAGAAAAAAACGAGCCCATGTAATACCTTTTTATGATAGATTCGTGTTCAACTTCCCAAAATGCATAAGAATAGGTGGGTCTCAACCCCAGCACAGACAACTTTTTTTCTGTGGGCCTGTGTTATTTTCTCTTTTTCAGACATTTTATTTCAAAATAATTAATAAAACTATATAAAAAACAAGTTTTTAAATTTAAAACCCTTCTATTGATTACGTATTATGAATAACTAAAAAGTAGGTAAGGGGTAGGTTGCTATTTGAAAAAAAAGTTGGGGGGTGAGGGTGCAAGGGGGTGCCAATTTTGATAACTTTTTTTAGACCAAAATTTGCAGAATTAAAAATATAAATCGACCTATATATATATATATATATATATACAGTGCGTGCATTAAGTCTGGAATCACCCGAATAACTTTTTAGTTACAAGTAAAATCCAAAAATCCTCGGACAGGTCGATTTATATTTTTAATTCTGCAAATTTTGGTCTAAAAAAAGTTATCAAAATTGGCACCCCCTTGCACCCTCACCCCCCAACTTTTTTTTTCAAATAGCAACCTACCCCTTGTGATACATCATTGGAAAGGTAATTTAATAAGCTTTCCAACAGTGTACGATAAAGCCTAATTTGTTAAAGGGTCTATGAAAAAACGCATGTTTTATTTAAACATTGTTTGTGTGAAATATTACGCATAATATGGTAATTGTTGCCCTATATAGAAGCGTTAGAAGCCTAGTATTTTTATAAAATTATGAAATTTAAACTATAAAATTATTCTGTTGAAAATAATAATTATTTTTTTTAAACGGTGATCATTCAAATGAAAATTACTCGGAAAATAACAACAATAAAGTTAATTTCACTATAAAGTTTAATCATGTGCATATTATCGAAAAATTTAATTTTGTCCTATATTAGATATCTGAATATTCTATTTTCATTATATCATATTGTTTGGATCCATCCGGAAGAACAGGGCCCAAGTTGTATCTAACTGTTTAGGGTCTGTCCAATGGACACTATTTATGAACATTGATGAACGTTTACAAACATTTATGATTATTTATGAACATTTATGATTATTTATGAACATTTATGAACATTAATGATTATTTATGAACATTTATGAACATTTATGAACATTTATGAACATTTATGAACATTTCTGAATATTTATGAACATTTATACACATTTATGAACATGTGTACACATTTATGAACATTAATAAAAAAAATTACTGTCAGGATTATTATGCTATTATGCACTCTAAAGCTCTAGCTGAAATATTACTATACAGTGGGGTAATTGTGACATGTCCTGTTATAATTCTTCTAAACTAGTTTATATCCAATCCAACCCTGGCATTAGGTTTTTGACAGTATTAAATATTTAGCGTAAAATTTCGATTTGATTTAAACTTGTTTAGAAGAATTATAACAGGACATGTCACAATTACCCTGGGTGTCACATTTAGCCTAACCCACTGTACGATGGTTTTCTAATTTCCAAAAGCGTAAAAAATTACCTTAGATCAAAATATTTTGCATAGAAGTGTTTTTTATGGAATTCTGGTAAGTACAAAATAGAAATTTTATTATTCAAACCAAGCACTTTTACTAGATTTAACTTTTAATCTTTTGGTCTAACAAACTTTTGAGTTACTTGATCTGAATATTACCTACTTGTTTTAAATTAAGAATTTCGCCCGTGTATTATAGAATATTTTTTATTCGATTGTTACTAATTACATATAATAAATTATTAAAATATATTAAATTTTAAATTGCAAAAAATATTTTTTTTTGTCTTATTACCTATCTAGTTATCCATGACAAAGGGGTTTTAAACTAAAAACAATGTATTAAAATTGAGTGTCCTACACGAGTCGTATTTTTCTTTTAAATATTACAGTAAAGGTAAAGCATATTATTAAAAAAAAAAAGCTTTTTGCCCTAGGACCACAACTATTCGTCAGAAAAACATGAACAAAAAGTGTCGCTTTTAGAATCAATCGAATAAAAATTAAGTTATGATGTTTACAGACAAAGAGACCGATAGATTTAGAGAATAAGGTCGATGATTTCAATATACAGTGAGTGCATTAAGTCTGGAATCACCCGATTAACTTTTTAGTTACAAGTAAAACACAAAAACCCTCGGATAGGTCGATTTTTATTTTTTATTTTGCAAATTATGGTGTAATAAAAGTTATAAAATTTGCACCCCCTTGCACCCTCACCCCCCAAACTTTTTTTTTTCAAATAGCAACCTACCCCTTGTGACACTTCGTTGGAAAGGTAATTTAATAAGCTTTCCAACGGTGTATAATAAAGCCTAATTTGGTAAAGGGCTAATGATAAAATGCACAATTTAGTTTATTATAAAGACATGTAAAGTATAACTTTAGTTCACTATAAATGTTCAAATTGATGTCCTTCAGCTCTTTGACAGTGGACAGTAAAAAAACGGGATTAAAATCGATTAAATAGTAAACATAAAATTGGTCAATAAAAAGAAAAAAAATTGCATTTTTCAACAGGGTATAAAATATTACAATAAGTTTAAAACAACCTTATTTAGATTCTCAGGAAGGTGGCAAGTAGGAAATAGGGCAACAATTACCATATTATGCGTAATATTTTACACAAACAATGTTTAATTAAAACATGCGTTTTTTCATAGACCCTTTAACAAATTAGGCTTTATCATACACTGTTGGAAAGCTTATTAAATTACCTTTCCAATGATGTATCACAAGGGGTAGGTTGCTATTTGAAAAAAAAAGTTGGGGGGTGAGGGTGCAAGGGGGTGCCAATTTTGATAACTTTTTTTAGACCAAAATTTGCAGAATTAAAAATATAAATCGACCTGTCTGAGGATTTTTGTATTTTACTTGTAACTAAAAAGTTAATCGGGTGATTCCAGACTTAATGCACGCACTGTATAGGCTCCCTACTAGGGTGGCGCCGATGTTATTTAATGTTATGTTGTAATCGAATTTTCTTTAATTGTGTTTGAATTATAGAGTTGTAAGATATAACTATTCGATTATTTTACTAATTATAAATTTTTCAATAAAGAGCTTATTTCTGACTCAATTTTAACCAAATTAATTATTTTTTTATTGTAACAAATAGAGGAAATATGTACACATTACCTATTACTACATAATACCTAGTTAAATGATTGGTTGATAAAAACGTTAAAAAAAATCTGTCAAAGATCACGCGGATCGTGCGTAAACAATCCTTACACGATATCTTTAGGGGTCCTTTAGCAAATGTCAATCGATGACCTAAAGGGACAGAAATATGCGAATTAAAAATAAATTCTAAACATATTTTAACTTTTTATTCCATTTTAATTTCGCCCCAGATTTTTTCAAAACCAATAAAAACCGAGAGCTTTGGTCAGAAAACCTTCGTGGCTACGCTCCAAATTTAAAGCCTTTAGATCAAAGCATTTTCTAATTATAGTAGTTATATGGTCCGTTTCATCAAGCAAGATAGAAAATTAAAAATCGCACAGTGAATATTTTTAAAACAGGTTTGAATAGTATATGTTTGTGTATAGAATACAGTTATGTTTTATAAAATAAACTACGCAGTATATTCGCACATCCAATATTCGAATCTGTTTTGAAAATATTCACTGTGTGATTTTTAATTTACTATCTTGCTTGATGAAACGGACCATAGTATACACAAATTTTTCCGAACACCGAAATTTTAATCGCATAAATGTATAAATCAGCCTTTTTGCATATTTCTGGTAAGCTCTTACATATATTTTTGCTGTAGATATATTTAAAAGTACATAACCTTTCTTTTGAGTTATAACTGATAGTAAGTTCTTGAATTATCTGTCAAAGATCACGCGGATCGTGCGTAAACAATGCCAGAATCATGTAATGGGGCTTTAGGGGTCCTTCGAGAAACGCCAACTAATAATTTAAAGGGGCAGAATGCGCAAATTAAAAAAGTAAAAATATTTAAATTTATAACTATACCCATCTAGCACCGGTCGTCCAATGGACGTCAATTTTAGATCCCTTTTTAGTACATAGGTCCACGGACTAATAATGGATGTACTATGTACGTCCATATATTTACATTCTTTGTACGACTATTAGTGGACGTCCATTCAGTGTCCATTTTACTCGAGTCCAAACCATCAAACAAACAAACAAACAACAACAATCATCGCAAGTTAAATAAAAACTTGTAAAAGGGTTCTATTAGGTTTTTCACAGTCGCAAAAATCAGTTAAAGTAAGCAAAAAAGCAAGTCCTGTGGACGCTAGATGGATGGTTCGAACGGACACCTTATGTATGTCCAAAGTAGTGTCATCTGGACTCTGAACGGTTTCCATGGGACGTCCATAGAGAAAAAAATGGGCATCCTAGGGACATATAGCCGTCAATGAACATACGTCCATTGGACTCCATAGTATCACTTTGTGCTATCTGGGTAATAGGTATACAGCAAAATATTAACTATCGAAAAAAGTAATTACTATTAATAATTTCATCCACGATTTTTATCAAAGACAATCTAGGCCAAGAACTTTGATTAAGAAACTTATGGAGTTTAGATTAAAGAATTCTCGTCGTCCTAAGACAAGATGTCCTATCTAAAAAATCCCTGTTTCACAAAGATTCCAGAAATGCATAGAACCAAAAATCCGTTTTTTTTTGTAGATAGGATATCTTTTTTTAGGACAGCAGTATATAGTAGTTACAAAATTTCCTGGACAAACCCCAATCGGCGATTTAAAGAGCAAAATGAGCTAATTACAAAAAAGTAAACATGCAAAAAGAGTAATAGTTTTCATCCACGATTTTTATCAATAACAAAAAAGCCGAGAATTTTGATTAAAAAACCTATGGATTTCAGCTTAAAGTATTCTCAAGTTATTATAATTCGTCCATCCTAAGACAAGATATCCTATCTACAAAATCTTTATTTAACAAAGATTCCAGAAATGCATAGAACCAAAAATCTTTTTTTTGTTGTTGTTGTAGATAGGACATCTTGTTTTGGGACGGCAGTATATATAGTATAGAAGTTACAAATTTTCCTGGACAGATATTCGCATATAAATCAGCTTTTTTGCGTATTTCTGGAAAGGTATATTCGCAGTATATTTGAAAGTGCATCTAAGATGACCTTTCTAGTAACTACGTAGTTGTAACTGATAGTAACCGATAACTACTATATCTGTCAAAGATCACGCGGATCGTGCGTAAACAATTCCAGAATCGTGTAATGGGGCCTTAGGGGCCCTTCGAGAAACGCCAATCGATGATTTAAAGGGGCAGAATGCGCACGCCGAGGCAAGGCTCTCGCACCTGTGAAGCGAAAAATACACAATGTGTTGCTATCATTCGGTACGCAGTATCCTTACGGGTCGGTCACGCGAGATGTGAAACGCCAAATTACGATTTACGTGAATAATAATTGTGACAACAAAGTGACTTTTTTGCGCATCTGCAAATTTTAGTTGGTGTTAGAAAGGTAAGAGAAAATATTTACAATTTTTTTTTTTGTTTTTTTTTTTAATTTTTGATAAATTGTTGTACCTATCTAAAAAAAATAATATATTTAAATTAAAGGGGTTAAATAATTTAATATTATTGTTTCTTTTTAATATTTCTTAAAAATTTAATCAATAAAACAGTCAAGTAAAAGTTAAGAAACGAAAAAAGTTCCCCCCAAGTATTTTTTTTTATTTGTATATTTTTTATTTTATTATTTTCTTAAATGAAAGAAAATATATTTTTTATCAATACTTTAAAAAAACTGTGCTCTAAGTTGGAGCCTCCAACACAAATAATTGTTAGGTTTAAAAAATCCATTTACAAAAACAAAAACAAAAAAAAATATTTATATATTTTTATTTATTTTTTATTTTAATATTTTACTTTTTTTCTTAAATGCAAATCATATTTTTAAGTTTTATAACTCCCATTAAAAACACAAGAAATTAACTGAAGATCATATCAGTTTTTTTGCAACGAAAATTCATAGTATATTAAAGTACTATTTTCAAAACATACGTTTTTAGCGCACTAGTACTTTAGAAAACTTGCTGCAAGCTGCTTGTCCAAAAGTCCAAACTTGTACTCGTGCGCTAAAAACGTATGTTATGAAACTAGTACTTTAATATACTATTTGAATTTTCGTTTGCAAAAAAACGTTGCAAACTTCAGCTTCATCTACTTTCCCTGCAAAAAAAAGTTTTACCCCTGACAGAAAATTTTAATAGCTAAAAAAAGGTACATACCTTTGAAAAAAAGCTTTACCCCTCACGAAAAAAAAAATGACGGCTAGAAAAAAAGGCCCTCGCCTATACAAACTTTCCAACTTACTGCTTCAACTAGTAAATTTACCAACCAAAGGATAAAAAAATCTGGTTTTATCAATTTGTCCACTCTGCCAATCAGTTTCCCCAACTATTCTACCAATTTATACTCCTGACAAAAAATTTTAATAGCTAAAAAAAGGTACATACCTTTGAAAAAAAGCTTTACCCCTCACGAAAAAAAAAGTGACGGCTAGAAAAAAAGGCCCTCGTAAATTTACCAACCAAAGGATAAAAAAATCTGGTTTTATCAATTTGTCCACTCTGCCAATCAGTTTCCCCAACTATTCTACCAATTTATACTCCTGACAAAAAATTTTAATAGCTAAAAAAAGGTACATACCTTTGAAAAAAAGCTTTACCCCTCACGAAAAAAAAAGTGTCGGCTAGAAAAAAAGGCCCTCGTAAATTTACCAACCAAAGGATAAAAAAATCTGGTTTTATCAATTTGTCCACTCTGCCAATCAGTTTCCCCAACTATTCTACCAATTTATACTCCTGAAAAAAAATTTTAATAGCTAAAAAAAGGTACATACCTTTGAAAAAAAGCTTTACCCCTCACGAAAAAAAAAGTGACGGCTAGAAAAAAAGGCCCTCGTAAATTTACCAACCAAAGGATAAAAAAATCTGGTTTTATCAATTTGTCCACTTTGCTAATCAGTTTCCCCAACTATTCTACCAATTTCCCTACTCCGCCACTCAAATTTTCCAACTATTTTCTAGCACGATAGTGGATTTTCTCAACTCGATCGTGATTGCCAGTACTCGGCGAATTTCCAGTACTCGCATAGGCGCCGCGTCAACTGTAGCGTTGACGCGAGGTTTTAAATATTTACATTTTTATTTCTTTTTATCTTGATTTTTTTTTAATGATTTTATTTAAAGTAAGTAAGGTGGGAAAAAAAGTTATCGATAAATAAAAATTAAAAACTTTTGTATTCTTAAAAGATAAAAATCGAATGTCGTTTTTTATTTGAAAAACACCGATATATATATATATATATATATATATATATATATATATATATATACATATGTATAGTTAATATGTATAGTCAGTATTATTGTTGTTTGTAACAAATTAGTCTTCAAATGTTTCGATTTAGTGACCTTTATAAAAATGTCCCTCATAATTCGGCAATATTATTCAGTAAGCCTATGTTTCTGTATTTATTTTCAACGTTGATGAGTCATAACTGAATTTACGCCGACTACTGGTGATTGCGGAGGGTGGAGCCCCCTACCCCCCAAAGCTTCATCTTTGGGTATAATCTTGCTGCCGGTCTGTCAAAGTTTTTTTATTTTGAGTTTTCTACTTTTTTAGCTTTTCTCAAGGTTTAAATATAAATTCATAATATAAAAAAATATTAGTTTTTAGTTTTTCGGTTTGAGAACAAGCTGAGAACAAATTAAGCCACGTAGAATTAAGAAAAAAAAACTATTTGTCAAAAATCAAATCTTAAAATAAATATTTGATCTTCGGTAATAAAATATCCATTGAAATTTTATTAGGTATATTATTGTAAATAAATACATGCAGGAAAAATAAATAAAAAGCGAATAAAATAAACTTTGTGGCACGTTCTGTAGAATAATTTTTCTCTTATAATAAAGTAAACAGTCGTCAGTGACGCATAAAAATGCACTTAAAACTTTATTTCATTCTGTACTTTTATTGTTTTTCGATACCTATCATAATATTTTTGAACGTAGAAACAGAAATACAAACTTACAAGGTAAATACGTCGTTATAGTTCAGGGTCTTGACCAGTTTATACTGTCAAAAATTATCTAAAAAATCAGATATCTCTAGGTATACTCACATAGGTAGAGAAGCTATAGTGGGTATTAGACAAAGACAAAAACACGTTAGGTGTGTAAAATTTAGTCCGCCATTTTTACCTTTTAAACGTCAAAATTTGTAAACAAAAACAAAACCTCGAAAAGGTTTTTCAAAACAAGTAATTTTTAAGTTAAAAATTTTAACACTATAAACAAAATAAAACTATAAAGACACGCAAATACTACAAACAACGCCACAAACAAAATATCACCAATTATTCGATTTCACAACAAAATGACAGAGTGCAGCGTTGTCGGACCTCCTACCCATGCAAATTTACGTTTGCTTGCATTTAAACGGTTTGAATGTAAATTTATGCTGTCTTTGAGTGTTCTTATTAAAATTTGTAGCAAAATATTGCAAATTTATTGGTTTTTATAATTAAAAATTATACGGTTGAAATATTGTTGGCAACGTAGAACCGCCATTTTTACCTTTTAGATGTCAATTTTCTATCTATTGTTATTACGCAGCGCAGAAACCTGCGAAAACGTTTATTTCCTCTATATATTCTCTACCTATGTGGGTATACTTGAAAAAATTACACTGGCCCACAAAAAAAGAAGTTGTCTGTGCTGGGGTTGAGACCCACCTATTCTTATGTATTTTGGGATACTAAACATGAATCTGCAAAACAAAAAGGCAACTTATGGGCTCATTTCTCTAAAAAAACTGTCTAAAATTGTGAAAATATCATCTGCAATTTCAGTGTAGCAAAAAAAAATGAGCCCATGAAGTGCCTTTTTATGACAGATTCGTGTTAAGAATTCCAAAATAAATAAGAATAGGTGGGTCTCAAACTCTTTTTTTTTGTGGGCCTGTGTTATTATTAACAATCCTTAATGCATTTTCAGCGTTAAAAAGTACATAAAATATAGTCTCATTTACAGTACTCGGCGAATTTCCAGTACTCGCATAGGCGCCGCGTCGACTCTAGGGTTGACGCGAGGTTTTAAATATTTACATTTTTATTTCTTTTTATTTTGATTTTTTTTTTAATAATTCCATTTAAATGAGTAAGGTGGGAAAAAAGTTATCGATAAATAAAAATTAAAAACTTTCGTATTCTAAAAAGATAAAAATCAAATGTCGGTTTTTTCTTTGAAAAACACCGATATATATACGTATGTATAGTTAATATGTATAGTTAATATTGTTGTGTGTAACAAATTAGTCGTCAAATGTTTCGATTTAGTGACCCTTATAAAAATTTCCCTCATAATTCGGCAAAATTATTCCGTAAGCCTATTTTTCTGTGTTTATTTTCAACGTTGATGAGTCATAACTGAGTTTACGCCGACTACTGCTCATTAAGAGTAATTTATATTTTAATTTGTTGGTACTAATGAACAATATTTTTCTAAATATTCAAATCATTTTAGTGTATTGAACTTATTTTTACCAATGTAAAATGTCCAAACTTTTTTGTTTATTTTTTCTGTTTAGTTAAACTAAAAAAGTCTGGTATAAAATTATATAAATTTTAAATGGTAAAACATTAATTCTAAGTTTCTACAATTTTCTATTAAAAAGTTTGGTTTGGACTGAAAAACAATAATTGACTTCAGGGACTAGATTGTTTTCCATTACTGATATATTATCTAAAACGTTTAGTTTTTATAAAGCTTTTTTACACAACATTTTTTTTTTTAATTGATGCTTTTGGTATTGGTATCTTTTTTAATCAACATTTTTGTTCTGTTCTTAGAGGTCATCGCTTGAACGTTCCCTGTTCAAGTGTTACGTTACGCAAATTGTATAAAAATTTATACACTTCACACCCCGTTTCTCGCATTATTAAAGGTTGTAGAGATTTCATGTTTTGGCTACCCCCCCCCAAATAGGGGGGGCTTTAGTAACGCGGGAACCGGGGTATGAAGTGTATGAATTTTGGTACAATTTGCGTTACGTAATACTTGAACGTTCCCTTAATACGTGACGCAAAATTTATCAATTTTGAAACTGAAACTTCCTCCCTTTCATAATTACATAACGCTAGGAGCCAAGACAAAAAAAGCGTATTTAAAATATCTTTTTTTATATCTTTAACTAAAAAAATGACAACTTTCAGGAAAATCCTGATATCTCCTAAACCAGAAGTAAAAATGTAAAAAAATAAATCCACTTTTTGGGTTAGACCTTATTTTTTTTACTACAAAAACGAAAAAAGGTTCCGAAATCAAGCCATTAAATATAGCCTGATGCAACTAAAAGGTCCCTGGAAAATAAAAAACAAATCTATTTTTTTGTAGATCAGTGTTAGTCCAATAACAAATAATAAAATTTTATTTTAAAAATAAAACAAAAATTGCAATAATACTTTCCGCATTTTTTAAATTTTATAAAGGGAAAGGAAACGGAAAAGGAAAAAAGCCACTTCCTTTGAAATTATAACCCAATAATAATAAATTACCCTCTAGGGGAAAAATGTCCCATTTACTGCTAAAGTATGATGTAAAAGGAAGACGAACGTGTTTAACCCTCATTGAACGGAATTATGAATATTTATTTAGCATTCCGAAATGGAAATATTCTGCTTGACAATATTTATTAAACAGACTATAAATCGTTATTTTGAAAACTATAGTCCTACGACAATAGTTATTTATAATACAAGGGCGAAAAGTTAAATTTTTCGATTGAGTAGGTTTTTAGAAGCCGAGGGCCTGCCGATAGGGCCGGCTTGAGGGTAATAAACCTACGAAATCGAAACTTAACTTTTTGCCCGTGTATTATACAATATTTTTTATTCGATTGTTACTAATTATAATAAATTATTAAAATATACTTACTTTTAAAGTGCAAAAAATCTAGTTATCCATGACAAATTGCTGTCTAATAAAACCGCTACAAGAACAATTAAATCGTTTGTTTTGCGTGCGGTTTCATTTTCAAATTAAAAAAGCTATAGCTTGGTGATTAATTTCTGTTAAAATGTGTCTGTTGTGAAAATATTAATACTTCTGAAACCGTTCTATAAATATTATAAATGTTGAAAGTGATTTTACAATTGAAATTTTGTGTTTTTATTTTATTTTAGTAGGTGAATACAGATTAATCAGTTGACATATATTTTGAGGTTATGTTATGGAATTTTTTTGATTTTTCAAAAAGAACGGTTAGTTCAAGACCAAAAGTGACCAAAAGATCATATTAAATTTAATTTTAACACTATAAATAAATGCTAAAAGTTACAAAAAAATTAAAAATTGTCAGATTTCCGAGATTTTACTCAGAAAGTCCCGTATGTGAAACTTTTGTTTTATATTATATATTTGTGGTAAATATGAAAAGAACTAAAAAACTAAGTATTATTTTCTTCATTTGAATTCAAACATCTAGGTTTCAAAAAAATCAGTACTTTATTTTTAAATAAAAACAGTTGCGAATAAAATAGTATACAGGTCTCCCGGAAAAGTACTATTTTCCGAGTTGACCTCTCATCTACTATTAATTTCAATGTTGGCGCCTTCGCCAAAATTGCAAATTTTTAATTTTTAAGTTTTTCCCAAGCATTTTTTTCAAGAATGATATTAAAATTAAAAATTTTGGACAAGCTACTGTAGAAATGCAAGGGACTAAACAGCCACGTTTAGTCCCGAGGTATATACACTATTTTTTGCAGGACCAAACATAATTTAGGTAGGTAGATAAAATTAAAATTAAAAACCACGCGTCTAAAATCGGTTGTTTTATTTTCGTAATTTAATCAAGATGCCTGTAAATTGCGAAAAGTCAGTTTCATGGCTATCGCGATTTCAATTGTTTTTTAATATGGTTGACACAAACGTCAAAAAAATGGACGAAGATGATAAATTTTAAGTTATGTATAAATTGTTATAACAATGTTATTTTTAAAGGTTTTCTTTGTTTAATCAAATAAATTGGTTTGAATCGCTAATTTATTACAAAACACCACCAAACCTAATTTTTGAACCGGCAAAGCACATAGTAAGTATAATATTTTAATATTATCAAGGATGCCGTGATTTTTATTCCCTAGGGAGAAAAACGGCAAGTTTAGTCCCGAAAATGAAAGCGTAAAATTAGGTTTTAGTCTTGGTCGTGCAAAAAAAAATAATTTAGTAGGTATCCCCATTTTTTAATTAAATTTCTGTTTAATATTAAAGTTTACTGTTTAAAACTAATCCCATTCGTTTCTTAAACTTTTTTTTCCATTCTTCATCCCTTGTTCTGCCTTCATGATTTGGCTGCCATATTGTAAAATACGGTATACCGTCATTTACTTTTAGTTCGACTTTGGAAAAAACTTGTTTTTTTTTGGATAATTTATTTACTTATGATGTAAATATTAATTTAAAATCCAAAATAAAATTATCGGGCAAACATTTTTTAATCGCAAAAAAAGCCACGTGACCTCTATATTTTTTGAATAAATAGATAAATTTCCAGACTTGTTCACCTCGGTTTTTAAGATTTTTAAAGTGCTCTAGCATCTAAACTGTTGATTTTTGGGAGTTATGCCCTGGGACAGAATTCGAACAAAAACATCCAAAATTTAGCAAAATACGACCGAAACTACTTTTTCCTACGATCCTATATGAAAATAACATTTAGCACATTTTTTTGTTCTTTAGAAAACGCCTCATATCGCACTAGTTTGATATTTTTATATCACACTCGTGTGATGTTTATGTATGGAGGTTTGCCTAATTTTATTTAGATATTTACCTCCTAGATTCTACGAATTTAATTCACCTTGTTTTACATACCATTTTCCACCTTTCTTCAAAAATTGTATTATTATTTCTACATTTCTACAAAAACTGTATTATTATTATTATTAGGTGAATGGGTAAGGGAATTAGTCGACAAATTAGGGAAATTTATTGACAAATGGGGATTTTTTTAGAATGGACTGCCGCCTATTTAGATTAGATAAAGAGAGAACTTCTACAGAAAGAGATAATAGTATAATTATTATAGTTTTAAAATAAAATTATGCATATTTTAGGTAAAAATAACATTTTAGGTTATATTTTAAATTACATGAAGGTAATATATTTATTTTTTTTTAATTAAAAAACATTTTTTTTTAAATTTTTATAACAGCTATGTGTACAGTAGGTCTAAAGTTTCCTAGGGAACTTATGACCTACTCCTTAATTTGACAGTGATTGATAATACCCCGTTGTGTGTGAAGATTTTGTACTTGTTTTTGTGTTTAATAAGCTGTTTTAGATATTCTTTAATAATTTTGCATATCATGCACAATTTTTGTTGCACTGTGATAAAATCCAAATATAATATTTTTAGGGAATTTTCTTTTTGGGTTGGTATTGAAGACCTAAATTTTTGTTGCTAACGTATTGGACTGCTGTCCATTAGTTAGGGAATTTGTGTACAAAATATTTTATCCAATACATACAGATAATGAGACAATTACCAGCTTTATTTTAAATAAATAAACTCAATAATAACCCCCGCGTGGCTTTTACTTTATTGAGTGGATAATTATTTATTTTACCCACTCAACTGTCACTTGTCAAATTATTTTCTTGTAAATGTTATTAAAATTTTTAATAAAAATATGAATTCCTAAGCTATTTATTGGATAAAACCTTGTATGGCACTCATGGGTAAACCGATATTGCCCTCTCGAAAATTAACCTGCTTGGCTGACGCCTCGCAGGTTAATTTTCTCATGGGCAATATCTTACTTTACCCACTAGTACCATAAATAACTATTTCCACTGTCAACCCTTCGAACAAAAATGTATACTGTGTTTTAAATGGTTGCCACCAAATACACATAAGATATTATGAGGGAAGAACTTTTTTCTAAAGAATGATTGAAATATAAAAGGAAAAGTTCGATTTTCTCCCAATGTTGACTTCGGGCTAACTTTTTTCGGAGTTATTTACTATACACTACGCAGTTGATGTCGGTAATATTTGAAATGATCGATTTTTAAGCCAGCAGTGAAGTTAAGAAACTTTCTCAATTTAGTTTAAAAGATTTTTTTTTGTGTTTACCATAAATTTTTATTTATGGTTATTGTCTATAAAAAATAACCCACGAGGCTGCAGCCTTTCATGAAATAATTTTTATTTATAGTTATTGGGATGCTAGCGTCAGAAAGAATACATTTTCTTTCAAAAATAAATCTTCACTTATCAAAAATATTAAGAAAATAAAAGAAAAAGTTATGGAAAAAGTGGCCCAACCAGCATTATTTGTGAATTTTACCTAAATAACTGGAAACGCTACCATTCATGACTTGTAATTACTAGGGTGGGTCAAAAAACCGACTATTTTTTTTTACTTTATACTCTGAAAAATCGGTTGCTAGACACCTCTAAAAAATTCTCACCAAATATGAGCTCTTAATTTTGATAAAAAGGTTCTCCGCTTTACAATTGTCCATTTTTTCCTCACTATTAGAAACAAAAATTCATATCTCTTTGACAACTGTATGTTAAAAAGTATCTCTCCTCATATTCTTGTAGGAAATCGAACGCTCTACAAAAAAGGTCTCTTACAATTTTTTCGTAAACCTCACCGTTTAAAAGATATCAAAGGTTAAAGTTTGATTATTTTAAGAGACATTTCTGTTTTGCTTATGAATTTTATAACTCGCTTACAAAAAATTGTTATGAATGGCACAATTCATAGTTTTATAGGTAATTAACTACTCTACAAAAATGGTCTCTTATGATTTGTCGATTAAATTAAGCGTTTAAAAGATATTCATCGTCAAACTTCAATGCATACTAATTTTAATAGTTTTTGATGAATAATTCGAAAAATATCAATTTAATTTATGAGTTTCACGAAAATTTCACGAATATGAGGAGAGATACTTTTTAACGAACAGTTGTCAAAGAGATATGAATTTTTGTTTCTAATACTGAGGAAAAAATGGTAAATTGTAAAGCGGAGAACCTTTTTATCAAAATTAAAAGCTCATATTTGATGAGAATTTTCTAGAGGTGTCTAGCAACCGAATTTTCAGAGTATAAAGTAAAAAAAAATAGTCGGTTTTTTTGACCCACCCTCACCACATTCTACCAAGAATATTACTTTTATTTTTTTTTACTTGATAGGAATAATAAAGTTGCCTTACCCAATAAAATGACCACCATATTACTAAAAGGTTCCAAAAGGCACGTCGCTGCAGCCATAAAACGTAACCAATTTTGGAGTGTTACGCCCATGTTAATGGTATAGGAAAATAGCGTTACAGGGGGAGAGGGGGGGGTCCAAAATGATAAAAATTTGCGTTACGTAATACTTGAACGTTCCCTTAGGGGATGTTTAATAAAGTAGAATAGTAAAGGTTAAATAAACATGTAATGTACAACAGTAAATGTAATAAAAACATTCATACCAATTTATATTTATAAAGAATAAAGTTATATGGAGCGCCACTTTAAAAGTATAACAAATAAAGTTGGCGCACGTTAAAGAAGTAATATTTCGAAAGTATGTCAAGAAAAAAATGCATTATACCCAGGGCCGTAGCGAAGAAGATTTAGTGGGGTGGGGGAGAAGTTTGAAAATCACAACTTTTTTTAGTCTAAAATTACAACATCCCCACGACAAAGTTCATGACTAAAAAAACCAAGCGTTACCACTACTACCAAAAATACAACTTTAATATTTTTTACCCATGAAATATGCAACCTTTTCGAATTCCAGGATAGGTAGGGAGGGAGGCTTTCCCCCATCCCCCATAGTTACGGCTCTGAATATAAAAAAAGCTTTATACAATTTTATTTGTGAGATAGAACCTTACAATACTGTAGAGTTTAGAAATGCATGTACAGGCAGAGTTGCATAACTTAGCTATATTTCTATTCTATATTTTGTTTTGACAATATTTCGTTTTAATGTTTGTATAAGTTACCTTGTATAAATGTACTCTTTGAAATAAATAAATATTATTATTATTATTATTATTATTATTAATATTTAGATCTATAGAGATATAGCATACATATGATATAAAATTATATATTTTCGTCGCTTGTTACTTTTTTATAAAAAAAGTATTATGATAGAAAAAATAAATATTTTTTGCCTAAATCATGCAAAAAAATACGTACGTCTGTCTGTCTGTCCGTCTGTCTGTCTGTGTGTCTGTTTGTATTCACGATAACTTAAAAACGCTTTGAGGTAGAGACTTTAAATTTGCTATGTAGATGTATTTTTATATTATCTTGTAAAGTTAGTATATAAGCAAAATCGGTTGGGAGGGAGGGGGTAAAAGGGGGGCTAAAGTTTTGTTTTGACCATAACTTTTTTATTATTTATAATAGAAGAAAAATTAAATAAAAATTACATAAAAAATATTATTAGAATTTTTTCCCCTTCTGTCTCTCAAAATGTAAAAAAAATGTTGAACTTAACTTTATTATCACAATAGAGAAAAACTAAAAAAAAAACAAACAAAAATATCATTTATATTAATCAATTATTTATAATATTTCTTAAAAAAAAAACTTTTCGCAAAAAAAATGAACCGACTTCTATCTAAAAAATATAAAATAAGCCGGTGACAATTTCACCACTCCCTAAATTAAATACTAACAATTATTTTTGTTGTTAAATTGATTGCTGTGAAATTGGCACCGACTTGTTTTTTATTTTTTACTTTTTAGAGAGTCGGTTCATTTTTTTTGCGAAAAGTTTTAATTTTTTACTTTTTAGAGACACAGAACTCGTAGATTTTTAACGTTATCTCGGCAGGCTGCTGACGTCATAACTATTAGTGCGTTGTGACGCCATCATCTTAAAGATAAATTTCTAAAAAAATAAGTTTAGTAGTATTTTTATTTCAGCGACCAAGAGTCCAACCAACCTTATTTTAAACGAAATACTAAAGAAAATCTTTGTTAAACTTTAAGCGCGAAGTAATAATCAAATAACGCCTTATAGTATAACCACAAATTTTATAATTTTCTCTTGGTATTTTAATATTACAAGTTCACAGAATGAAGTTTAGCGGAATTTAAATAAATAATTTTTAGCCTGCCGTAATATTTGAGTAATCAAGTTAGGGAACGTTCAAGTATTACGTAACGCAAATTTTTATCATTTTGGATTTTGGAGGTCGGTTAAAAAGTACTTCCGCTCATTCGAGATGGCTGTTTTTTTTTTAATTAATTTGTAGCAGGCATGTTATTTGATTGTTACAAATACCTTATTTTAATATCCAAATATTTATCTTTTATTTTATACTATAATAACAGGCACACAAAAAAAAACAAAAAGGTCCGTTTCTGGGGTCGAGACAAACATTTCTATACGTTTATGGGATCGCTGAAACCGAATCTGGGGTTGGTTTGACTCGTCCAGGTCGCATTTCGTTACTAACCTCAAAAAAGTGATGACAGTTGAAACATATTTAAAACCCTATTTGAGATTGGGAACAAAATGCGACCTGACGAGTCAAACCATCCCAACGAACTAATAACTGTTCTCTCTAGAATAGGCATTTCATTCGTTAAAACTGACAAAAACTTCGGCAACATAAACATTCGTCTGTCTTACTCGCACATCTTTGTTCTAACAGAGACAACAATACCAGTTACTGGTAACTGTTATTGTTCAGGCCTGAATATACCTGCTATTTGTTTACAAACAAACCGAGATGTTGGCGATACTTTATTTTAACGGTATGCGTATTCTAGAAAGAAGAGTTATTAGTTCGTTGAACCATCCCTAGATTTAGATTACCTGTGCACAAGCACAGCAAAAAAAAGGTCTTTTCCCCAGACTAGACAAACCTTTATATATGTTTTTGGGGTCGCTGAATCCAATCCCAGTTTTGCTTTGACTCGGTCCGATCGCATTTCGTTGTTAGGCCTTTTTTATTTATTTTTTTGTGTGCCTGTGTAATTATTGCACATTACCTGCTCAGATATGTAACGTAAACAATAACAGACCAGAAAAATTTAAAACGAACATTAAACACGCAAACCTTTTTCCATAATTTCCATTGGTGGTAAACATTATTAAGTGCCTTTTGTTAACCGCATAATAGAAATATAACACGAAACGTGAAATAATTTTGACATATTTTACCATAGTTATTTAGTTAGATTCATGTTTTAAATCAGGGTGGCTAAAACTTAAACTAAAAGAAGAAAAATTAAGTTTGAAAATGGATAATACTGTTATAGTATATTCTATAACTAGTATGGAATAGACAATATTCCGTGCGAGCGGAAAGTTTGTCATACGAGCCGGCAGGCAAGTATGACGGTCCCGCGAGCGCGGAATGACTATTCCATACGTGTTGTAGACTATACTTTTTCTTCGACTGCAAATATGAAACACTGTATGGTTTAAACTTCGGACAAGGTTAAAAACAATGTTTTTTTGTGACTCGACATTGCAAATGCAACAAAACACATAATTTGAAATATCGCAATTAATGTTATTTAATAATTTTATCAAATCAGTACTTTTTTTATTTAATTTTAGCACATATTTACAAATTATAATGCAAAAATTGAAGGTTATGTCAGATCGTTGTGACAGATATCAGGTTTAAATATTTAATAATAGATGGAGCAGTTTTAATTTTTTGAACTAAATTGATAAAAAACTGGCGAAATATTAAGAAAAACTAATAAAGTTTATGTATTTTAACGCAAAACTTTAAATTTCATTAAATTATTCAATTTTTCATGGTAAAATATATATATTTTTGCTAATTTTGCTACAGTTTTCTTTACTTTCATAAACAAGTCCTCATTCTAACACTTGATACGGAATATTCATACCGTATCTAGAGCTAGAATGGATTTATTCTGTGAAAAGTGTGTGTATTTGCTTACATTCTAAAGCAGTCGTATAAAATAGTATATTTTTAAACTAATGAGAAAATTAAACATTACCAACTAGAGTGATGTTATTGGCCGAGGCGCAGCCGAATTACTTATATTGCTTATATAAGGAAGAATACATAAAACAAAAAAAGTTATGGTCCAAACGAAGAAATATCAAGCGCCGCAAGCGACTTTTTTTTCTTAATTTCATTGAAAGTTATTTAAATTCTTTAATTTTCTTATTTTTGGCGCGCCTCTTAAGTGTTACACCCGTAGCAAATGCCACTTTCGCCACGCCCTAGTTACAGCTCTGCATGGAAGCGAAAGAGGTTAAAAAATACGATAATTGTTTTAAGTAGTGTATTACGAATTTATTTATTTATTTATTTTATAGTCGTTTGGCAAAAATAAAGTTGATAAAAAAGTTTATGTTTCGGTTTATTAATGCTAGAAAGGAGTAGGGTCTCTTGAAAAATAAGTATCAATTTGTATAAAAATGGTCGCTAAACATTTACGAGGTGGAAGTAATATTTTACGAGGGTTCGCAAATCTATGTCCTTGACAATGTCGGTCAACTTCATTTTGCGACAAGTTCGCATAAAGAAGTTACTTTACATGTTTTGCATGTATTACAGTCTTATTTTTATGTATGTATGTATTAACAGAGCATTTATTTTGTAGAAGCGCATTATTAGGCTAATGTTTGATCTAAAATCTGGACTTGCATTGACCCTTCCATGCATCTATATATTTAGAACACTGCTTCTAACCAAGGAAAACTCGGAGTTAAAGCATGGCGTTGTTCGAGACACAGTGAAACTTTGACTATTCCGAAGCATAAATCTGCATTGTTTAGATCCTCTCCAACCTATAGCGGTATCACCCTGTATAACAAACTACCCCTTTACTTGAGACAAATTCGTAGTCCAAATATATTTAAATATAGGGTAAAAGCGTTTCTTGCAAATAATAGTTATTTATGGTACTAGTGGGTAAAGTAAGATATTGCCCATGAGAAAATTAGCAGGTTAATTTTCGAGAGGGCAATATCGGTTTACCCATGAGTGCCATACAAGGTTTTATCCAATAAATAGCTTAGGAATTCATATTTTTATTAAGAATTTTAATGACATTTACAAGAAAATAATTTGACAAGTGACAGTTGAGTGGGTAAAATAAATAATTATCCACTCAATAAAGTAAAAGCCACCCGGGGGTTATTATTAAGTTTATCTATTTAAAATAAAGCTGGTAATTGTCTTATTATCTGTATGTATTGGATAAAAGTTATTACACAGTCAAAGAGTACTTAGAAGATATAACTATAAATTAATGTCAACTTATTTATTTATTTATTTGTATATTTGTCTATTTGTGTTTTTATTTATTATGTTTATCTGACAATGTATATCCATCTTACGGTGGCAGTAGTACAAATAAAGATTTCTATTCTATTCTATTCTACAAGCATAAGTTCTATCAAAAACAACTGAAAAAATATAGGAGTGATATTAAAAAAAAAATAAGGGTTAAGTCTTACAGAACTTATGTTCCATTTAGGGTGGTTTTTGCAGAACCTGATTGTCTCTTAGTTTTCGAGAAAATCGCTGGGTAACCAGAGTTGGGCCACCCTGTATATACAAAATCGTTTAGAATTTAATACGGCAACAATTTATCAGTTTAGTTCTTTTTCCTGTTTTCAAATTTTTCTCAACGATAAACATATTAAAATTTTTAAATTGAAAAAAGTAGCTTTATTAGATTAAATGCCAATTTGGGTAAAACCTTAATTATGCAGGGGCGAAGATTGCTGCGAAAGTCCGGAACTGAAAAAGTTAAATCAGCATAATTTGACTGTAAATAATGAACTTCTTAAAAAAAATCGTTTTTAAGAAGACTCTGTAATTAGTTTCCTGGCGAAAAATCGACAAGTCTGAAAAAACCAACGAACTAATAACTCTTCTTTCTAGAATACGCATACCTTTAAGATAAAGTATCGCCAACATCTCGTTTTGTTTGTAAACAAATAGTAGGTATATTCAGGCCTGAACAATAACAATTGCCAGTAACTGGTATTGTTGTCTCTGTTAGAACAAAGATGTGCGAGTAAGACAGACGAATGTTTATGTTGCCGACGTTTTTGTCAGTTTTTACGATAGAAATGCCTATTCCAGAGAGAAGAGTTATTAGTTCGTTGGAAAAAACCCTAAACAAACTATTTTGTTTTGAAATAGGTACACTGTAAAATATGGGGAGCGGAGAGGGGGGCGTGCCCTCTGGCTTTATAGATGTTTGTATAGTTGTGTTCCAACAATTCTAAAGTGTTTCGTTCTTTTTTTAAATTTCCTGCGGCACTGAAAATCATACGAAACACAAATCCATGAGAAACTTGTATTTACAATATACATATTATAAATAATAACACGAGTCTGCAAAAAAAAATCCTGTCCTAAGGTTTTAACCCATCATTTCCCATGTTTTTTGATGCGCTGAAGCCGATTTCTCCATAAAAAAAAGATTCATCAAGCAATTTTTTCATAAATCGTATATAAATTGTATGATTATTGAAACTTTAAAAACGATTTGTGAAAAAACTGCGCGATGAATCTTTTTTTATAGCGAAATAGGTTTCAGCGCATAAAAAAACATAGTAAATGATAGGTTAAAACCTTAGGACAGAGAATTTTTTTTGTAGACTTGTGTTATTATTTATAAAATATTGTAAATACAAGTTTCTCATGGATTTAAGTTTCGTAATGATTTTCAGTGCCGCAGGCAATTTCAATAAAAAGAACGAAACACTTTAGAATTGTTGAAAAACAACAACAAAACATAGGAAATTATGGGTTAGAACCTTTGGACAAAGATTTTTTTTTGTAGACTTGTGTAATGATATATAAAAGTTTTTGCCTGCAGAACCATGAGATGTATGTATAAATTAAACATCATGACCATATATTCTCTTTACATGTACAATATGGCTATATTCGTAAAAAACCATCCTGAACTTTTTGTAACTAATGGTTCGATTAATAAAAAAATGCAGACTCGAAACGCACATGTACTCAGTATTCCCCAACATAGAACCGCCACTTTTGAAAAGTCACCCCACTACATGGCAATACAGATCTACAATAAACTTCCTACGCATCTAACAAGTCTTACATTAAATAAATTTAAAAATGAGACAAAAAAATATTTCATGAGCAATCCATTTTTTAGTTTGCAGGAGTATTTTAGAGCGTAGGGATGGTCAACTTTATTACTGTTGTTTGATAACAATATATTGTTTATTTTACTTTGTTCTAATTAAAACTTTTAATCTGTTTGTATATGTACTTTATACTTTATATTTATATACTATTGTCTTGACATTATCCAACAAATTGTAAAATTTTCTATGGAAATAAATACTTTTATTTATTATTTATTTATTTATGTATACCGAGCCGTGCCCGAGTGCCGGCAGGAAATTTTAATTAAAAGGTTTTTTAAAATAATTTGTTTTTTTTTTATTCTATAAATCACTAATCAAAGTTGCCTTGTTCCATTTTTTTACTCTGAATTTGCGCGGAGTTTAATTTTTTTTTGTGTAAAAATCTTTTGTAAACAAGGGTAATTATTCCGCTAAGGTAATTAGTTCCCGTAAACAAAATTAAAAGTTTTCTTTGTACATTAAATCAGCATGAATTCTGCAATATACAGGATTTAATTATTTTCACAGCTAACTGCGAGTAATTTTCAATTAATTAATCTTGTCTGATTGTGTCTCGTCCTAACTGGTCATAGTCGTCTTGTTTAATGAAAATAAAAAAAAATGCGTTTCACACATTTTTATAGGATTTTCGCAAATTTCCATTTGCGTTTCACTTTTAGTTATATTTATTGGGGTAGGTAGGTAGTATATACCTTTAGCTGCGGGATCAAACAAACTGCCTACCTACCTTAACAAATCTATTTTATTAATGCAATCAATTATTAAAAAGTTTTATTTAAAATTTGTTTTTTGTCGAAAATAAAAATTTCTTATACAAAAATCAAGTTATAATATTTTTTACTACCATGTACATAGCTTCTAGAGATGTACCTAAATAATAAAAAACGGTTTGGACTATTTTTATTTTAAAACAATTTTTTTTTTGTTTTAAAAAACGACCTCTGTTTTTTTTTTGCTTTTTGTTTTAATACATACAGTGCGATTATAAAGTGCCGAACAGTTTGAAAAGAAAATACTCTTCGTTTGAAGCCACGCCTCTGTTAGAGTTGTGCGCGACAATCCCATGTGATTGCTACGTACAACAGCTCGGTGGCCAGTAAAACGCACACAGCTTTCTTGCATTTTGCTCATCGCTAATGCCAGTTTTGCATTAAAAAGTGCCGAACATGTTCGGCATTTTATAATCGCACGGTATATAAATTTACATACAATGGATAACCAGGTCCTGGCAGAAATATCCTTAATGCATTCTAATAACTATTCATAATATTAAAATGATTTAACTAAAACAAAACGAGCTAAGCGCCAATTATTTAGGAGCTCTTATTTGGCGCTTAGCTTGTTTTGGTTTAGTTAAATCTTTTTAATATTTAAATAAATATTAAAATGCATTAAATAAAAATAGATTCAGTTCAATCTGATACATTTTTAAAATGTTTGTTTACCGTTTGACTCACATTTATGGTAGAAGTTCGTAAATTTTAGTGTTAGGAGCAATTTTGGCAGATTTTCGGCGCGGGTTAGAATTTTTAATCATTTTGATGTATGGCACATAATTTTGTATGCTCAAAAGGAAAAAACATAGATTTCAAGCCCTATAAATTTTTCACTTATAAAAAAATTAGAGACAATTTTCAACGATTTTTTTACGATTTATGGTAATTTTACTAACTTTAGTGTCCCTTTTAGCACCCTTAGAGAAGTTTGATCTCTCTCATATTCTTAGAATTTTCTAGTCAGAACTAAATGAAAATTTTAAGATATAATAAAATATAAGGTTCGCTCTAATGTAAGATTCGTATTGAACTGTTTTTAAGACATTTATTTATTATCCAATTTCAAAAAATTATATTTTAAATGAAAGCTCTTTTTAAGCCCTATAGAAACAGTTATATTAAGCTTTTTGCTAGAACGTTTTGGAGATACAGACTTTCAAACTTTAATAAATTATGCACACGCAGATGTATTAATGGTTGCCTATTCACACAACTTCCCTTTTCATAAGGTTTTAAATCAGTGCCGATGTATCGGCATCGACATCGCCATGCGGTCCCCCTTGGAATATTGTCTATACTCGTATATATTATAAATGCTTCACATTTTTTAAAAATATTTTTAATCTTTTTTTCATTTTTTAAAAGGTTATAATTACATAATCTTTGTTACTTAAAAACTAGATAAAACGTTGCAAGCACCCTGTCAAAACATCGGCACTATTGGGAAAACTAATAACATGCTATTAAAACAGGGTAGCATAACATAATTACAATTTTACTACTACTCCTCACTGCACAAACTAACTTGTATTTTATGTTAAACTTTAGCTTTTCTTGTGCACTTAATATATAATTAAAATTAATAATAAAAATATGTTTTTACTTGGATGCAAGTTGAACTTATTAATTACAATTTTTGATTGATTTAAAAAAAAATGAATGAAAGCTTAAAATTTGTACACTAGAGTACATCTAGTTTGCAAATTTCAAACTAGGTGTTTTGTTTGATTTTAAATTCTGTATCTTTAAAACATTATATTCTAGCAAAAAACTGTATATAACATTTTTTATAGGGCTTAAAAAGAGCTTTTATTTAAAATATAATTTTTTGAAACCGGGTTATAAATATGTGAGATATGATAAAAAAACCTTTTACTGCTTTAAACGCCAATATCTCGAAAAAAATACGTTTTATACGTTATATACGTTATTTATACGTTGTTTATGGCATTTTTTGACCAATTTAAAATTATCTTTTATATAAGTGCTAAATTAACCAAATACAATAATAATTGCCTTAATTATAAAAAAACGCTAAAAATAGGAGTTTTACCCTATTTTTACCCCCTTACCCCCAATCTTTTACCCCCAAAATCTAATCAGCTCTTCGGAATGCGATAAGAAACAATATGCAACAAACCGCAAGTCGATATCTCATGTAGAAATGGAGTTTGGAGAGAGTTTACACCCAGACAGACAGACGCAAAATTTTTTTTTACTGATTTCGACTCAGAATGGTCTAAAACGTCGAGAAATGTGAAAAAAACGTGGTCAAAGATTTTGACTTTTCGGCAAATATTTCAATACATCGGCACTGGTTATGTATTTCGTGTATACATTCATGAAATATCAATTTAATCCTGACGCAGGACGAAATCAAATTCAATTCGATGCTTTTACCATATTCCAGATGTTATCAAATAAACTGGGTGTTATTCCATCAATAGTTTGGCAGTCACGTTTCAAAACAGAATGTAATAAATACAGTGCGATTATAAAGTGGCGAACAGTTTGAAAAGAAAATACTCTTCGTTTGAAGCCACGCCTTTGTTAGAGTTGTGCGCAACAAGCCCATGTGATTGTTATGTACAACAGCTCGGTGGCCAGTAAAACGCACACAGCTTTCTTGCATTTTACTCATCCCTAATGCCAGTTTTGCATTAAAAAGTGTTCGGCACTTTATAATTGCACGGTATATTAGAAGTGAATTTAATTCAGAAAAAAAAATTACGTCAAAGGTATCAATAACAAACATGAAATAGCTGTTTTCCTAACAAGTGTGGAAATAGGCCCTTTTCCGCACTAGACTGCATTTGCCTGAACGACGCGTAGCGGAAATGCCTATTTAGGCATGCGTTAGGAACAATATTTTTTCTACGAGCGAGTTAAAAATAAAATATGCTTTTATATGATACTTAATTGAATAAATTTTATTTTTATATCTTTTTCTAATAGAAAAACAATAACAATTGAGAAATTTAAACATTTTTATTATTTTGTGAATTAAGATATTAACAGTTTTAACAATTATTGAAAAAATATAACATTAGTTATTACCAGTTCTATTTTGATTGAACATTAATAATTAATTTGTTGCAGTTTTCAGTTGCATTTACCATTTCTATTATTCCTTCAGGTAACTTTCATCTTATTCTTTAAGGTTCATCATTTTCTTTTATAAAAACTTTACAATTAAAATTGACAACACAATCGACACGAGCAAACTAGATTACGACGCTATCTTGTTGACCGGTCGCCATGGAAACAAGTGTCTTAGCCAATAATGTTACACATTTGTATAATCCGGCTACTTGTTTTTATGAAATAGTTATGCGTGCGAAAATAGTTATTTATGGTACTAGTGGGTAAAGTAAGATATTGCCCATGAGAAAATTAAACTGCGAGGCGTCAGCCAAGCAGGTTCATTTTCGAGAGGGCAATATCGGTTTACCCATGAGTGCCATACAAGGTTTTATCCAATAAATAGCTTAGAAATTCATATTTTTATTAAATATTTTAATGACATTTACAAGAAAATAATTTGACAAGTGACAGTTGAGTGGGTAAAATAAATAATTATCCACTCAATAAAGCAAAAGCCACGCGGGGGTTATTATTGAGTTTATCTGTTTAAAATAAAGCTGGTAATTGTCTCATTATCTGTATGTATTGGATAAAGACTTTTTTTCCACACACATATGCGTGCGGAAAGAGACATCTTTCCGCAAGCTCGTAGAAAAACATTTAAACAAAATGCCTGCCATTTTTATACTATTCACAGTGCCTGCGCTAGAATAATATACGATAGTTTCGAATTTTCCAAAATCGCCAAAAAACGTCCTAGACAAAAAATTCTTAAATACAAATGTGTTTCATGAAAAAATAAGAAACTTTGAAAATGTCCGTCTGTCCGTTCGTCCGTCTGTCCGTTCGTCCGTCTGTCCGTTCGTCCGTCCATCCTTCCGTCTGTGGGCACGATAACTCAAGTTAGTAAACGTGAGATTGTGACACATGGAGGAGGAGGGGGTCAAAAATTTAAAAAAAAATCGTTACGTAATTTATTGACAGCTCCAATTAGATTCAATCAGCCTACATAAAAAGGTACTTTTTATGTAACACAGTATGGCCAACCGTTTTCAAGAAAAATACAAATCTGGTTCTAAAAGGCCCAATGTCACTTGGTCAATACAGCGTTTTCAAAATATTACATACATAAGAGTTGACGTGAAAACGCTGCTATTGACAAAGTGACATTGGCCCATTTTAGAACCAATCCACAGAAATAATTTTACGTTCTGAGCATCAAAAATAGGAACTAAAAATTCGGCAGTAAAAATTTTAATATTGCAGAGTGATTTTACGTCAAAAACTATGATTGATAGAAATTAAGTGATCCGGATTCGGTTTCGAGACCGGAAGCCAGTTTTGTCATCTAGTAAAATGTTTATAAACTTTTAAATATCGCCACCGTTGATATCGTAGATATATTGCGTCCAAAGTTGAGTTTCTGCAATTTTAACTCCACACTGACAATTTGGGTCCTCCGCTGAGGAATTACACTTATTAATATTTACTTTTGGAATGTATTCGTGCCCGCGGGGTCGTTTCTGACGAAAACCATTTATAGAGAACAACGCACTATATATTGAGGCGCGTATTACACTGTTCGCAGTCACACTATAAAAAAAAGTTTTAGAATAACCTCTACAACGTTAACAAGCCGTAAAGATATAAATTGCTTTATATAGAGTTTACTATAAAGTAAACTTCTCGAGAATTTTATAAGCTTTAAAATGACACACAGAAAAAAAGGATATTATCTTAAACCAAGTAAATTATCTTGATTTAAGATTATATTATCTTTATCCAAGATCATATTATCTTACACTAAGTCTTGGTTTAACATAATATAATCTTGAATGAAGATAATTATAATCTTGATTTAAGATTATGTTTCTCTTGATTCAAGATCATATTGACCCCACAGTCAGGTTCCACGGTTAATAGAATGGTAAACATTTTGAAAAAATTTCCCCCTCATGAATAATATTATTTCGCACGCTTATGAAATATGATACTTTCTTACTCTGTTAATCGTGTGAAATTTGGTTTCATAGGTGGTCGTAGGAAAAAGCACTTGTTTTTGAAGAAAAACTTGTGGCAACGCCTTTGCAAAATGGCGCTTATAGGTATAAATTATTTAAAGCTACCCGTGAATTTTTTAAGTAAATTTAAAAATCCCCATCGTTTGAGGGTAACAGATAAAAATTAGTCAATTTTAAAGCAGATAAAAACAATGATACACCTTTAAAGACAACTGACGGCAAAAAAAAACAAACTTAACTTCTCTCCCAAGCATTTCTTGAACTACTGTATATCTACGTGGGGTGAGGCCGGCAAACTCCTTACCGTAAGACAACAAGGGCTTTAAGTCAAGATAATAACTCTTGATTATCTGTAACTATTTTAAATGTCATGCATTTAAGGAAAAAATCCTTGACACAAGGATTTTTCTACCAAGAGAATAATTAAAGAAAACGAAAGTCACAGATAATCTTAAACCGAGGATACATGATCTTAAAAGAAGATTATTACCTCGAATTAAGATAATATAAATCCAAGATAATTTATTATCTTCTGCCAAGATAACCTTTTTTTCTGTGTGATGCATGTTGTGTGCTTGGTTGTATGTATTTAATTGGAAGATAAGAAAGAGTTGGTTTCCGTTGAATTATGAGCCTCATAATACGAGGAAACGTATGGTTATTTCCCCTAGTTAGATTTATATCAATTCAAATATAGCTATTTATTTTATATGAAATAGCTACCCTACATGAATTTTATATAATCTTGCCTAATATACTATTATACTCTTCACAGCTCATACAAAGAAACATAGAAAAAACGGATTCCTTGAACCAAGGACACGTGTCTTTACATATGTTCAAAGCCATATTCTCTTGTTTTAAGGCTGGCATTTTCTTGAACCGAAGTCAATGTCCTTGAATAAAGAGCGCGGATTTTTATTCCAAAACCCGTGCTCTTCATTCAAGGACATTGACTTTGGTTCAAGAAAATGCCAGTCTTAAAACAAGAGAATATGGCTTTGAACATATACAAAGACACGTGTCCTTGGTTCAAGAAATCCGTTTTTTCTATGAAGGTAAGAATTTTTAAGTTTGTTTGTTTAACCTCGTATTATTCTACTTAATTAAGCATCCCCTAAATCCAGGACTTGTGTGGGCTACACTGAAAAAAATGACGTTCTTGGCTCAAAGTAGTCAACCCTCTTGGCAGTTATTCTTTTAGCTTAAAAGATGTGTATCTTCAAACAAAAGTATATATCTTGTCCCAAGAAAAGTGTCGAGTTTAAAATATTTTTAAAATTCTCTTGGACCTGGCGCATTTGAGGCAAAAACCATTTATCTTGTTTTAAGACACTTAAAAATTAAATCATTTTAAATACTTTGGCCTGAGAATTTTTCTTTTGAGACAAGACCACTTGCATTTCACGCAAGATCAAAGAATTTTGAGCTAAAGAATCAGAAAGATTTTGGCAAGTGAATTAAATTTTCATGTTAAGAGAAGGCGCTTTTGGACGTATTCAAGAGTGCGAAGCATTTGGCCTAATTTCATATGCCATTACCGCAAAGGATCCTTTTTTTCAGTGTAGTAGTAGAGGGAACCACCGATTTATACTGACTTTCGAACCAGT
Source organism: Brachypterus glaber (assembly GCA_958510825.1). Classification (NCBI taxonomy): domain Eukaryota; kingdom Metazoa; phylum Arthropoda; class Insecta; order Coleoptera; family Kateretidae; genus Brachypterus; species Brachypterus glaber. The sequence goes on along the minus strand of OY294045.1, from coordinate 3,241,768 downwards.
TTATAAGGAGTGTTCGTTTCACATATCGCCTTCGCCAAATTTCAATTATTAATTAACTGAAAATGGCAAATCGGCGCCGGTGTGAATCGAACTCATGCTAGTAGGCTTGGTATATACACGCGCTAGCCACTACACTATGCCTCCCATGATTAAAAGTAAGTTTTTAAAATTTTTCAAATTTTGGACGATTTTGAATTCATGATTCACGAGTCATGAATATTCAGCCGTAAGTTCGCATTAACATAACTCCATGGATTCACCCTGCCACATAGGAACATTTTTTATTATTTAAGTTCTACAGAGTGAGAAAAAACTATAATTATATCTTTTAGAAATAATATTATGCATATTTTTGGTATTCATTAGCCTCTTTAAAATGTATACATTAAAATAGGATTTTTACCATAATTTTATTTTAAAACAATAATAATTATAATTTTGTCTCCTTCTGTCGAAATTCTCTCTTTATCTAATCTAAATGTAGCGCTGACCATTGGCATAAAGCAACTATTTTTGACAGGTCTATAACTTCTGAATAAAGAAAAATAGGACCTACGTTATATGAACATTTCTTAATGGAATTAAATCTACTTTTTTATGCCAAAGTTGTAAAGAGGCTAATGAATCACCCTCTATAAATATCTGTCTAGGATAAGTGAGAGATTTTTTTTTTACATTTCTCCACGAACTACAAAAAAACGCAAAATGCTAGAGTCAGCGCGCTATAAGAATGGAATAGTGATGTCATTAAGCACGGGATGCGCAGTAAGTCAAAATGTATTGTTCACCTACCTACCTACCTACCTACTTAGCAACGGCGCAATTTCCTTGACTATTTCACAAACCATATATAGGCCAATCAAAACGTTGCATTTTTAGTTTCTTGACCAATCAGATCAAAATGAATCTGATAATTTTTGCACATATGCAATTATCACTTGGTTACTATGGAAACAAAAAACTGACAGTTACTGACGTCTTAATAAATGTTATATTTTTGCAAAATGTGTTTTTAATTTGTGAAGCTTACCTTTAGTTGATTTATTTTCATTGATAAGCAATATAAATGCATATTTTATTACCAAAACACCCTAGGTATAAACCCTAATTAATTTTAGATAATATATTATATTTTATGCACTTTCCATATTAAAAGCTTTAAATCACTGATATTCATAAATTTTAATTTATTTAATTGAATCTTGGTATTAAAAACAGGCCACTTAAAACTAATTTAAACACTTATTTTTTAAAAATATATTTGCAGTGCAGTGCGCAGTGTCGTCATTAATTTTATGACGTCACTGTTCCATTCTTATAGCGCGCCGACTGTTTACTGTAAAGAGTATACTTTGGAATGTGATGCATTTACTGTTTATAAAGTACTTTTCTAGTTATTTTATGAGGTGATATTAATTATTTAATGTTTCCAAATTTCGAGATATCTCTCACATCTAAGTGGGTCAAAATTACTACCACTGCTGCTATACAATAAAAATAGTTGCTGTGATTATTTATTAACGAAAAGTTTTCATGTTAATATTCTCCTCGCAGCTTCACAACAGAGGAGTATTATAGGCGTATTTCAGACCCCGAAAAAAGAGAAATTTTGTCCAAAACGAGGAGCTGACCGCGAGGAAATCTTTTGTACAAGCCAAAGGAACTCAGGAGGAACTCTGAAGAACTCTGAAGGAACTCCGGAGGAACTCTGAGGAACTCTGGAGGAACTCCGAGGAACTCTGGAGGAACTCCGAAGGAACTCAGAGGAACTCTGAGGAACTATTTGCAAAAAGGAACTCTTTTGTACAAATTTCAGACGCAGTCAGAAACAATTATTATTTATTACCCATGCGGATTAACGTTCAACGTTTTTATTATCAAACTAGATGAGCCGTTACAAACACCTTATCAAAACATCCTACCTATGGGCGGCAATTTTTTTTTGCATGGGCGCCATGTTTGGTAGAAACTATCAAGGACAAAGATGTTTTCTGAAAAAGTAAATTTTGAGGCGTCAATAATTTTTTTTTTTGAAGGGGCGCCAAGTTTGGTAGAAACCGTCAGGGACAAAGACTTTGTCTTGAAGGTAATTTTGGGGCTTTGGGGCGCCAATTTTTGTTGTACCGTCAGGGACAAAGCTTTTTATCTTGAAGGTAATTTTGGGGCGCCAATTTTTGTCTTGAAGGGGCGCCAATTTTGTTAGAAATCGTGATCAGGGACAATTTTTTTTCTTGAAGGGAAATTTGGGGCGCCATTTTTTATTTGAAGGGGCGCCAATTTTGGTAGTAACCGTCAGGGACAAAGCTTTTTTTCATAAAGGTATTTTTGGGGCGCCAACTTCTTTTTTTGTAGGGTCGCCAAGTTTTGGTTGAAACCGTCAGGGACAAAGCTTTTTTTTTTTCAAGGGTGCCTTATTGGCAGTAGTGCTTGTATAGCGGTAATTTC